>CADDXX010000126.1:1528468-1548829 GCA_902810485.1 Alauda arvensis | reverse complement strand
TTCTTTGCAGTTTAAAACTGTCATTGAAATTCCTTGGGAAATAGCTCTTTCAAATGCATCTAAATAGCTGCTGGTCAATGAGGCACTACTCTTCTGYCTCAAATGTGAAGTGAAACTGAATTTATCAGGTTTATGTAAAAATCAGGTTYATATAAAAATAAACATCTACATATATATCTTGACTTCACTTCCATCCCTAATTGGTATCATGCAATGTAWGATTCCCATTTTTGATTCACCCCATTGGTGTTTGCATCTCCCCTTAGGGATGCAAGCTGTTTTCCTCTCCTGCTGTAATTGAAATCAAACTTGTTGCAGTCTGTAATTGATAGTGAATCTAACAGTCTAATGTTTTATATGAGACAGATGCACAGCAGAAGCACATGAAGCAGCATATGGAAAAGCAAGTGCCCTAACTGGGGTGAGGATAGATCCATTCTTGTTTTGTTAAACAATATTCCAATACTTTGATCAATAGTTTGCTTRTATTTTAGTAAGTTAAGAGACGTGTAGAATATTTGGAGTATATGTACTGTATTAATAGAAACAGTTAGACCACATCTTTTAGTCCTTRTGGAGAAATGCACTTCCAGACTCATATATTTGCCTTAACTGCTCTTTTCTCTTGAGCTGTTAAAGAAGAATATTCTAGTTTCTGTCTCACTGTTGTTATGACAGGTCTAATGGCTCATAAGGGAATGTAATCTAGATATTCTCTCTCACTCTTGTTTTGGCATTTAGTGCAAATCATAATCTTGTGTAAGGAATGCATCTTTTTGTCTCKGGATGAAGACATTTGCTAAGAATCTGCCATTGGAAACAGGATGCTGCTGTCTATCAGCAATATATAACATATTCCTGTTTTTCTTTTTCTCTTTAGTTATATAATGCACCCATTCTTAGTGAATAAAACAATAAGATATTTCTAAGTATTATCCTATCTCTCCCTTTCTCTCTCACTCTCTCTCGGATATAAGGGATAAGAGAGTCAGTCATGAATGTTATAGTAAGTAATACCTTAATATTTTAAAACATGTGGTGYTTCCTTTGTTTTCTTCTTTTCCCTCTCAGTTGGGGATCTACTCTAGTTTCTACACTGGGAGGATTATATAGTTTTAATAGCATTCTTCTCTCTCTAGCTTCTCTTCATGACACAACACTATGTAATTAAATATAGAACTAAAAAGAAGTTGTAGGTTAATAATATCTGTATTTGCTGATGGATTTCTTGAGATATTTTGAKGCATATTTTCTTAGCAGAAGTAATGTAATTGTTGCCTTTGTGGATTTCCTCATATCTCCTTTTGAAAGGAGCATCACATGTTCCTTCCAGTGCTACTGATAACAAGCTGTTATCAGCACATCTGAGTCAAGCAGACCAAAGCTTTGAGTTATAGCATCTGTAACTCAGATTGAAGACCTAGCTTAAGTCAAAAATTGCACTTATTCTGTGATGCTTCTGACCCTAAAGATGTTGTCCTGTGAAAAGTTTAGCAGGATTTYTCCTGGGGTAGCAAAATTCCTTTAGGTATATCTAAATAAATATTGKCTTTCTGATGAATACTTATAAAGAGATTTGGAGGAAAGCTAGTTATTGTGTAACTCCTCAGATAATACCTGGTTTCTCAGGGRTAGGAGAAAAAATAGAAGAGGAATTAACTTCTTTACTCTGCTCACAATCACAGGGGAGATTATTTTCATTAAATATTTATCCATCATGGAGGAGGAAGTGAGTTGAGTAATCAAACCGTTGGTGTTAATTTAAATGTCAAACCACAATTAGAAAAAAATCCTTATAATCAAATTTTATTGTGGTTTCCCGGTCTGTGTTCTGAAAATATCCTTCASTCAAGGATTTCCACTCTGAGGGAAGAGAGAAGACTTCAATATGAATTAACTCAAATTTCCTGAATTTTTTCCTCTTTTTGAAATTTCCATAAACTTTCCATGACTCCATAATCCCTTCACAAGGTAAACTTTGAGGTTGTCAGTTATTTCTTGCAAACAGATTTTCCTCCAACTTGATCAGCCCCTATCCTGAAAGGATTCTATATTTTCCATTGCTGCACTTGAGGCACCTGTGGAGAATTTATCCAGCTTGCCAAGCTTTCTCTGAATAGGAGCATGGACTTCCAGCTTGATGTCATCTGCAAACTTGCAGTGGATGCCCTCTGCCTCATAATCCTGTTTATTAATGAAAGCATCAACTGCAAAGGCATCATTAGCCCCAACAACTATCTCTATAAACAAGATYCCATTGTAACCATTTGAACTTGGTAGTCCAAGCAATTTTTCCAGGCACCTGGTAATCCACCCACTCAAAAACATATTTTCACCAATTTATTAGTGTTGATAAAATAAAATATGTTTAAAAACCAAAACTAAGATCAAGGAGCCTTTCTTTGATCAAAGGATCATTGCCTTTTTCACCAAGGCAGTTGATCTCATCACAGAAGACAGTCAGGTTGGTCAAGCATGAATTGGTCTTGGTAAATGCATRTAGGATCTCCTCCTACTCTGTGTGCCTGGATGTAGTTTCCAGGAGGGTTTTTCTTTGAGTAGTGAGCCAAGGCTGACTGACCTGCTGCTCCTCCAATARTCGTTCTCTTTTTTTTCAAAAGTGGGCAAATTTTCCTGCCATCAGAAACCTACCCTAATGACCCAGACATTTGTAAGACTGTAAACAGTGACTGATAACCCATACACTTTATTGGTTTGAGCCTCAATCTTCTGCTAAGAATAACTCTTGAGTCTCCCAGACCCTGGCACAGGCTCAGAGGACCTGGGAGCTTGACGCAGTCATTACCACTAAGTTTTTCCATGTTCTTTGCCACAAGGATCCCTACAGTGTGAATGACTGCCCCACATTTCCCTTTGTCCTCCTTTTGCTGACTGCATAACTTTCTTTTTATGCATCATRGTCCTCAGTAGTATGAACTCTAAGGCAGTACTGGCTTTTGCARTTCAGCTRARTACTGTCAGGATTTCCTTGTTATCCACACTGACCTTATGCTGTGCCTCTTAGAATTCCTGGGCTKTACACTGGACTTTTCCTGTGCTTTRAAGAAGTTGTCACTGATAATAAGTTGGCTCCCCTGAGCATCTATATCCTCTAGAGCAGTCCTATTAGACCTCATCAAGCAGATCACTAACAAGTTTAAATCTACTTTTCTAGAGTCTAAGTTTGTAATTTTTTTTTCTTTTTGAGTAATAGTTTCAACTCTGTGTATGCTGGTCAGTTTCTCAGCCACCAGTACATTTCTTTTAAACCTGCCAATTCTTCATGGTGGCTAGAAGTCTCTTCRAATTTTAGTGCTCCACCATTTTGCTCTTTCAGAAGATATTGGGAGGTTTTTTGTATTCTCTGAGAAYCACCCTTGTGATTGTGAGGCTCCCCCAAATTTTATGAAAGCGGCTTAATTTCCTCTATTTGATCAATCGGTCTTTAGCAGACACTCGTCACTGCACCCAGCTTCGTCTTGATCCGTCAGCTCCCTCAGTTAATCACCTGCTCCAGTGCAAATCTCCATGAATTCAAATTGTCCATGTCCATAGATTGCAACCTCTCCTCCTCACTTGTCCTCAGTGTTGAGCCTGTATGAACTCCCTGTGATTGTTTTCAGTTCCACATGTGTTTGTGTACAGGCACTTGAGRTGAGCCCCTGAGCTGCACTGTGTTAACAGAGCATGATCCCTGTGTGTTATACTGACGCCTGGCATGTTTTCACTTCCTCCTATGCCTGCTCTAAGTCTCAGATCACTTGCTCACCATCTCTAGATGTTTGAAATGCTTTTCACTAGATTAGCAAGTTTCTCTGCAAGCCTCTTTTAGAGTCTAAGTCTCGGCCCTCTTTATTAAATATATTATGACATATATTTGGCATATATGTATAACATGTGCATACAGAATATCTATGCACATATTTAGTGTCTATCCATCCTTAAATACTGTATGARAGTTCATGAAGAGAACAGACTCTTTTTGTATATCATTCTGCATTTGTGCACAGCAGGAGAAAGGAGAATGTAAGAAACTTCTAAAGTAGTGAATAATTATCTTTTTTGATTTGTTGTATTGCCTTCAGCTTTTTATCTCCTACATGACTTACTGGCAGTATTATCTTTCAATCTGATTTTTCAAACAGTACAATGTGTTTTTGGTTTTTTTRAACATCTTTGAAATGAGAAACAGAAAACAGTCATACATATGCCTGGCTAATTTGATGGTGATGATTTATTCTTCTTTGTAAAGAAAGTGTTGAAATGTTTTGGAAAGGCTGGTCCTGTATAAGGATTCAAAACAGAGGAATTAAACAGACTCAATGTTCATATTCTTTTCTTCTAGAACTATAATGATATGTAAAATAAAAAAAAAAATCATCAGCATGTAGTATTCTAAACAGACTTGACATATAGTACTTAATTTCTACTATCAAAAAAGACATTTTTACATAATCCCACAGATTTATTTATTTAAAAGCTGTTTTTCCTGACCAAAAAAAAAAGAGAAAAAATATATTTGAATATTGTAAGGAAGATACATCTATTATTTTAGATTACTAAGATGTCTGTCTTTTCTGGTAAGTGGGGTGCAACAGAGGTTGTCTAAGTGGTATTTTTGACAGTATATTTGTATGAAAAGTCTCTTGGGTATTTCTGAGTTTATACCATTCTTTATCTTATTTTACTTTCTTAAACCAATAAGTATCATTGTAGGTAGGAGAGATGAGGAAATATTAATGAGAACAGTTCTTCACAAGTTTTCTTCACCTGTCCCATGCCTGATAAAATAAAATTACTTTCCATGCTGAAGGAAATTTTTTCAGTTGCATTTTTCCTTGGAGGAGGAGAGAATTAAAAAGAACATTATGTTCCAGAATTCAAAGATTTTGTGACCTAGTGTTAAATGTAGAGGTGAAGTACGATAAAAATAGACTACAAATGTGATTCACRATAATAACAATTTTAATCTTTTAGTGGGGATGAAAGAGGGTCTTTTTCTTTGATTGAAGATTGTGTGTCAGAATTTCTTTTTTTGTTGATGTTCACCTGATGTTCATCTTGTTTCTTAAATTCTTCTAAATATTGACTTTATTAGAGACTATGCAACATGCTTCATAGTATATTAAATGTTAGCACACCCTGTGATTAGGCAATAGATTGAAGCATTAGTACTTCACTGCCTGAAACTGGATTTTAAATACCTACATTGTGGATACTTAATTTCGAGTGTCTAAGCCTAGAGATAAACCACAGCCTTCAGGTGCAKACTGGTTTAGTTTGGAGTTTTTTATGCTGTTTGTTTTGGCTTGTTGGGTTATTTTGTTTGGGTTTTTTGGTGTGGTTTGTGTGTTTAGTTGCTATGGTGTTGTTTTTTTGTTGTTTTTTTTTCAAACATATCCAAGAACTTGTTAAAGAAGCTTGGGAAAACTCTGCTCACAGAGGCTCAAGTGGTGTATAGGTACCTATAGTTTTTTTTTCCATCTTTTTGTGCCATGTGACATCAGATTATGTCCTCAGCAAGACCTGTAAAAAATAGCCCATGTGGTTGTCACTGAGGTCAGAATTCAGTACGTTTTCAAATGCAGAAATTGAATAAGGACATGAAATGTCAGTATAGACTAGCAGGRGTGTTTTGTGAGGATAAACAGAGGCGATACAGGAAAATGTAATTCAGCACCATCTTTGTCAATGATTGAAGTAGCACAGATAAGGATAACTTTATCCTGATTAAAGTCAGCACACATTTGCCGTTGACCTTCATAMTGCTTCTGGATTTTAACCACTCTATGTGACTAAATTGGAAGTTGGCCAAGTAGGTGCCACTGATTCTTCTCACCAGTAGAAATTTAGTCTGTTCTGGGTAAAACCTTTTTTACCCTTCCTGTCATCAGGGTGAGATACGTAGRCATTACTTAACACCTTTAAAAAGTTTTCCTCATTTATGATCATTCACCTGACTTGAGCAGAGAGGGATAAAACATTTCTAGTGACTTTAGTAGCCTCTGAGGACTGAAAATATGAATAAGAAAGAGGTTTCACTTTTTTTTTTTCATGCAATATGTATCAGATTAATTGTTTCTGTTTAGGATTAATGAGGCTTCATGGATAGGGATAAAATGRATAAGCAGTCACTGATCTTTGCAGGAAAGAAATGGAAAGTATTTTATTCTGAAATGTTTTAACAGTGCTGAGTCTTTGAAATCAATTTTCTGGGTTTAATACAGTGCTGTTTCAAGCTGTCATATTTCTAATATATTGCAGCACTGTAAAGCCTCACATCCTGGACCTTCCTTTAGAGGATTGGGTATATATGCCTGGGTATGTGAATGTAGCAATCAGGAAATAGCACAAAGTGAAATGGCTGTTACTGCATGTTTTTCAGCTTTGCAATGTATTGTAGATCACAGGGATTTATTACAAGAGAGGGTTGTTGACGTTGGGGTTTTTTTGGCTTTTTTTTTCTTTCTTTTTGTTCATTTTTCTTTGTTTTCTACTTAGATGATATTCACCGTGCTTTATTTTTCAAGATACCCTGTCCATTGTCAGAAACAATGTATCCATTAATAACTACCCATCCCTCACTAAATAATTCTTTAACATATAGTAAAATATATCATCACCCTTTTTTTTATGCACTCTCTCTCTGTTTCTCCTCTTCCCAAAATCCAACCTGACCTCTACCAACTTCTGTTAGGTTCAAAAGCAGAGGCTTTAAAAAGATGAAAGCWGCCAACTGTATTGGCTAGCAATTCATTTGTACACTTTTCAATTTATAAAACTGTCCCTCAGCCTCMGTTTTTAATTTGGCGCTTTAGATGAAATCCTATTTGGGGAAATCAATGAGAAGCAAACCAAAGCCTAGGCAGCTGCAGTGGTTAGAAGTCGACAGCTTTGATTGCATGCCAAACTGACATCTAAGTTTAGTTTTTCTGTTTCACTTATTCCTCTTTCTCCAACCTTTTGCCATATCACATGACGTTATCCTATCAAGCTTTGATGCTGGTAGGGGAGAATTTGTGTGCTGAACAGAGCATTGCTTGTTACCTTATACCACAATTTTACAGTGACAGAAATATCAAACAAAAGAARATGTACAGCAGAAATAGATATTTAACACAATTTCTGACAATCTTCCAGCTGCTATGCCTKTTGCTCTGATGCCCTCCACTGCTGATGATTTAAACCAGGCTATTGATTAAATCATATCATTGGTTGAGGTAAAAGGCCAAAGATGAATTTATACAACACAAAAGGATACATGCAAAAATATTATTCATACTCACTGCATACAAAATTAGCACRGGCTAGTTCACAATTTCCACAAAATTTCTTTACCCTTTTTGTGTTTTGAAATATTTGAAATGTTTCTGATGAACTAATATGGCCATTAAGCTGAATGGTAGCAATGAAATTAGGACAGATAAAATAATTATGTGAATTTCCCTCTCCCATATTAGTAATGGATTTAAACACATAAATGTAGGTCTAGAATATATATAAACAAATAAAACCCAAAAATTGCTGAGGAACAYATTGAGTGTAGGTAGCTTGGGGTGCAGCTGCAGTGGGAGGTACAGATTGAGGTCTGGGTGGGAGCCCGGGGCAAGAGGCTGCGAATTGCCCACCCTTTGCACAGCAAAGTGCAATGGGAGGTGTGGAGACAGCCAGAGGGCCAGAAACTCAGTGACACAGCAGGAACCAAGGCCTCCAGACTTTGTCAAGCTTGATAGGTGAGGGAATAAAAGACCAGCAGTTCCTTTGTTCAGGGTCCCTCCTGGGAGACACCAGGTTCAGCTTTTTCTGTGTTATTCCACCATGAATAAATGGCTTTATGGAACAAGACATCTGAGACTCRGCTGTGGGAGACCTGGGGTCGAGCTGGTGAGGAAACCTGTTCTGTCTGTGTGAGTGGGGTGTGTGGGAAGTTAAAAGTCTTTGAGTCACCATAGCTGAAAAGGGGCTTTGGTCCCAGCAAGGTCAGCCTGCGGTTGTGTGACTSAAGCAGTGCCTCCTGAGTCAAACAGGGATGTTTCCTTAACAAAACCAAATAAAGACGGTTCTCAGCTATAATGATTTTTACATATAGCCACGTTTGTAAGCTATTATTATATATATTACTTGTGTAATAGGTAGTATGCAGAGGTCAGTTAGCAAAGTGAGTGAAGTGTCTCAAGAAGTCAACAGACTTGATAAAAGAACAGATATTTTCTGTGAGCCTTTTAGTGCCCATAGYCATTTTACCATGTAAATCCAGCCTCCAGATATCCATGGTACTGAAAACCAGGCACTGTGAACAGCATGTAACACAACAATTTTTAATAATATTACAGTGACAGAAAACAAAGGCTAGAGGGAATAAAATTAGAGACCATGATGCAGAGAGAAGGTGAGAGGCATGGGGCCTGCTTAGGTCCTTCCCTGCKTGTGTGAGGTCACTCATTGCAGCCATGGGTTAGCAAGTGGGAAAAGCAACAAGCTTTTGATAATGCTGTTCCATTGCAGGTACGGTTTACATTGAAAGCTATTTCAGGGAACCTCATATGTCATGCTATTATTTTATTCCAGTTGGCTGAATCTGCCCTTCTGAAAGTAAGTCTAAAGGAAGASTAGGTGTTTGATGTTACTCTGAATAAAGTCAATACAAAATTGGTTTTGACTGTAGCAGCACAAGTAACGTCCACAGAGAGAAACCGTTTAAGCCCTTCCAGCACATTTAGAATATTTCCAATGTAAAATGGGAACTCAGAAACTGAAACATTACATGTTTTAACCTAAACTTACTTTTTTGCTGGGCACTTGTTAGGCAAATGAAGATTGCTTTGATATGCTATTATTCATTGTAAGGCTGGAGTTTAATAAAAAGTCAGGAGGAGTAAATTGGATAATCTTTCTGTATCTCTTACTGCATTTTAAATACTACTTCAATATTAATTCCAGAACATAAGGCCAGAGAATGATTTTCAAATGGTGGCCTATAAAGTGCTAGTGACCTACTGTTTCAAAAATTATGCCAAGGGTAACTAAGGAAATCCCAAGAGGTTAAGTTAATTATATTAATGTTAAAATTATTCATCATTGTCTGTGATTACAGTTGGCCATGTCTTTTCCATATTGTTGTTAAAGAAGTTAACAACTGAAATCAAGTACAGTATCAGCAAGAAGTGTTTCTTTGAGTTTTGAAGTTGGAGGTTTTTTTCCTCATTAACATAATGAATCTCAAATTGRCTCATGGGATTTCTTTCCTCAATTTCCTTTGGGGTGTCTTTTTCAGCTAGCTAGGGTTATTTCTTTTTTTAAATCACCCTGTTTTCTTCTTCAATTTTATACATTTTTATGACAGTAGAATTCATGTAAGCAGAAAACTATTTATATTTATCAAAGTAATAACTATTTTAAATGAGAACTTATCTTTTGTCTAAGGTTGGAAGTACACCTACAAATAGAAACTGTGGGCGAGCAAATTCCCAGACACAGAYTGATGTTTAAACAGGCTATCACTTAAGATGTAGATGTCAATTCAAGGGCAAAACCCACAAATTAGTTTATAGGYTCAATGTCAGAGAGTCAGTAAGAAACTAAGCTTTGCCAGTTAAAGTTATTATTTCTAATAATCTGTCAATGTGGATGCACTGGGGCACCACCCAAACTGGCTGAACTACACATTTTGCTGTCAAACCTGTGATATGCCAAGTATGCTTAGACATAAAGGGCTCATCCCTGTGAATGATCTCCATGAGAAGATATATCATCCAGTGGGTGGATTTTAGGAGTGTCTATCACATGCTGACAGCRCTGAGTACAGTGTGAAGCACCAGCCAATGCCTTTGGTGCTTGGAGGTGGACAGATGAAGATCCAACCTGCAATAGAGGGCTCTGACACAGCTTGTGCAGCACTCTGTTGGGACAGAGCAGGGACCTGTCCAGCGGGGAGCATGATCATTGTGTGCATCCTTTTACTTTGCATGTGAAGAATTAACATTTTGAGCATACTGTATTTATTCAGTGAAATTGTAGTGGAAAATAATCTGACCACAGACACTTAGTGGCTTTCCTTGAAGCTAGTGTAATTTCTATTTGACAGGAAATACAAGAGTTAGGATGTAGGAAAAGAGCGAGTTCAAATGTAAAGAATCATGAYTTAGTGGAATATTTTAGGTCAATCTGGTGCTCAATGTGTGTGAACTGTTTTTTTCTTTTTTTTCTGGTTTCTGTTCCAATACTGTTGTTTGTACAATGATGAAAATGCAAAAGCAGATTYGAAGCATGGGTATAGAATCCAGGGCAAAAAATCAAACACATATTTTAAAAAGAAAAGGAAAAGCTAAGCAAAAGCTAAAATATGTTTTTCTCAGAAATTAAAGGAGAAATGAAGTTTTAAGTGATAGTTTCACAGAGATGTTTAGCTCTAGATTGATAATACGATCAAGTCCAGGAGAGAAAGATAGATCTGCTGGGTGTATCCTCTTGACAAGCCATAGTTCTTTTCCTTCATGCCGGAGGTTCCATTCTGTTTGTCCCACCACACAGTTGCAAATTCCCTTCCAGGCAGCTCAACATATTGTAGAATTTAGGTGTTCAACTTCTTCATAAAGTCTGTGTTGAGAGCAGGTACACACTCAATGTTCTTTATTGGTCTTTACAATTATCTAAGGCATATTTAGAAACAAAATTATCATTTGTCAGATTACAGATGTYTATGCAATGCTATTTAAATATGGGGAAACATGACACTAGAAAGCTTTTGAGCAAAACAAAAGAAAAAAGATGAGAAACATATATTTTTGTTTATTAATATTAAAATGTGGGATCGCTGCAGTGAACGTAGTCCACTCCAAGCATTTAGTTCTTATGTAATAAGTACAGTGATTTTGAAATAATTTTGACAAGATGACAATAATAATTATAAAGATTGTTTTATAGTTCTGTTGTAATGACTGCTTTGAGACATAGACTTGAAAATAACAAAACGCATGATCCTGCCTCAAATTTTCATCCTACTGCCGCAACATTCAGTAGATCTGAAATCACTAGCTGCAGACTATAGGCAACTTTCATGAGGTCAACGGCAATTTTTCATATCTTATTTAATGAGACTTAGGGTGCACAATTGCAATTCTGCAAGTATTTTTTAATACATGATACTTCACAATTATTTCCCTTYGAACGAGCTTCTTCTTTACTCTAGTTATACAGGTTATGCTGCATAATCCAAAAAGATTCTTTGCTCCTGTGAGGAAAATATAAATTAGTTTATTGTGGAATGAAAATACAGCTCAGCACCGCACACAATATGAATTCTGTATTGCAAATATTAGTGATGTTAGATTTACAATGCTGGCCAAGTATGTTGAAAGATGGACTGCTGCCTGGGCTCTCTGAAACAAGATATTGAACCCCAGAATGCTAGCATGAAATCCATGGAAGGAAGCTTTACTATGATTTTGTAAAATGTCAAATTGTGCCTGAAGAAAGAYGGACAGCTGTAACTCATAAGCACAGTAGGAACAGATGAATTGCAAGGTCAAATCTCATTCTGGAGTAGAGTACTAAGATTGATTTTTATTTCACTTTTAACTCCACCAGAAGATTAAAAAATAATGAAATTAGGTTTTCAAGCTTATGCATGAGTGTCCATAAAGTGGAAAGTTTTTCTCAGAAGTCTCTTTTTTTTTCCTCATGGTTTCCCAGTATAGATTTTTTTTTGGTGGCTATTTGAATGAAGATGACTTAGGAGAGCAARAATTTGGGTGAAAATCTGTAATTTTGAACAAAGGGAATTAATGACCAATTTTCRTGCAAGTTTTCATGCTCAAGATTTAAACTCATACATCAGTTGTATGAAATGAATTTACAATAGATCTCTCAACCTGCCCTCTCTTGAAGAACAAAATCTGTAAAAATTATAWGAGCTACGTAGAGGGTGTCACAGAAGAAAAACACATTGTATTTAGCATTTCAGTGTAAGGGTAGGTAATGAATTAAGTAGTCATTATCAGACACTTCTGGAATTAGATTRAAGGAGCTGATCTCCATTTATGTCCCACAAAATATAATACTCTTACTGTCCTTTTGTTTGTTTTTGGCCACCCCTGCCACATCAATGAATTCAGGGACTCAATGATTCTCTCATCTATAGATTCCATTTCAGATGTGCTGAATCTGATTCATTTGTTTGGAGCTTGGCATATGGATAAACAGTAGGTTCTAGGACAGCTTTTCAATTCACTTGATCTCTCATCTGATCTAGGACCAAAAACAATTAAAKTAGTTGTTTTGAAATTGGAGGATTTCTGAGCATGGAAGAAGGTTTTTTGTGTTTTCAGATGTTGTACTCTTCTGTGGGGCTAATTTCTCACCCACTGCATTTTGGAAACTCTTTACTGCCTTTGTCTATCTTTTGTACATTATCCCCAGCTAGCAAGTAAGCCCCACCCAGTCGCTCACTCACTTTCCCTGTGTTGGGATAGGGAAGGGAAACYGAAGAATAAAAGTGAGAAAACTCATGGGTTGAGATAAAGACAGCTTAATAGACAAAGCAAAAGTTACACATGCAAGCAAASCAATATAAAGGATTCATTCACCACTTCCTACGGGCAGGGAGGTGTTCAGCTATCTCCAGGAAAGCAGAATTCCTGTGATGGTCTTTTGTGAAGACAGTTGTCTGATACTGTCTGATACTGTCACTGAATCCATATCTCTTCAATTTAGAGAGAAAGATATTGTGGGACCGAGTCAAAAGCCTTACACAAGTCCAGACAATGACATCCATAGCTTTTCCCTTGTCCACTAATGTAGTCACTCCCTCACAGGAGGCCACTAGTTTTGTTAGGCAAGACTTACCCTTGGTGAAGTCATGCTGGCTGTCCTGAATCACCTCCTCGTTCTCCATGTGCCATAGAAGAGCTTCTAGGAGAATCTGTACCGTGACCTTCACACGCACAAAGGTCAGGCTGACAGGTTGGTTTTTTTTTCCCTTTTTCCAGGTACTTGGGAGTTAGTCTGATTGCCATGACATTTTTAGTATCTTGGGGAGTGGCTTAGAAACTGCATCAGTCCTTAGRACTCTGGGATGCATCTTATCACAATGCATAGACTTTTGTGTGTTCAGGTTCCTCAGGAAGCTGATCTTCTCTTACAGAGTCTTTGCTTTCTCAGTCCCTATCTGTAGGAGAAGGGAATACACGTGACCTTGCCCCTGTGTTAATTACCCAATACAGCCTCACCCCCCTTTGAGTCACAGCCATATCCAATAGAGATAAGTGTGATAAAAGGGAGTGGGTTAGCTGGTGGGGGGAGAATCATGAAGGAGGAAGACCTTGAGCAAAAAGGAGGATCCTAGGAAGAGATAATCACTGCTGTGAGGTCAGTCTGTGTCTGCAGTTAGAGYCTGTTGTTGGAACCTGCAGTCACAGTCTAGCTGGGTAAAAGCCTGCATTCAGAGTCTGCAAACCAATCCATGCAGTCAGAGTTTAACAGGAAATAACCAGCAGTCAGAGGATGCAAGGGAAACCTACAGTAGGAGCTTGCTGCAGCCAGAGTCAGTGAATAGTTGGAGTCAAGCTGTAAAGAGGAATAAAGTAGGGCCTATTTTATGCTGTGATAAACCAGAAGTCTGTGTCTTGGCTTGTTTCTACCCTCCAGCAAGAGGGTCACTGCCACACCCATCCTGCTTTCCATTCACTTGAGTTGGGGGAAAGAGAGGTTGTCAGGAAGACTGAGGCAAAATGGTTGTCAAGTGGTTCAGCCTTCTCCTTGTCTGTAGTTTCCAATATGCCTGTTGTGTTCATTGGTGGAATGAATGCTTCCTTTAACCTTCTTTTTCAGGCTGATATACCAGTAGAAACCCTTGTTATTTTTTGCATCCCTTGACAAGTCCAGCTGCAGTTTTGCTTTCCATCCCCTTCCTTACAAAACTGGGCAACATCCATGTAATTTTCCCAAGGTACGTGTTCCTGCTTCCACTGCCTGTGGAAGTGTCTGTGCCACTGAACAACAATTTTTTGACTGTCTCTTTGTACTTTCATGCTGGTAAATGCCATCATGTGTATTCTTTTTAGTATTGCTAAATGTAGCTTACATTCACATGTTTGTAAGACAACTTTAAGTCTTATACCATGTAGTTGATTTTTCTGACTGATTTTTGAAGTAATGTTTGGACTAAGTTTCAAAGAAGTAGCTATACTTTTGAGACTGTTGTCATGCTGTCACTTCTTATACGATAGAACAAACTTTCTGAAGTTACCTCTGTAGAGTCTTTAAACACCCTGGCTTTTCTGGCTGTGAATGAAGATCCCATTAACAAGAGATCTACTGGTCACTCTTGCTACATTTGGCAAAAATAAGGAGATACCTCCTAAGGAAGGTAAGATCTAAGCCATAAAGGTCCTCAGAGATTAAAACAACTTCAATTACTCTTCGCACCGGTCCAGATTTAAGTGTAGTTTAATCTTTGTAACCACCTCCACTTAACAAATGAGTCACACATTTTCTATCACAYGAAAGCTGTGAATATTTTAAGTGTAGCCTGAGAGTGAAGCCAATATGTAAATCTTGTGTAGATGGACAACAATATGACTAATTTTTTTCTTCAAAGTAGTGCATAATATTTTTGCATGATTTCAGGGGAAAGATGGAGTTTTGTTTAGTAAAAATAAATTATTTAGTTTGGTAGCCTTTTAGTTTAGAAGTATTTTTTCAACATATTGACCATGCCTGTAATTTTATTTGAAAGACTGTATGCCATGATCAGCTGTCCAGCTCTGACATTGCATGTTTCAAGTCAATAACAATTCTGCTGCCTTTTTTGTCAGATTTCCTTGAAGAGAGATTGTTGAAGCTGTTTAGGATAGAGTCAAAAGTTAGTATAGCAGGGTGAATGATCTAGGATGTACCATTGGAGGCTGCATTTAGTTAGCAAAACTGTTTATTTCATGATATGCAAATACATTATTATGTAACCTGAAAAATGGTTATAAACTCATTAATATAATTCTATTGAACTACAGTTCAGTATTAATAAATATTTGCAAAATTAAGCATAAGTCAAGCATTTGATAATTTGCATTTGGTARGGATTTGTTTGTTTGTTTTTAATATCTTGTTATCTCAGGTAGGAATGCAGTTCTCAGCCAAGGTACATTTATTTTAATTTTCATGTTCAGCCTTCCAAAAGTACTTCTTGACAATACAGAGAAAGTAACTTTTGCAGAAGTGGGATGACTCTCATACACCAGTGTGTTCAGTACCTTATAAGAAAACCTTGCACAGGCATACTAATTACCAACTAGATCATGTAAATATATTTGTCTGGTTCTCTCACTATAGCTGCAAACTGTAGCTCCTTCTCTAAGCAGTTATGTTGGCAGATGGCATGCTGGTCCTTTTCCAGTAGGCTTCGCCAGCTCACAGGGCTACCACCCACTCCCTTCCTCTTTCCCCAACCTTGCACCTCCTGTATCTTTTTAATACCCTTGAATCTCCCCAGAGCTCTTGGAAGGTGGTGTATTTAGAGAAAGGACAGTTTCATGTTCCAGGAGATTTTAAAACATGCCAACTAAGGCTTAGCTGGCATGCTAAAGTTTGCAGGAGCATCTGTCTATAAAATATTCTGACTCTACTTCTTACTGATCTCTGTTGGAGGCTTTGAGGGGAAGCTTGCAGATCTTGTTCTACAAACTGAAAAAAAAGAGAAAATCCTTTAAAAAATTGTGTAAAATAGTCAAAACTTAATAGAAAATATATTTTGCTGGTACCAAAAAAAGACAGCTTCAAGGCTACTACTCTGTTTTCTCTTTCCTGCTCACCGTGATTTATTCTAAGAACTTGTGCCCTCAACAGAAAATTTGAAATAGGTTTGTTTTTTTTTTTTCTTTCAGAATGGAGACTCTAGAAATACTGTTTAATAGCTATCCAAAGYTGGGGTAACTCTTTTAGTGTCTAAAGATGAATTAAATCTAAAARTTAAAGTTAGATGAACATGACCAAAAAACCCCCCAAATCCACAACAAAGTTCTGCTTTGCGAGAGATTTTATTATGAATTAGTACTCATATAACATTATAGAAAGATCTATAATACTAAGCAAGATCCCCATAGAAAATTGTTGACTATGYCTCAACATATTACAGTGAAAACATGGGCAATAATGGATGTCAAGAAATTTTGTTAGTTTAAAATCATAAAAAAATGTGTATAGTCTTTATTTTAAGCAAAGTTACCAGCTATTAAGAAACCTTTGTGGTATCTCTATCAAATGAAATKACATGTTTTTTATTAGGCAGAAAAYAGGTTTGGCACTTTTACGTTTTTACTTATGGTGCACCTAAACTTCATCCACTATTTGCACAAGAAGTCTCATTACATAAAGGTAATTAGGTATCTGTCATTGCCAGATGCTGTTCCTTTTCAGAGATGGTGACATTTCAGCACTGAATTATGACTGGATTTGAATAAGGATTTACAAAATACCTTCTCTACACTACTTTCTTATCATAAAGCACATTGTACCTAAGTAATTGCAGTTTTCTTCATGCCATTTGCAGGAAGTGCTGTTTAGGGTGGAGAGTAGGACTCAGAATTTTGAGGAAAGCTGGTACTTTAAAGCTGGCACAAATTAAAGCTGCAGTTATGACTGAAAGTTGGCAGAAGCAGACTAGAGTACTTTGCTCCATCAGGTCTATCCCTGCACGACTGGCTTCATTATCAGCCACCTAGCAAAGAAATTAAAAATTTAAAAAACCAAACAAACAAAAAACCCAAAAAATTGTATTAAAAATGTGAAGATCACTGCTTTGATTAATTCCTGTATTCAAATGCAGGTTGTCTGTCCAGGTGGAGTTTTTTGTAGGGGAAACATTCTGACTTACTCTTTGGCACTTCAGTGAAAACTGGAATCTTGTAAGGTGACAATATTTCTTTTGCCTATGGAAGCACAGATCAAAGAAATATTCTTCATCACCTCTCTGCTCCATTTGAAAAGTTGATGAGCTGTAGGATATCTTTTTGCTCTGGTTGGTCTCCACAGCAGGGTATTTGCTCCRTGTGACATAACAATTGCCATAAGCAATGTTTTAAATTCTAGAGCCAGTCTTTGAAATAAGGTATCCAAAAAGATAGTGAGCCTTTTTTTTTTCCTTTACTTACAAGAGGTATTTTTGTTTGCTTTTGTTTTACCACATGTAGCTAAATAAAATTGCAGACAGGAGACTGATGAGTCAGTAATATGTCTAGTGACTTAGTGTTTCCGTTTTCATATACTGAATCCAAAAGATGCTCGGTTGGTTCAGCTGATGTAAAATTATTATGAYATGTCTCTCAGTCACTTTCTGACAATTTCCACTTTTGCCATAAAATTGTTAGCAATGTAATATTTTCAAGAATAATTACAGACTTTGAATTTTTTTTTAGTTGATGATTTTTTTTTCTTTTAAGCCTGGTTTTTTTTCTGTGTGACTGTGATGTAGTACTGTATTTTCACAAGCATGTAGACACCTAAGGTAATACATACTTCAAGGGACAAGTCCTATAAACTGTAACCAGTTACCCACATGTTGCACCCTCTCATCTGATGGTCACTGCTAAATCTTTGGGTTTCTAACCACTTTGTCATTGTAGGTGCTTCTTGAAGAGCTTTATCTTGTCATAGAATCATAGCATCATTTGGGTTGGAACAGAATTTTCAATCATCAGGTCCAACTGTTAACCCAGCACTGCAAGTCCCCCAATAAACCTTGCTCCCGAGTGCCACATCTAATTGTCTTTTAAATATCTGACTGTTCTAATATTTGATGACCTGTTTGGTGAAGAAGTGTTTCTTACTATCAAATCTAAACCTCTCCTGGTGCAACTTGAGACTGTTTTATTTTGTTCTCTCACTCACTGCCTGGGAGAAATAACCAACACATCCCACACTGAAACATCCTTTCAGGCCTCCCCTAGTGATGCAGGTGAAATTCAGGTCTTCATCCTAACTCCAAATTTTGTCTTTTTTAGGCCAGGTGTAGAATTTGGGAGAGATTTTGCATATCACTGCAGCTCTAACAGGGTTGGGGTAACCCAGTAATGGATTTTCAGGTATTGTTAAAAAATAAGTTAATGTATAAATTTGGTTTTAGCTCTAAAAACTGCAGAAAGTGTAGTGAGTGTAGTAATACACTCTTACAAGACACAGTTTCACCAGATCCATCACAAGATGCTAAACAAGTTTATTGTTTGACATATCTTTATTAAAATGCAAATCCTGGCATTTTCCCAAGCTGGCAAATACTTTCCACTCAACAGTGTGAAGCAATAAAACCCACACAACTGTATTCTGAGAGAAAGTAACATTGCTAGGGCAATTTGCTAAAAACAGTAAAAAWTTTCAAACTTTGGTAAAGAAAAACTGTCAGAAGATTCTAAAAGGAAAGAAACAGAATCATAATCTGGCTTTCAGTGTTGTAATTTTCCTCCCTTTTTTACTCGTTAACCAGTACTTTCTGTGGACTTTTACTGTTCAGTACTCACCTTCATGTTTTGCAGTCATGCCTCATAACAAAATGACTCAAATAGTGTCCTAAATGTTTTAACAACAGCTTATCAGTATAAACACTTCAGCTCATCTGTATTTGAATGCAATTTACATAAATTGCATGGTTACATTGTGAACTAAATGAGGACAAAAGAGAAGTAAYTCTGTAAAAAGGAACAGTGTTTGGCTAATTGTGGTATTCAGCATGCTGTATGTAAGTGTGTAAATGGCAATGTATTGAATTACATTCMGTTTGATCTATTGGTAACTGTTAACAAAACTTCTTGTTGTTGAATCCAATGGATTGAATTGGCTGAATAGCATCTAATGAGTTCCTTAATGTTAAAAAAAATAAAAAAAATGAAAGTGTGAAAAGTTATGCAAGTTAGCTATTATGCAGTAAATCTAGAAGAAATTAGATTGTATGTAGGAGAAGTAGAGACAGAGGAATAGTTACTGGTCAGAAGGTYCTTATTTTATAAAGCAATGGAAAGAACTAGAGGGAAGTACTTAATGCTTCTTAAGCTGTGCAAGGGTACTGTTGTGCAGGTGAAAGGAAATTAGTCCTCAATCCTGGGGTTATATGTTATGATTATATATTAAGTAGTGCTAATTAATTGTAGTTAACACTCGACTAAACTGGCTGGTATGCACTTCTGCAAATTATAMAGAGAAATCAAAATATTAGTATAATGCTAGCATCAACAAAAKTTAATAAAATATTAATGACAGAAGAGAAACATTAGAGATCTTTTGCAGGATATGTTCATTGCAGGGTGTGCTGGATTAAAAAAAAATAAATTATAGAGGTGACCTGACTTTGTTTCTGATTTATTTGTGAACCAGACACTTGAGGCATTTACAGCTGCCAACAGAGGAATTGTTGGACTYTTAGCAAACTGTTCTGAAAAAAGAAAGTGAATGGAAGGACTACTTTCTCTTGTTAAGACCAAAATGATGAAATGAATGGTGTTGGCTGTGTCTGCCTTGGCAAAGAGCCAAACAGGATTCAGAAAGTGTTTGGATGACATGTGATAAAAAAGTAATGTTTTAGCTAAACAGGTAATATGCAGAAAAGATTACCCTGTATCTCGAGTGACTGCCTTTATATTTTCAGAGCCAGAGAATACAGAGAATACAAAGAAATACCTTGATGTAATGGTTTAGATCTTTATTTTAGCCATAATAATGGAATTTTGACTTTAGTGGAAGGGCTAAACTTTCAGAAGAAACAGCATAATATTGGGGGTGAAATAAATCACTGCAATTTTAATAATTGAAACTGTCAGCTGCAAAGAACTCTTGCTGGGTTCAACTAATAAAAAAGAATACCCTAATCATATACCCATAGAATCCAAAATATTTAACAAACATTAAGAGTCCTAAGTTATTAARTTCTTTTAAATTTGGTTTATGGAGACTGTATTTCATGCTCATTCCCACTTTCATGAGAAAATAACATGCATCCTCAGAAAAGTACCTTAGAAAAATGGAATAATTTGCCATTAAAGTGGTTTGATAAAACTGTCTGATGGTTTCATAATGAAAGTTAATCTCCAYTTTCAGGGCACCAGTTGTCAATACAGTCTACAAATATATGTTTAAATTATAAGATAACCTTTGAAAAAGTGGGCACAACGTTTGAAAGTCTCTGAAATAGAAATGGTATACAGAAATCCTAAAACATTTGTATTGTAAGACAAAGCCAAGTGACATTTCTGGCAGATTAGTCTTCCTGGCAATGGAAAATTACACTTGGCATGTGTAATGGCTGCTTTTCTAGAAACAGAACAAAAAAAAAACCTGAAAACCCACTTGTGTAAAATGTAAGGTCTAAGTAATTATCACATG
>CADDXX010000126.1:1504130-1528380 GCA_902810485.1 Alauda arvensis | reverse complement strand
GGGTGTAAAAACCAAAGGAATAAAAAACCAAGACATTTAATCTTTACTTGGCATTACTGATGTCAGATCCTAAATAATTTTTAAGGTATTCAAAGTAGAAATCTAAACCTTYAAACTAGAATTTCAAGTGAATTAATCCTCTCTTATTTTAGCAAGACTTCAYGCTTCTCATTCCAACCTGAATGTCTGTAAAATGCATCGCTCTTTTGAAAGTTGAAAGAACAACAGAATTAGCCAAGAATGATGTGCCCTCATTTACGCTAGCTCCTCATAATCCATCAAAAATATTTCTGTCAAGGTTGATTTAGCTCAGAGTGTGTTTTAAAGTGTTACAATTGACAATGACCATATTCTTGAACTCCCAAAGTTTAGAAGTTATGCATATATATATATATATATATATATGCCCAAATGAAATGCTTTTTTTTTTTTTTTTGTATTCCACTTTTGGAGATGTTGTTATACTTTTGGTAAATCTGTTATAATGTTAATAATCTAGTATAGATTTAAAATATTACAAAGTAATGGTCCTTATATTTGTTGTTTTACAACATGAAMAAAAATAATTTGAGTGTTGTAGGTCTTTTTAAAGTCCATGTTGTGTATTTCTTCCCTTATTCCATTCCAGTTTTCTCTTTACCACAACCTTATACTTCAACAAAGGTAAAGAACTTGCTCCTTAAATATTGAAATAGTAGATATATAAAAAATATAACATGTATATTCCTGAATAACTTTTTAATTATTATTTTTCATTCCCATTCCTTTTTCCTTTTTGTTTGTGGCAGATATTAGTACTTCTGTTGTTAATGTGTCTTCCACAAGAACAGAAGTTTTAGTGTTTTCCTTTCAACTTACTGCTTTGCTTTCATAAGGTTATTTGCAGGTATTTTCCTGCCTCCCTTTCTGTAACCCAGCATAAAGTTTGTGGTWTGTTATCATAGACTACATATTAGTCTGAAGAAACTCAAAAAAGTCCRTGGGAAGTATGGAATATTTTAGCTGTACAGGAAGGCAATGAGCATTATTATGAAGGTTAATCAAGAATAAAGCCTTAAAAAGAAGCTCTCTCTTAATCACTATTTTTGCAGATGATAAAAAGAAAGCCAAAGAGATGAAATTGACAAATGTAGCATATAATGGTCCTTCTTGGAGCAGTACTACAGGGGCCTCATTAGTAGACACTTTAGTACAATCATTTTTACCCCTGTGGCTGTCACTTCAGAGTGCTCAGAAAAGGTGGCTGTAGGAGCTAATCACAGTGATGCCTTTCTCAATTGTATTTTCCTTGTAAAAATGAGGCACAGGAGAGTTAGCAAGTTCTAATTGAAATCAGAATTATCATTGCCATGGATGGCATGCTGTGTCTGTAGGGTATGTTTGTGCCAGTGGAAAATTACCTTTTCCCCCTAATAAGTTTGGAGGCTTTAGACTTAAATGTAAAGTTGTTCTGAAGTCAGTATTAGCATACATTTTTTTCTGTTTTTTTCAATACCATTTCCATCTGACTGAGCAGAAGTACAGTTGTTAATTCATGTTTAATATTGCTAACTGTGGTTGGTAAGGTGAGGGGCAGACTTCAAGAAGATGTACCATTTATGTTGCAGTTGAAAGTTTAAATGGGTTCTTTCTTGCATGTAATTCCTTTTCCTTCAATATTCCTCTATTTCTCTTTCARAAATAATTATAAGTACCATTTTCTGAGTGCCATTTAATTGCCACCTTGAGAGATGCTACAAGACCTCCAATGCTCCAAAAAAAAAAAAAATTTAAGGCCAGAGCAAAATTTTAAAATGACACTTTAAATTGAGGGGAAATTAAAGTTTTTTTCAGCTTTATAGAAGTATCTTCTTGTATTGATCCATCATATAGATGAGAATAAACAAATGAAAAGATAGAAAAGAAACAAAGGAATTTAGAAAAGAGATTCCTGAACTTTTATACCTTCTACCATTGAGATTTTATGTTAGTGGTGGAGTAATAATAATTTGCTGTAGCAAGTATGAAAATTATTTCTCCTCTTTTCCTGTTGRAAAGCAGGAATGTATTAAAAAGCAAAACAGGGAAAGAAAAATATTACTTCGAAAGTTTTGAGCTCGAAGTGTTTTTTGTTTTCTGTTCATGTCCTAGAGCTTTCTAGATTTGAAAGACTTTATCATTTTGAAGAATTGACAGAGTGTTAAAATGAAGGTAAGAGTACCATCTTAGTCTTGAGTAATTGGTGAAGCCTAATTAAACTTTAAAGTGTTTCACCTTGGAAGAGCATGGTACCACAGTGACATGAGGAGACGTGAATCTCTGTGGAAACATAGGTACGTGGAACCATGCTTTGATTTTAGTACAGACTTTTGATGAGTTGAAAAAATGGAGGCCAGATCTCAAATATTTTTTCACATAACATTTGTGTGTGTTTAATACACTTTTACCTGTGTTCTAGTGTCTTAAAATGAGATTGAAAAGTTAAAAATCTTTTACACTGTGTTGCTATCCCTGGAATGAGTTGTTAATTATTGCCATCACGAAACATCTGGAAGTGAGGAGAAACCACATAATTGTTCCTAAGATTTACAAGCCTGAAAAACCTTTCAGTAAGTTAAGGAACTGGGATTTTCTGATATAAGATAAAGAATCCACTAGGGCACAGCAGCAATATGTCACTCTTACCAAGCAAAGGCATGCTTCAAAAATGAGAAAAACTTAAGAGCAGAAATTCTGTCAGTATGCCATCAGCAAAATGGATATTCACTGCATGTGATTCTTGATAAAGCTGATAGTTGAAGGGAAAGGGTGAAGCTGTTCCTTGCTGAGCTAATTGTAGGCCTTTAGACRCCACCTACCATGTGGCTGCTTTATCCATGAACTCCCCATCTTTGGTCAAGGAAACAAAATAGTGTTATGGAAAAAAAATTGGGATAGCACAGAAGGGGTTTYGAGTGCTTCTAGTTATACAGAATGCTATTGAGACAGCAATAAGCAGGGAGTCTGAAAACAGGTRGCTATAATGGAAACTATTTTTCAGCTTTAACTGAAGCAGATGCTATCACATGCATGTTGTGATACTGACTTCAGAGGAGGTGAGCATAAGTGATTAACCCAAGAGGTTATACTGACTGAGGTGAAATTAAGGTCAACAGAAGTACAATAAATCCTCATGTTTCTTGAATGTCTAAGTCCAAGGGCAAATATTCTGAAGGGTTTTATTTGTGATCAGAACTCTTTATTTTCTTTTNTTTTTTTTTTTGATGGGGTAGCAGTATTGTGGTAATAATTCCCTAAAGTTTTACAACTGTGGGGGAAGCTGATAAAAGTAATTTCTAAGCTGAAGTCTATAGGGATAAACATATTTTCCATAATAATTGTTGTAACTGAGTCATAAGTGTTTGTCTTCAAAGGGAATACTTCTATAACTATTAAAAAGTTTGATTTTAATCATTTTAAGCAAGATTTTAGTCAAGAGACAGAAACAGGAAAAGATACTGAAAACAAGAGATAAGTTAGTACTTCAGGARTCAGAAATGAGAGAGACAGAGAGAAARAATTCTTCATCTCTTTTCACACCAGTATGAGAAAAAATAYCAGAAAATGATCCAAAAGAGGTGGGAAGGAGCTGGAGTGAAGAAATCAACACAGAAGACTGTTTAAACTGTTTCACTTTTATTGACATGGATGATAATGTGATAATGTTGGTGCTGAACTGACTTTCTAGTCCAGTGTCTGTGTCTGAAAAACTAAATAACCTTCAGACTAATTTGGTTCATTTATCTGACTAATCAATTGTCTGGTTCCCTCAGTCAGTGCAAGGAAAGTAGCTTCTGTGTATTTTCTTTTTTTTTTTAATCCTCTGTTCTTTGTCCTTTCATCCTCTGTTTTTCTACAAAGATGGACATGGTGAGAGGTATTTGAAGCAGTTCTGCTACGGATAATAAATTACCATTCCCACTGCCTCTTTCCCTCAAATCCTCATGTCCATGTGCTATCCTGAAAGCATGGACAATTCAGAGGGTAAATACTGAAGTATTAGTAAGACTTGATTATAACATTATTTTACAGGAAGAATCAACACCATTCACAGATGAAAATTTCCAAAACTAAAATTTTTTTCTCTTGAATTTTCTTATTTTTGTATTAAATTGTTCTTTACACAGTAACAGAAAGTGCTAGATGATTTTGTTTTTATATTTCTGTATTGATTTTTTAAAAGAAAATTTCATGTTGTCATAGAAGGTTTTATTTATATCTAATGGTATCAGGTTAAAGATGTGGGGCCCCAATATCATAGTATTGCATGAGCTACTGATTCTTGCCACATTTTTGTTCCCAAGTTACATTTATTGTCTCTTTGTGTGCTTGATTTTTGCATGCTTAAACACTTTTGTAAGTAGGACAGACCTCAATGTAGGCTAGCACACATGATTTTAATGATTTTTTACTCCCTCTCATAATAGTTTCTCATTGGAAGAGTGTTCACTGAACAGCTGGGAATATTCTTTATCCAGAAAAGTAGATCTTTCCTTTCCTTCTCTCCCTTTTTTTTTAATGGGAAATAATGTTGAGAAATTATGTTTGAATCACACACCCATAAATATCAGGAAGGGCTCTTTAGTTTGTATAAATTTCCAATTTCTTTCGGAGACTAAGTTTCAAGAGACATTCCCCAAGCTTTGGACAAACAAACATCTATTGCAAATTACAGTGTGTAATGTTTATTGTTACCAATGCTCTCAGGGATGTATCTCTTAAAAGGAAAAAAAAAAAAAAAAAAAAGAAAATTTTTAATTGTCAGGATAACATTCAAAGTGAAGTAAAGGAGGGCAGCAAAGGACAAAGAGCCAGACTCCACTCTACAACTCTATATTCTGTTAATGCAGATGTTGTAATTCATCTTTCAAGTCAATTACCCTTCTGGTGGATTATGGRGAGAGCAGAGTCATTAATATTTCCAATAAACCTGATTGTAGTCAGATGAAATTTCAAACAGATTTCAAGCGGGAAAAGAAATTAGGTCAAGAGAAATAGCCACCACAAATTAATGAGCCCACTGATAGATAACTTCACCATTAGCATCACTACTTCCATAAACTGATCTGATGATGTAGAATTAAATCAGACACTATTTCACTGGATAGGGCGAAAGTACAGAGAAGACATCTATTTTTTTTTTCTTTTTTTCTTTTTATACACTGAAAAGCATGCTGCTGGAGCAAGTGGAGTAAAAACTTTGAAATCCTTAAATATGGGGAGTTTAGTGAGGTTCCTTTGTTATTTTATGCTTTTCTATATGCCAAGACATTTCTTCTGTAGAGAATTCATTGCAGGTCTGTCTCATAKATCTGAAATATCCAGAAATAGGAGAACACCACGGCTGAGAAGAGCTCTTGCTCTACTATTAAAAACCATCAATGTATGGACAAAATGGATAATAATTTAAGGTGGGGGGGGGCGGTGTGCATGCACATACAGTGACTTCAAGATCCCACTGTGATTCTTCATACACTGAGACATCATCTCAGGGCCAGATAAATGCATGAATCCTAATACCCCCTATGTCTGACATATATATGTACACATGTGCACATGTGTAGGCATAGTAGTGCAGGCATATAGTCCAGGACAATAGAGACTATTAGTTTACTTGGTTTTTACTATTATTATTATTTCMGTATCACCTTTTTCATATCTTTACAAGACAATTAGTTTAGTATCACTGTACAGAAAGGAGAAGGAAAACACTGCAAACCCATGAAATATCCGAAAGGTTACCGGGTATCCTGTAAGAAGTCAGGTGGAAAAACTATRTGTTTCATGTTGCTTCTTGCTTTAGTGTGATGAATCTTTAAATACCAAGAAAATTTTATTTCAGTCTCATGGAAATTCATAGTTTAAACATAATATTGCAATTGAACAAAGGTAACTCTCTATATACTAAATATTTAAATTAAAAAGGACRGTGTGATTGGAATATAATGGGAGAAGACTCCAAAACCAGCCAGCTTCAAAATGATTCTTGACCATATTGACTAGATTTGTTAATAGCACATATTGCTATTAGTTAGCACTTAATCTCTATCAATCATCTCTGACAAGTTTATTTTAAATTTGTTACAAGCATACAATGCCACTGAAGTGATACTGTTTTAATTCATAYTGAGAGCTATAATCCATCAGTCCAGGGAACAATTTGAGAGGGAAAGCCATAACCGAGTGTTTCACCTTTCCTCCTCATCCCTCCCTGTAAAACAACATTGGTGTCCTGTGTTCCTCTGCCTCTTCCCCAAAAGAAAAYTGGGTGATCTCAGCTTCTCTTGACATTTATTTTTGGGATGAAGGCTTCTTCTGGTTTTGCAAATTCTGCAGGATTATTCTGGTTCCATCAGACACTCTGCCTGCCTTCTCTGCAGGATTATTTTGGTTTTACCAGATATCATTCTTGCCTACTCTGCATCCTTAGTTCTTATCTTGCAGAGTTTAATACCGGTGCATTATTTTATGCACCCTGTTTTTGTCACTGCATCACAACTCCATCTGTGTCTTTACCAATTAAGGCTATTATTTATACATTAAAGCTGAGCTGCACTGCAAGATGTTACTAATGTTTTACRTTCTGAAAGTATGCTTATATACTGTACCTGGCTATGCTGTTTTAGTGTGCTTATGTCTGTTACAAGAAATAAAATTCTAATTTTCTTGCTTAATAAGCATCTAATTACTGCATGCAACAGGTGTCATTTTTGGCTACAGTAAAACCAAATCTTTTTGGTTTTACAGGCAAGGACATTTTAAAATAACTTGAAACTCTGTCCCATACACGCATCAAAAAAAGGTTAAATCTCTTGTCAAGTTCTAGTTAGATTCAATTTATGTTTAAAAGGAATGTCTTATTATAGTTACTTGAGTCTCAATAGAACCTAACTGGTGTATTTGGCAGACACAAACTGAAGTGTTTCTGCAGGAGAAAACTCAGGTACGTATTCTGAAAAKCTAGGCAGGTGTGAACTTTATTCACCACTTCCATAGCATGAAGTTTAGATGGCAATCACTGAGTTGAAACAGCTCAGAATTCTGAGTTTACCTTGATCACAGTCTCAGGAACCCTGACAAATCACAAAACTGTTCTGAATATGTAAAAACTGTGTTGGCATGTTTTTTTCTATATTTYTTTCTTAATATCTATTCATGTAAATGTGTAAGTTACAATTTTCCACAGGTAATTTATTTGAAAAATTTAGAAAGAGATTTGGAAAGATCTTGTCGTCGGATGAAATAGGGAAAATATTACTAAATGTAAGCACCTTGTAGTATAGAATATGCTGRATCTCCTGTAGCATTTTTAAAGCCTTCCAAAACTGTGTGCATAGGTTAGCTTTGTATGCTTAGGGAAGAGCTTCTAATCACCTGAGACAGCTAAACAGGAAATCACTTTTGGCTGTTACTGTGTTTGGCTATATTGGCATGTTATATCTTTATTCTATTTACGATTTAGCATTGAGCACTGTAAGGCTCCAAAAAAACTCACTCGATGAGGCTTTTGAAGGGGCTTATGGCTGTTCCTACACTCTGTGTTAGAAACATGGGAGAAATAYTAACAAGAGGTCAGAATAACAAAATAAGACTTTATTGGGAACTTTAGAAAATCAGAGAACTTTGGCAAGAGGTCTRGTGCAACATTCAATCAGCATAGAGAACTTCTAAAGCATTAACTTAGCCCATTTAACTTCACAACCTCTAAGCCCATTGACCTCAAAAAACTCAGCAAGAGGGAATTAGAAGGAGGAGAAAAAGGAAGAGAGAAAGRCAGAAAAGATTTAGAAAAGGATGCATACAGCCATCAACTCCTGGGTTTCAGTAGTGCTCAGCTATTAGAAATTCCAAGAGGAGATAGGGTCAAGACATGTTTGCCACATGTTTGGCCTTAAATACTCCTTGTAGCTGGGCCCTTCCTGTAGCTGGGACTTCAGGTCTTTTGGCAGTTCTGGGGCTAACTTGGAACCCCRGGGCTGGGTTGTGAACCATTGCCTCTGCTGTGCCAGTAATTGGCAGCCATGACAGGGCTGGGATACAGGATCTAAGGGGTTGGGGGTGCAGGACATGGCAGCACCTCAACAGAGCAAGGCTTGACCTGTCCCTTTCCCCATACACATGTGCCCCAAAATGTCCTAAGACTTTTCAATCTCTTGTAACCACCCCATGGCTTGAGGCATTGACTGGGACTTCAGTAATAGTAAATAATAAAACCTTTCCTTTGACTGCGGGATCCTAATCTCGTAGACAGAGATGAAAGGAGAGTCTCCAAAACTGCAGGTAAGGTGTGATGCAGACCAGACTCTGGGAGGAGAGTTCATGAACCAGTCTTTCAGCTGCAGTGACCAAAGAACCCAGCAGATTGGTTGGTGATTTCCTTCTGTTTCCAGTCTGTCACAATGACATGCCAACTTCCTTGCACATTTCTCTTCTTCTTGCCTCCCTTCTACATTTCCTCTCTCTTTTTCTTTCTTTGAATATGGCAGATATTAGAGKGTTGTCCTTTCACTTTTCATGTTAGGATAGTGTGGATAACTTGTAAGGTCTCTCACAGGAACTCAGGTCAAAGTTAGCAGCTAACGGTCTGGTTAGTCCTGAGTTTCCTCCGGACAGGTTCCATCCTTATTCAGGATGGAAAATTGTTGGTTTCAAATTATACAAACTGAAATTTGGAAGTCAGCTGCAAACCAGCTTAGAAAATAGAAATATTTTATAAAAGCATTTCAAATTGTGTTTGAAATGAAGTCTGATCACTTCCTCAGAATGCTTGAATTGCCAACCACCTCCTGATTAGTGGTACTCTGCTACTCATTGTAAGAACATCCCTCTGAAATTATTAGTTAAGCTCAGCCCCATCCAAGGTACTCACATTGTTAGAGATTAGTTTTTTATGTCCAACTAAATGACAGAAACCSTTGGAGGATTTTCCTACGGTTCTTTTTTTACTTTTTTACTACTTCAGGCTACAAATAGCTGCAAATCTGTGAATCTGTTTGCAGAAATATAAAAAAAAGAAAGCTTTGAATAATAATTAAATTYGTTGTAACACTGGGGTGCCCATACAGAAGAGTAATGAAGTGTTTTGAAAAGTAACTGTGTTAGTCAGGGTTTGGAAACATATGTATGTTTTTTTTCATAATATTCCCAAGGCCARTTGGGAAGGAAAGGGATACTGGGCACCCTCAGTATGCCAAGTTACATGGAAACATAAATTTTCTTGACCATCAAGAGGTACATAAGACTTAAAGTTTCATAAGTAAACTCAAAAATATTTGTAATTATTTTTCTTATAGCTCATTTATACCATAGGGAAATATAAATATCCTTGTAATAATGCAAGYTGTCTCATATTAGAGAATTGGTTTCATTGACATAAAGGTCAAATATTTTATCAGCTTCAGTGAAACCAAGAATTCATGAAATACTATCAGCCCCTTGTTGCAAATGAAATTTAACAGAAATTCTTGCTGTCACCAGATTCTCTGTCCATTCCTTAGACCAGCACGCTGAGATTATACGTGCTTTGGGCAAATCTCCGTGCATTGTAAGGTATAAAGTGAAMAATTGAAAGATACTAAAAGCAATATTAACAAAATAAGAAATATCTAACCTGGGGAATTTTATAGGTTAAGTGACATAGATGTTTAGAAAATATGTATTATTATTCTGCAGAAGAAATTTCAGTTTTAGAGAGAATAAAGTCTTATTCTTAYTGTATCATCAAAAAACATATTTTGTCTTGCTATCTAAAAACTGGGTTTATGAGTAAAAGACGCAGAGGAGTTGAAGTCAATGGTGTTTTGAATATTGGTGATGGGAGATATTTGACTRGTTTCAAGAATGTGCATAATTATTAGTGCTAGATGTCACTTTTTATTGCAGGAGTTTTYTTTCAGAAATCTAGRGTTRCATCAGGTACAAAGGACAAATGAAATTACTGGAAGATCTTTCCAGTTCARATTCAAGAGCACACACTTGAAGAAYCACACTTTGTTTCTCTGTTCTAGTAAAACAATTTGATATCTGCATTGAAATGCATTTTTRGTTAATCTTTGTCTTGAGGCCAGTGGAGCACTGTGAATGTTGAACGTTCTTTGGCTAAAACACTGAGCACACATCACAGCCATTCCTGCTGTGCTGAAGACCAGCTGGGAGAAAGATATGTACTCTGAAGTTAAAATAGTCAGAACAGGTCCCCTACTTGATAACAGCTGACTGCTATAGTCAAATACAGCTATTGCAGCGGGATTCTATTGATTTATACTGGATAAAACTGGTGCTTTTATCAAACAGTTTTGTGGCTACTCAGCAGTCTGTGTCAAGCCATAGGCAAAGATTTTCAGGAAGTTCCTGGCATCCAGAGAGACAGAGAAAAATTGGTTATTATACCAGGCAAATCGCTCAAATCACTTAACAGCATGCCTGCCTCAGTCAGGTGGAAAGCACATTCACATTATTCAGATTATACTGCAAGCTAGCACAGCAGAAAGATTAGGCCTCCCAATTTTCCAGGTAATGTTTAAAATCTTTTCCCTAGCTAAAGGATATAGCTGACAGTTCACACTCCAAAGTCAAGTTAATCTGTAACATTATCCGCCCATTTTGCACTGAGCAGTCCCCAAAGCAGTTTGTAATATGCATATGAACTGAACCATTGTTGTGATCAAATTTTAAATACCCTTGTGAAATGGGAAAGAAGGAAAGATAAAATAAAACCCTGCTGCTCTGGTACTGAAGATTGACAGCAAAAGGAAAAGTATTGCTTCATTGAGTGCATGGCTCTGGCTACAGTGGCTGCATTAAGTTGCTGGTGGGACTTCCAGTCCCTCCTCTAATGCATGGCTAATAGCTCAGCTCTGTGGAGGCAGGAGATGAAGCTTTCCTATTTCAGAATATTATGAAGTTGTAGTGGTGTGAAATTAGAGCGATAGTTATCGTAAATTTGTTTTGGACAAGGATACTTGGTTAATACAGCTCATGAATGCTTTTCCATGTGGTAGGTGTTTCATAGTAGCTCACCACTGCATCTGCAGCAGTGCAAAGCGATAGCAATATATATTACATTTTCTGAATTTGGTGGCTTTTATAATGATTTCTTGTACTGGGGGTCACACATCTGTTTGAAAGCAAGAGGTGAAACTGAGCAGAAGGAAACAATTGCCATTATGGCAGAAGGCAAAAAAACCAACACATCGTTGTTCAGTCTTCAGCTGGCATGTTGCCCTCTTCTAGAGTGGTTGACACCATAATTAATTATATCCATTTGCTTCATAGTAGAGAAATTCACTCCTAATTTTACTGTGGACTCAGAATTGATCCCATTTGAAAAACTATAWAATTCACTTAAATAACCTCAATGCCACAAGTATGTCCTGAGATTAGTCAAAGCTTTGACGACTCTCTTGTGAAATTTGAGAGTTCTATTGGACTATTCTCAACYATAGTATGAATAAATAAATATTAAAAAGGGTGTAATTTGTGGTATTGCTGATAATATTCTTTCTTTGTGTTTTTAGCTCTTTGCTCTTTCTTACAACTGCRACTACTCAGGCTTATTCTCAGAGAAAGAAAGTTCGAAGAAAATAATTTTTCTCTCTTTACCTTACCTGGGCTTGGCAAAACACAAGTATTTAATCCAGCTTTCCTCACAGAACAACGGAGAAGTCTAAGATGTATTATCCCCACCCATCCTGTTCAAAAAGTGTATTTGAAGTATTTTTTTTTCTGTTATTTGACACAGTGTGTTTTAGGACCCTATTTAAACAATCCTGTAATTCAAGCAATGGGAACTGAAATCTCATGTGACACTTTAGAACCAGTGTGGCTTTTTCAGTATTGAGAAGACTTTATAGGTAACATCACATTAACAATTAAAAAAACCCCTCATAATTGTGTGGAAAATGAAGCAAGCAATGATGAGACTTGCAGCTACTGTTGCACAGTCTTAGACTTAGTTATATAAAATGTAGTCAGCAAAACTATTCCGTATCAGTCTGCTTTTAAACGATAAATTAGAATGATGAATCATGTATGATGTAGCTAATATGAATTGTGTTGATTCCTAACCAAATCCAAATACAGTTTATAGAGGTAAAATTCTAGAATATGACTGAGTTCTTGTGATAATTAGAAATAAATATGAAAAAAATAGTGTTACCTAGCTGTGAAAAATCAGTAATTAAACAATTAGATTAGTAATACTGTGAATATGTCTTAACTGATTTATTGATTTCACTGTGAAAGACTTTTTTARTGTTCATTTTCATGTATTTTATCTTGAAAAAAGTAATTATAAATTCTGACACAAATATTGYTTGCATAGCAATTGGTCACAAAGAGTAATTCATTAATATTCAATGAAGTGCTAATATGTGCAGAGCCTAGAGTTATTCTAAATTTTATTTTGACTTTAGATGGGAATTTGTTGCAGTGCAAATYGGTGTATAATTGTATTAATCAGTTCTAAAGAGTGTTTGAGGTTGAAGCTTTTATTGTTCTTTTATGTTCAACCTACAATCATTATGAAATTTTTATCATGACAGAGGATGGGTTTTCTAATATTCTTAACATCCCACTCCACAAATATAGTTAGAAGCAACCCGGTTATATTATGAAGCCTTTGTTTTCTTTCTTATTTATTACCTGAGTTATCRATTCAGAAGGATTTTTCCTATCAAATTGCTATTAGAAACTGGAGAAAAGAGAAAGACAGACATAGGGGCATTTTCAGAGAAACACCTGTCCTTAATATTTTTGGGGGGATCTTTATTAGACATGAATATCAAACATTTATTTTGTTTTAAAATAAGTAGGATAATTCTTTTTATACATTTGGGAAAAACTGCTTATAATAGACCTAAACTAGTACACTTTTAAAGTGGAAATAGCCAAGTGAAYCCCTGAGCTTTATATTAACATGGATTTATTGACTTTTCATAGGTAGTTTGGTGGAAAATACCCAAGGTAAGGTAACATAAATCAAACATCAAGCTCAAAAGGGTCCTTCTYTCAAGCTTCTATTGACCTGTAATATATGATTTTAAAACGTCCAAAAATAATGTTGAGCATTCTGCATATTGAAGGTGTGTAGAACCTTGCCATTGCTCACCTTCTTTCAGACCTTATCATAGAATCACAGAATCATTTTGATTGGAAAAACCCTGTAAGATTATAGAGTTGAAGCACTAACCCAGCACTGCCAAGTCCATCACTAAGCCATGTCCTGAGTGGCACAGCTACTCGTCTTTTAAATATCTCCAGGGCAGATGACTCAACCGTTCCTGGGGCAGCCTGTTCCAATGCTGGACAACACTTTCCRTGACAAATTTTTTTTCCTATTATTTAATCTAAACTTCCCCTGGCACAACTTGAGTTCATTTCCTCTTGTCCTATATTGTTTCTAGATTGTCAGGAGAAAATCAAAAATTAAGAGAGACTAAAAGGTACATACACTGCAGATATGCCCATATTACCAAAAACAATTTGGGAGATCAGCAAGTAGGGATACCTGCAGTTCTCAGCAGTTCTTCCTGGAAGATTACTACCTGCTGAGAAGAAGMAAAGCTTGTATCACTGTAGGAGGACATCACAGAAGTAGGTCAAATGCCCACAGGTGACTGRCCAATATGGATATGTTAATACATGGATCTTGCTCATACATTTTTTTCTGTTGGTTAGGGGTTTGGTTTTTTCCTTTTTTTTTTTCCCTTTTTTTTAATAAATGTCTTAATAGTGGGCTCCTTGCATCTTGCCAGCCATCTGTAATTTAGCAGATTTTTGATATTTAGTTTTTGATAGCAGATTACATCCAGTGTGTTGATTTCTGCTTCTTACTCAATTCAACTATACTATTACCTGACCTTTAGTACCAAAAACTGCATACAATATTTTCACATGCAACGATAACGTAAAGAAGTCTTATTTGGAGATAAACAATTAACTGGATTGCTAGATTTGGCAAACTAGGATTGTTGTTTTTGAAGCTATAAAGAAATGTAGTTTTATTTTGTAAAGATGTTYTGAAAGGTCATTTTATTCATTCAACTGTTACAAAATATAGATCTTAATAGCTTGTCTACATTTCAGCATTCCAGTTATGATTAATAGAAGTAGCTTRTTTAGAGAGAATTTTTCAAAAAAGGAACTACGGAAGCAGTGACAGAGTTTATGAGTACTTAGGTGTTTAACAGCCATGAGCATTTTGTTTCATGTGGAAAAAAATGTAAAATAATTTCAGCACAAATTCAAATAATGTTTTCAGAGCCAAAGTATACAGATTACATTAAGCTTTCACTGTTATCTAGTTTCAAGCATTTTGATTCTGTGTTCAAGATGGTAGAAACACAGTTCTGAGCCATTATTTCGAACACTCTAAAGTTGTTTTTTTTTTGATTTTTGCATCTAAAATCTCATGTTCATTTAGCACATAGGAAAACTTTGATCCTGTCTTATCATATCTCAGTATCAGCTGCCTAGGGGTTCTTTTGTACACATACAGCACCCAAATCTCTTTCTCTATCAATAAAATGAGRTTCTGTTTAGCTTCAGTTAGGCTATGCCCATTTATTTTGGTAGACTATTTGCCCCACAGGGTTTATCAGAGGAGCTTCAGCTTTGCATTTCCTATATCACTCRTGCTAGAGAATACTCTTTTTGTCCAATTTGAATTGGATTTCTCCAGCAGAAGACAGAACTGTTTTTTTAGTTGACCTTTCTAAGCTGTTCTGTTATGCCCAGTTGAAAAAAAAAAAACCCTGTCATGACAATGTTCCTTAATTCAAAGCTGTCCCATTGAATATAACTCCTCCCATGTCTGAAAACAAACTAACCAAAAAGAAAAAAAAATGGAAAAACAAGAGGAACTCTGTGTAATGGCACTCCAATGGCACTCCAGAGGTTGTAGCATTTTAACACTGTGTCATCTAAATACTGTGAAGATTTTCTCCTGAACTCTTCCAGTGCCACTTGCTTACCTGTAACTTAATTGCATGATATTTTCAAACAAGTCTATAACCTTGTTGTATTTCCCTTTTCACATCCAAAGAGTGTGGATGGTGAACAGTAGGTCTCCCCAGTTTACTTTTCAAGTGGGAGGCAGGTTTGACTTGGTGATGCTGCCAACAGCTAAAGCAGGCTGAGGGCACAGCTTAACTGGCTGTCACTAATTGAAGGGAGAAGACTAATGGCCACATGTGATATTTCCACAGTAATGAGAGCACTGCGCTGACACTGCTGTGCTGCTCTGTAAGAGACTTAAACGTTTTACAGGGATGGCAAGGCAGTACCATTYTCAACCCCCTCCACCCACACAGCCTAAATGTCGTAATGTAGTGAACAAGCTGACTTGGATGAGGAATTTCAGGCAGCTTCTTTTTCAGTTCAAAAATGGAAAGAAAATTGGGCCTAGTGGAAAAGCACTGGCCAGCTACAACTCAATGCCAAGACCACCACTTAACCAATATCTAATGAYAACCAAAAAATATCTCCATGCAGACAACAGTAATTGCAGAGTCCTGGTAATGCCATGTTAGCAAGATTGCGTACATTACTTTTTAAGTTATGCTACTTTCATGACAGAAACATGACTTCACCAATAAATAACTAACACAGCAAATTTAGTGTGAAAAGGAGTAGAGGAAKACTCCACCCCAGTGAGTTCAGTGTAGAAGGGAAAGGCTGGACAGCATCTGCTATCTCCCACTGGAAAAATTAACAGGTTTCATTTAGGAAGCTGAAACAAATCACTGCAATGTAACAGGGGAGAGAGCAAAAATCTCTTTTGACTTTCTTAAAGGTGGTGTTAAATAACTCCAGTCTGCACTCAGGTTGAGTATAAAATATTTTTTTCTCAGTCATACGATATATTCTGGCTTAGAAATTCATTTTGTCAACATAAGCATGTTTACTGTTGCTTTCAAACTCTCTAACTAACTGGCTTGGCAGACAGGCAGCTCAGCTACAGAAAAATGTGGCTCAGCAGCTGCATCTGCCTGCCTGCWTCATAAAAGGAAAGGAGGAGAAATCATCTGAAACTTTATAGCTGCTCAGGGCAGTCTCACTGATCATTGCCCACCCTTACACATATCCTATTCCAAGGAAAGTAATGAAGATGCTAATAAGGTATAAATGGTATATTATGATGCATGAGTTAAAAAAAAAAAAAAAAGAAGAGGAGGATGTGTTATTCCAGGTAATTTGGACAGGTTCATACATTTAGATAACTATCAGGAAGATATTCAGCTAATTCAGAAAATTTACCTCTGTAATCTGTTTTCAYTTTCTTCAGACCTGAAGACATTAGGCTTTTAACAACCAAAACACTACAATTAGAAAGCCCTTACCAAGATTTTAACATAGAAGTGTGTTTGTAGCATTTATTTGACCATCTCGTGTTACTGAACTCCTTCCAGGCCAAGGACAAGCCATAGGTGATATAAACACTGCATAATTAATATCTTACCATCAGAGGAAGTATAAAACAGAGTTTATGTGCCACAGAATCATYAAGGTCATATAGTTTGTGGAAGAACACAGCTTTCAGATCACACAAGGGTACTTGCTTGATACTACTTCTTCCATTTTGTCCTGTTGCAAGACTTGAAACTGTCTCATATTTTARGATTGTGCAGTTACTGATTAAGGCAAGCATACTTTAAATGCAATTCCAAGGGAAAACCTTTTTTTCCTACTTCTCCAATTTAAGAGCCATTAGCTTATACATTTTCTTACAGCACTATTGAGATGTCCCCACTGCATCAGAATCTTTCTATTTTCTGATTTTGGTCCTGTATGTCTATAGGAAAATTCTTATGTGCACTGGTAGATCAGAGGCATGAACTCTATGGCAGTATTTGTTTGTATATTTATTTATTTTAATAAGAATTAGGGACTAACAAATTGTACTTCCTGGGAAAGAACATTTAAACCCCCAAATCAAAGTAACCCTCTTTTTATCACTAAGAGATAAATTAARCCTGGGTTTTCATACTATATGTATTTATTATTAATTTTCTAGCCAAATTGTCTGATTGACAACTTTATCAATGAAATGCAATTTAATATTATTGGAGAYATTACTCCWGTCTCTTGAGATCAGAGGTTAGCTKCTTGTGGGTTRGGTTTGGACACAGTACAAGAACTGRTGTTTATATGCATGCAGGGGRCAGAGATTGCAGACATTTTTTTCACAGTTATTTCCTGCAACACTTCAAGTTGTAAGATGCTGCTGATAAAAAAATTTTACATGAGGGGTAGTTGCTGWATTAATATAGGATGAGGTATTCACAGAATTATGGTTGAAGGACACATAGAATGAGTTGAAGGGGTGGGATACCCCTAGCTGTTCTTTACTGTAAATCTCAGCCTTAATCCACAAAGATTGTTAGAGCCTCTGAAGGGGCTGGCTGATAGTGGTGACTGTTATCCTAAAAAACAGATGGCAAAGTGAGTGACACCTATAAATGTGCAGGCTGTGTTACTTCACTGACAAGATGCTAAGCCCTTCTGGCATTAAAGTAAAAAGACAGGTGTTTTTGACACAAAAAAAAGGAGTATTGAAACTATGCCTCAAGCCATGTGGAGAGTTGAAGCCAATTTTTCAAGTAAAAGTAAGTAAAAATCTAAATTGGGGTATRCATGTGAAAGCACGACAGCTTCAGACCTTTCCCATCAATAAGTTTTTGACGAGTTCTAGGGCCTGTCTTGTGCCTGTAGAATTAGCTGATCGTCTTTCAAATTAAACTTTAATTTTCAAGGCTTGAATAAATGGTAGCTTGCTCTGGAAATCTTGTGTTCATTTCCAAATGAATGAAATGGCAAGCAGTATTTTTGGACTTCCCTTTAAGTTTGGYGATAGAATTGCCTTTTGGTCTGTCTTAATATAGTATGAAGCTAATCAAGTATTCATACACCACATATTATAATTGTAATTAACAATGTCAGGTTTAGAGATTCATGAGGCCAACAGGGCAGCAAYAACGATGTAAAAAACAATGTAATGAGAATGCATACTTTAAAATCTATTATCACTTCAACAGATTACTTTGTTTGAAAAGGCATTGAAGTTAATAACATTTAATCCACTTTCTTGAATGTAGTGGTGTTATTTTTCATAACCAATGAAAATGAAGTTTAAATAATCAAGCACTACCAGATGGTAAAATCTCAAGTACAAATTTTTCTCAGAGAAATTAGGCTTCTATACTTTTTTCTGCTTCCAAATTTAAGACASTAATTTATGTTTATGGATGAAAGGAACCTGTTAAGTTACAAAAACTGCATCAGGTATWCACCAAAATAAAATGCAGTGGAAGCCACTTGGGAAAAAAAGAGAAAAGAAATGCATAAAAAATACAAGGAAATGTGCCTTCTGTTTGTTCCCATGAAGTGGTCATCTCCATGAGTAAAAAACTTTATTTTAATTTGTGTGACAAGACTTTTATGTATTGAGTAGTCTAACTCTGGTTTTCAAAAAGTACAATGTCCATTACTGTATACTAAAARAATTAGTGCCAGACTATTTTGTCCTATTCCCCTCTTTTCCTTCATTTAACCAGCATAGTCATCTTGGCAAATACTCCTCTTGCACATTTAGACTTGCTTCAGCTGGATAATTTGTTATCAGAGTCCTGGTGAAAACCATGTGTCCAGCACTATGTGTAACTGATTACAGCACACTKTAGCAATGTATGCTGGGGGAATTGAACAAAATTGTGATTAGAGGGTATAGCTGTTTCAGTGACAGGTGCAGAACAACACATGCAGTGAATTGTCACAATACAGCTAGTCTGTAGCTGGACAGGAAATCTGGCTTTAATAAGAAACCCAATTTGGCTCTCCTAGTTCAATAAACAAGTCCCAAGGTGAATGATCATAGGATACATTCAAACTCAGAAACCTCAACCAATCCCTTTCAACCCTAAATGCAGATGTATCATTGGCCAGAGAGCTGGGTGGTGTAAAGACCCAGAACAATCAGTTGTCTAAACCCAGGAAATTCAAAGCCCCTATAAAAAGAAATTCTGAAAAATAAAACACGCTTTTTGTTAAGAAAGCTTGGTGTGTTCATGTCATCTCTTGTCTCCAACCAATGTAATAGTGAATGACCATTTGCCCATTAAAATAAATTTTATTTTATTGTTATGTTCTCATCCAGTGTTAATTATAGGAAAGTGGCATTTAACATAAAACATTTTTTGGTCCTAAGGAAACCAGCACCAGAGAAATGGTTCCTTTGTCTTCTGCTGGGATRGTCACATAGAAGGGAGCTATCCTTTCAAGATTTTTTTTTTCTTTCTGTTTTCAAATTCCATTTGAATGACATGGGTTAATATCGTTGAGTGTACATACTGGAGACAGAGACTTCTCTCACCTCAGTCTGTGCTTGTACTGTTAGGCTGCTTCATTTGCTTTATTTTCACAACTAAGAACACTGCATTCTTGATTTTACAAGATATTTCTATAGGAAAAACAGACAATATTTATATTCTATTGTGGCAACTGGGGCTTCCGTACAGACCGGGGGGGACCAGGTTTTCTTTTTCTTGAGTAACTATCATAACAACATAATTATTGTGCCAAACCCAGCCACCATAACCAACTATTTTTCTGATAACCATGTGTGAAAAAAAAAGATTTTTTTTTTAGGGATGGTAGTAATTTACTGGGTTTTGYTTACTGACATTCAAGTGAATGCTTATTCAAGAAACAGGTTCATTTTCACAGTCAGAAGGTTAGATATGATAAGACTTGCATGGTTTTACTGCAATTGTTAATACTAATGACTCCTTGTTATTTTTTTTCTATTTTTCCTTGCTGTTTATTCATTTCTGTTATGCACAAGGCTGTTTCAGTTGTGTTTAAGCATTATACAACTACTGAAGCTCTTCTCAGAATAGTTTTTTTAGTTTTGACTTGCTTGCTTGTTTCTTCATTGAGTGCATAACATGTTTGATAGATGACTCTTCTTACTCTATCCTCAGATGGTTTAYTTATGTTTTAATAGTTTACCAGCTAATAAGTGTCAGAAATATTGTAATGCTCATGAARAAGTACTTTCCATTTTATGTCTTATAATTTTTGCTAACAACAATATGGAACAGGGGACTTGTTTCTCAGACATCATCTCTTTAACACTGTGATGTACATATGGATGTCTTTTGGATAAATGTTAAATTTGAAGTATTCTGTGATACTAGTTCTTATTCAGTAGTTGCAGACATTCATCCGTATCATTCATGGTATTTCATGGCTATCTAGAGGGAAATTCAGCATTGGAAGATGTGGGTTTTTAATTTGACCTGAAAGAGCACTGGACTGCTTCTCCATCTGTCTTCTGGGTTTCACCCAGTTTGGTTTGCTAGACCCCGCTTTCAGTGAGTATCTTGTTCACTGTACATCCGGACTTCTGGTGAAATAAAGTTCYTCAGCGAGTAAAAAGTCATACTGTCTATAGGGCTTTCCTAAGACTTTAACAATGTGCATAAGCTTTAAAATATAAAATTCTCTCTGACCCGTTCCCTTAATGGTACCCCTTTTTGCACCAAGGCAACCATCTCACATCACAGAATGTGAAGCTGGAGAAYTGAAATCATATACAGTCATTTGAGCCTCCTCTGTAATCAAGGTAGTGATACAAGTGGATCTGAGGACAAATTCTGAAAGGTGACAGTTTACACCTGGAAGTGYGTGGGTTTTCTCCAAAGGCTAATAGCAAAGGGCATTTAAGTAATTTGCACTAGGTGACTTAAGATGTGACATCTAAAATTRCATTAAATAAAGACTATGTTTGAATTGAATTCCATTTCACTGACTTCTGTCATTCTAAATTCTAAAGACATTGAACCACCCTTTGTAATGTTTCTGTAAGAAGCAGGAATGTTTCGTTAAGGGTGGGAATTTTCTAGAAATTATTAATAATGTTATTATTTAAAACAATAGTTCCCAGCTACTTGGCATTAGGTAGTCTATAGAGTAATTGATTGTCCTGTCAGACAGATCTAAGTTTGGAGATGTCTGACTCGGGCAAAATTTAATTACTCAAAATGAAGTTTGCAGAGGTTACAAAGTCTAATGGATAGTATTTTTCACATGGGGAAATATTTAATGAGATTATAAGCAATTCCTAATGATTTGTGTCTTGATTTTCTTTCTTATTTGTGTGATGGCACATTACCATTACACTCCACTCTCTATCACTATTCCTTACCAAGCATATAATCACCTTGCAATTTTCTTTTAAATGTAGAWGTACATACTGATGAAATGTAACATAACTTCCTGGATTGCTGCTATTTCCATTGAAAATCTTCCACCTTAGTATTTGCTGATCTCCGTGGTGTATAATTTTACATCTGATTCCTCAAGCAGATAAAATACGTTCTCTTGAAAAGCTGTATCTTGAATCTTTTGGTGACACAACCTAATTTACCATTTGTACTCCTTAATGAAGTCATGCATTTCTATAAAATTATTTAATAATTTCATATTCTTTACACAGTATAACTTATTTACAYGTTTATGCTGAAATTACCTCAGAAACAAATGCTCTAATTACATTTCATTAGATTTCTCTGTAGAATAGTATTAAGTAATTTCATTTATTGACTAAAATRTTAACTTCAATTTGTTTAAAGAATGGAATGACACCTGTGCGTCAATATTACCTCTTAAGGAATGTAGATCCTGCTGTGTGCATAGATATTATATAGGTTTCATCTAGTATTTCACCAAATAAATTTACTAACATATCAATGATATTATTTCATGCTTTTTTCTCATTTATAAAGACAGGAGAGGCCACATGTTAGTCTAACATGCAKTTCTCCATTACAAAGGCTGGAGGGTTTCCTCTTATTGATTGCCCCACTAATTTAAATGTCTTTGTAGAAGAAAATATTTTTAATTTAAAAATGATCAATGAAAATTAATCTCTCAGAACCTTTAAAAATTTATTTTTGTAATCACACTTACTGCTTAAATAATGTTAATGGCTTTTATTTTGATATGTTGAATTTATAAATCATTTATCATTGTGTCTGCCAGACTAAAACATCTYCTATCAGAAAATTCTTAACACAGTCAAAGGTTATTGTTTGGGGTTTTTGAGTTTCCTCAAAGCGACAGTTCTTGAATCTTAAAGGTGTCTTCTATTATTCTTTTAGCTACATCACTCTAGTAACTTTCTTCCTGATGTAGAGACAAGAGTCATGGTCAACCCTACATGTAATAAAAAAAAAAACAAAACAACAAAACAAACCAATGCATTGTAAACTTCAATAGGGAAATCTGCAATAACTATGTAAGTATTTTGAATATAACCTAAGTGTTCTTGTTTGCTACCTGTCATGGTTTAACCCCTGCCGGCRACTCAGCCCCATGCAGACACTTACTCATTCCTGCCTGGACAGACAATGGAAGGTAGGATGGTAGGATGGACAATTGGAAGAGTGAAAATGAGAAAACTTGTGGGTTGAAATAAAGTTTCATTTGCATGTGTTCATGCGCAGCAAAACAAGGAATTAACTCTCTAGCCTGCCTTGATTTAACAACATTGTTTCTTCATAGCCCAGTACTGGCTACTGTGGAGAAAGGGAACTCGACCCCAGCCAAAACCAACACACAGTCTTGTGTTTGGAGCTCATGTTCAGCTGATTTTCTGTAACAGTACTCTAATCCTCCTGGATGTTACTATTTCCCCAGCTGTATAAACATGCTCTGCAAGGGTTTCTGTTTGTTCGTTAAACACATCACTCCCGTCCCAGTTTTTTTTTTTTTTTTTAATTTTTTCTTCATTTTTTTTTACATCTGATCATGTTAAAATACATAACTTAATTGATCCCAGATTCCAATATGTTTCAGAATTCCAGTCACTACTTTTGTTTATTCACTTTCCACTAATCCTTATTTCATCTGTGAACTTCATAATTTCTTTCTTTTTCTTTTCCCATTCATTAAAATCTGAAGTCACAGTGCCAGGATCTGCAACCTGATGGATACCAATAGAAAGAACTTTGCTTGATAACAAATCTGTGATTACCTTTACATTTTAGSAATTCCTAATTAGCCATATTTATTTATTTAATGTCAATAACTATGATTTATTTATGTATTGCTGTATATAAAGAAATCTTGTCAAAAAGAATAATTTTMRTTYGATAGAATTTGTTTTCCATGATCTMTGTTATATTATTTTCTTCCTACTCATGTCTGCCTTATTTTTTGTATCTAAATTTCTACAGATAAAATTCCTACAGTATTACTATTTTTAGAATTAGAATGAAGTTGGCTTCCACAGCATTCTATATCTTCTCCAAACRATGAAATATTTTTGTTCTCCATGTCACTTATTTTGTTTGTTCACTATGCTAGTTCAAACCATGGTTCTTTTGAATTTAATGTACACTTCTAAGTGTTGTTTTCTCTTCTAACCCAAGCTACATTTTAAAATAAGCACTGATGCCTTTCTTGGTCATTGCATGTTTTGGGATCTAGCAAAACATTTTTTTCCTTATCTGCATCTGATCCATTGAAAGGTATCTACTGTCCATATGGCATCACGTTTGCATGTTTATGTACTCTGCTCRTGACTGAACTAAGTCTTTAGCATGGAAGATAAACTAGAATTAGGGACAATAAGCATTTCTTATTCATAGTACTGAAAGATCAGAGATCTTCCCAGGAGCATATTATGAATAAAATATTCAGCACAAAGCTCTGCATAAAATTACAGTGCAGCTTCCAGTGCATTAGGACAGTCTGTTCCTGATTCATCCATACACAACCGTCCCCAACTCAGTTTATATGAAGATATTAAGAAGCACTTATTTCTTCCCTGAATGACCCAAAATGTATCACATTAAAGATGGAAAAAATGTTGGTGGCCTCAGTGTAAARATAGCATTTTCCCTGCAACCCTCCACTCTTGAAAACAAGAGCACAGGACTCTGTAATAATCCACAGCTATTTGTGACCTCTTTTATTATGGTGTTATTTCCAAAACAGTTTAAAAATTTGGCATCATGACAGTAAATTGGCATAGCATTCCATGAGGTGATGAAGGCTGTAACCTATTCAGTCAAGTATGATAATTCAGTTACCTTTTTTTAGGCATAAAATCTGTGAGTTTGTAATAATAATTCTAAAACATATAATTCCATTAAGCATGTATGAAGCTATTTTCTTCCACTGATATCTGCAGGTTTTTGGTTTATTTGTGTGGTTTTGGTCTGGTTTG
>CADDXX010000126.1:1436984-1504092 GCA_902810485.1 Alauda arvensis | reverse complement strand
CTGAGCACATAAAGCTGCTCCACTGGTTCTGCTTTTGGTTGGTGAAAAATGTTATGTCATGCTTTTGGCTGGTTGCAGGGAGTATTATATCAGGTACAACAGTTAAGTTAGGTATTTGTAAGACTGTGTATTTTTAAGGGATAGAAAACAGTTATCATAGCTAATCTGATAGGTGTTCCCTTCAGTAAACCATTTCCCACACACGAAGGACAAAATTTAAGTTCTAAACTAATAAGCCCTTAAGATAGAGTCCCTACTAATTATAAGTTCCAGTGCTTCTTTTTTTTTATTCCTTTGTAGTCTCAGTAACCATTTTAACACCTTGTCAGGCATTCAGGAACTTCCATCTGTGCAGCCTAGTTCATTTGTGAAATAAACCCATCTGTACAGCTGATTAAAAGTTGGATGTAGGCCATGTTTTGTCTTTATCCTGAAAGAAACAGTATTGCTGCAGCAGTTGTTGATGTAGGGTCTGAATACCAGAGTGGAATGCACAAGRCTAATGGAGCAAAATAGCTTTTAGTGTTTTCATTTGTATTTAATAATTGTTTAAAATAAAATCAGAACAAATTAGGTGTAACAAGCAAGACCAATTAGAAAGGCTGCAGAGTTCAAATCTGAAGTTAGATGCAGGAAGGAAATCTAGAATTACTGTCATTTCAAATATGTGYTAACACAAGGTGAATCCAAGCAAATAGCAACTTGATGTTCTCTTCTTACTCTTCTACAAGCACAGGGGCTTTTTTTCTGAGACTGCATGTRTGTGTTTTTCATTGCTATGGTACTCAGTTTTCAGTTGCATGTTGTTAGAAAGGTGGAGGAACAGATGCAGAGTTCCTTACCTACAAACTAGGTCAGTGGGATAACTGCATCTGACTACTTCATTTACATCCATATTTTGTAGTCAGAGATAGAATCTCTCATATTTCTATTCATAATCTAACCGCCACTGCTAAAAGTTTTATGGGCACAAATCTGTGCCTTCAAAAGGTTTTAAGGAACATCTCTTCTTTAGAAAAACAAAAAGAAACAACAAAATCCCAGCCAGCCTAGTAAGTTGCTTAAAATTTCACATGTGAAGACAAGAACAGGGAGTGAATTATCTTCTCACAAATCTCATGGGTATATGGTAAAGAAAAAAAGAAGAGAATCTTTGTCTTGTGGGTTTTTTGGTATCCTCAGGACAATTGTTATCACACATCTTCTTCCTCTAGCACAGAAATGCACAACTGTGTTTTCCTATCATGAGAGATGTAGCAGAATTCCTTCCACACTGAGCTATTATGAAAATAAAATAATGAAATAGGTTCTGATATTCTGTGAGCTGATATTTATTGGAAGCAAATAAATCAGWTGGCATAGCACCACACAAATGTACTAGGTCACATTTTACTGGTGYAATGCCAAGCACCTATTTCCTCAGCACTGCATAAATGTGTCTGGGATGCAGATTATTCCAAGGGTTTGTAAGACAATGCCTTCTCAAGGATGTATGTCGRGTTCATTGGTGTTGAATGGGCATGATCATCAATGCTTTCTGAATTACAGGAGGTATAATATAGCAATAAAATAGGATTCATCACTGCATGTTCAATGTCTCCTGCAAGACCCTCAAATCCTGTCACACCAGTAAAGAATGTCAYGTTGTATTGTATATAAAAACATCTAAACTTCCTTAGCTATGAGTTAGGTCTTTGCCCTTCRTTCTGACCTAAGTGTAGGACTCCATTCTAGCGATCTACAAGGACTTCCAAAGTCTGTAAAGTGAGATATTTTTTTCTGAAGTTACACACTTATGCAACTTAAAGTAGGATATGACCTTAGGTTTTCAGGTGAGAAATATGGAGGATTTTAGCCAGCTAAAGATGCCAACAATACTGCATCAAATGCCATAACTCATGAACTAGATCTACATAGTGTTTTATACAGATAAAAAGAAAGAAAAAAAAAAGGAGTAGGGTTTTTTTCTGCTTTTCTCCAGGTAGTTACAGTAATTAATAGAGAAACAGGACCTTAATTATAATGTAGGTGCAGCTGATAATTATATTTGGTAGCACTGTCATATATTCAAAACCAAAATCAAAACAAAACCAAAACAAAACYCAACCAAATAAGAAAGCAAAACCTCAGATCCCAGAGTAATAATAGAAAGGAAGAAAAATTCAGATATTCCAATGAAAGAATAAGTGGAGTTTATTCAAATAACAAAAAAAAAAATTTTGTTTAAATATTAAAATTGATCTCCTTAGTTTTTCCTAAGGTATTTTTTCTTAGGTGGGGAGAGGTGGTTTTGTTTTTGTTTTTTTTTTTTATTGTTGTTGAAGTTGAAAAGTGAAAATGCAAACACSTTTAATCTTGGGACGGGAAATGACAACTATAATTATACACTGCAGAATTGCTGCCCACTGAGTACTGTTTTGTTGAATACGGTTCACTTTTGGTGATAATAACAATACGTCATTTGGTGAATTGTGAATTCCCTCAAGGAGTTTATGATATAACCCAGGAGCTGAATAAATCCCACATGCTGGTGTCTGACTTAAACTAGAGAAATGCAGCTGCTTCCTATAGAGGACAAGTGTCACTAAAATATTTTTAAAATACTGCWTTTGAAAGTTCAGTTTCAGGTTATCCAGTTAAATTAGATTGAATGCACTTAATTTTTTTCACCCAAGGAACACTTCAGTAATGTGCAGGTAAAAAGATGATAGACATAGTTTTCCTCTCCTTTTCCAAACATAATTTTTTGCTCTACATAATGCTGCGCCATCGACTTTGGGTATATCATCTTTCCATTCCTACAGGTGCAAAGGGCAATTCATTCAGATATAGTATAATAATTACCATTATTTTAGGAGATTTTTCTTGAAGTCAGGGTACATGCCTAGTGACTCATATTCTGGTTTCTTTAATAGGCTAACAGCAGAAAGCTTTATCATTCCATGTGGATTGAATGACTAAAGGTGCTCCAGGGAAGTACTGTACTGAAGACAACAGAAAGAATTAATTTAAGCAATGTCATACGTAAATCCCTGTTGCCTTTTCACACCAGAATGTTAATTCTAGGGATATGACCCCACTGGAGTTTGTGTCAGTCTCAGACAGGATAATGTAGAGGCATAGCATGACTGAGGGAATAACTTTTAGATTTGAATAATGCTGACTTCAATATGATAGTGACAAATTCACCAGTGGTTTACACTGGTGTAACATAGGATATCATTTGGGTTATAAATTCCATAATAAAGAGAAGAACTTCTCTCATTGTTTTTATATAAAAGATAAAGCATTTTTATATACRGTCTTATTTATGCAGTGTAGTATCAAATCAAGCTGAATGTGGTAAAAGGTTTTGGGCGTTGTGTTTGCAGTCAACAAATTTAAGGGACTAAACCTTAACATTTATGTTTGCCTCCCCCAATATATTTCCTGACCAGACATCTTTTTCAGCCAAAATGTTTCAGCAGCTGATCCAAACTCATTAATGTAACAGTATYTCAGCAAAAGTCATGCTGATAACGATTGGTTCATTAGTGCCTGAATCCAGAAGGCATATAGAAATAGTTAGAACCAACTGGCAGTCTTGGCTTTGAATTCAATGCTCTTATAAATATTTTAATTTTTTTAGAGATTTTTTGCCTGTGTTTTGAGTGATCAAGATTATATGGTATTTGATAAGGTTGCTAGGAGATTTAYTTTATTATTCTATGTTTATTTCTCACACCAAGTTACAAATTAGATGGCACTTACTAACAATATGTTTATTGTGATCTTATAAAGTCATGGTGTTAYGCTAAACTTATCACACATTTCATTGACTAAAACTGACATCTGTAGTTACGATAATTAATGTATCACTCCATGGTATAGTCTGAGTAAGATGAAGTGAGACACTTTTTTGGAACTACGAAAAAATCTTGAACAAGAAAAGTTGCAGAGTGTACCAGCCCAAAGAGCAGAGYGTGGACATGGTTAGACACCAAAAGATTCATCAGAGACCTAGGGAGACAAGAATCTGCCCATCTGTAGAATACGATGTTGCAATGTTATTGGTCTGGACAATTTCTTCCTCCCCTGATTCATCTACCTCATAGATTCATATTACTTGATGGAGTTTAAAATGAAGAAAAGGGAGGATCCTGAGCTGTAGCAGCAACAGAGAGGAGTAGGGTAAAACAGACAAGAACCAAGGCACATCTCAGCACTGTCTCAAAGAGACAGTAGTGGGTGAAGTTCCCCAAGACACCTGTTATCTGAGGTAACTGTATCAGGATTGTTGGGTAGTTCTTTGAGATCAGAAAACTCATCATCCCTAAATGAACAACTACAAGTTGAATATGCAGGTAGAGCCCAAAAGCAGGAGCTAGACAGTTTGACAAAGACTGCAAAAGAGAAGTGAATGTGAATGGTTTGAGACCCCCAGAAAAAATAAGAATACATTGAAAAAATAGCCATGGGCTAGACCATACATATTCAGAGAAGCAACATGTTTAAAACCCACTGAAGTAGACATCTCAAAAACATTCTTCAAACTTTTGTAGATTAGAGTTTTATCAGTGATTAATCACACTGATAACTTTCTGGATTTTTTGGGTCATATAACTTGTTTTACCTCAAAACTACGTCCCAGTAAATTCAATCCCATAGGTATGCTATKGTGTTTTAAGCAATTGAAGAATTCAACCTTCTCATCAGTTTATCTWAATCTCAAAAAACAAATATGGTGAGTTAGTGTTGAAATATGTTATTTTGCAAGCAAATAAAATTTGTAATTGAAAAGAATTTGTCTTTATGTTGAATATTATCATAAGGGAAGGAACATATGGAGCTTTTAGAAAAAACAGAATTTCTTTCTTCTGCAGGTGTTTTCCTATCCCTAAAGGGGGATTAAAGCAGCTACTCTGACCACCTTTTGTGTTGTATTAGTAAACTTTCCAACTGTGCTTTCCAAGTTGTTTAATGAACATACAATTCGTYAGCTGGATGCCAAAGTTTCCATGACTTTTGTATTATGTATTAAACTGTTTCTGTTTCAAATGTTTAATTGAAATTAGTGCTTGGAGCAGTTTTGAGAAGCAGTTCTTCTTTGAAGCAGTTTACCCAGTCTTTAGATTCTTCTTTCTTTTTTTCTTTTTTTAATTTTTTTTCTAGTTTATTGTTGTGTTCTCAGGATATATTTCTCTTGAAAGATATGGTTTGACTGCAGAAACTATATGTAAAATAACATCTCATTTAAACTAATCTCAGAGGGTGAGACTGTATTTGAACTACTAATGTACAGAGTAGCTACATGTGGTTTATAGGTCAAAGGATAATGGTGTGGGCATTTTTTTATTGGTRTAAATTCTAACCACAGTTGTCCACTTGGCTCCAGAATCCCATGCACTTGGGGAAAAACAATAATGTGTTCTTTAACAATGCCAAAGTACTTCAGGATATTGCTTCTCCAAATATTAATTCTTCTGTGCATATTCCACTTTCCTCTTMGTGCTGCCCCCAATTAAAGCTTTAAGCACTTAACCTGTAGTTGTGAAAAAAGTGGTTTATGATGGGTGTAATCTGATTCCCAGAGGTCTAATTATCTCAGTTGGTTCCCAATTAATCCATGAAGTTGTTAGGTCTTCCTTTTAATTAGATCTCTTCTTCTTGAAGAACAGTTTTATTTTTCATATTTCACTTTATTATTTCCTTCACTGGAACCCTGCAGGGTAGGAAATCTACTTTGAAATGTTCTTATTTGTTTGATTGCTGGTTGATGCTTAATGAAGATGATGATCTTTACCCTCAGTTTGCATTAAAGATCAGTTTGGAGATTGGAATACAAGTCCTTTAAGCATAAAAATTAAATATAAATATGTACTAAGTGAGAGAATGAAGACTGTCTTTGTTCTAAAGCCTTTCTTTTTTTTTATGTTAAGGCATAATTATCTTTGGTCCAATGTCACAAAATTGAAGTTGAGGTAATCCTAAACACATTCTGAATTAGAATTTTACCGAGTTTATAGTGCTTTCTTTTGGTTTGTTTTATTTATTTGTTTTATTTGTTTATTTAATAATGTGTATATTTAAGAAGATGCATATATGAGGAAGATGGATATGAAATCTTATGTTCCTTCTCACTTTCACATGTGAAAAAAATCATTTCATATAGTAACAATTTTTAGGCAGTAAGTAGCCACAAAAACCACCCAGTAAATAGAATATTATCTGAAGAGTGTTGGGAATTTCACTTACCCCTCCACTCCTCTGTCAGCTCTGCATGATAGAAAGCTGTATTGGTTTATCTGACAGTGTCCTTTCCTCTGTTGTGTCTCAGTGATATTCCCTTGCTGTGTTCCATCAAAAAATCAGTTTACCCACGAGAATGGTGATTGACTTCTAGGAAAAAAAGTGATCATATGTGTTCTTCCTAACTGTGGAATTTAACCAATCAATGAAACTATTCAATACGTGTTATACAGTTCCACTGTCCAAAATACTTTCTTCCTGTGATACACAGATCTGTTTTAAAATCTGCATCATTTGKCTGCTTATTTTTGTGTTAATTTTGCAGGTAGTGAAATGAACGTCAGTTCAGAATTCACCGTACCATTAAAGCATTACTCAATAATCAGTTAGTATTCTTCATGCATATATAGTAAAGTTCATGGAAGAAAGCAGTATTCATTAGGAAAGGAATAAATATAATAACCACTCAGCTTCACAAACATGCTTTTTAATGAAATTACACAGGCTACATAAATGAGAATGAATAATAATTGTAGAGAGATCAGGCTGTGATATATTTTCTACAGTAATTGGTGGTAGTGTAGTGGTGAACTAGTCATCATTTTGTGGTTCTAGAAGGAAAAAAATATAAAAATGCTTGGTTAGCACAGGTCTGGCTGCTAAGACATCTATTTMTTCTATCAATAATTAAGAACTATGAAAATCATTTATCATTTCCTCAAATTTTACTGTATCCCTTTAGACCTCAAACTTTGCAGAGATGCTTTGTCAGATGTTCATAAAAAGAAGGTGGTGGTGTTTAGGATATTAAAGAGAACAGCAAGAAATATATACTGTCTTCTTCCTGACCTCTGGGTATTGGTTAAAAAGTGAAAATCTGAAGGATTGTTTCAGCTCTTCAACTTTTGTGTAGGGCTGTGACCAAGGTTTTTCGACCTTAAGCCCTTCAGATCTTTTGCTGTAGAGCAATATGGGCAGAAAAAACATGGAATTTGCAGTCTAAGAGTGTTAGACTCACTGGTGTTTTTTTTCTTTCTCTTACAAGTGTGATAAGCAGACAAGAAACACGTGTGACTTGTCTTCCACCACCACGTTACAGTGAAGCAACCGATGCTGAGGTCTTTACTTTTAAAAYGTATGAGTTTTTAGAATTTTGCTGGGTCTAGCTCTTGTCTGGTTCTGTGCTGGATGTCCTGGAATACAGGAACTTCCTCTGCCATTCACCAGAAACAGTTTGTGTGAAGCAGTTTGTACAGTTTCAAGCCTCTGCACATTGTAAACTCAGTCTCAGTCAGTGAACACCAGCTGTATCTTCATTTCTAAAACWTGCTCCTGATTCAAACAAAAATGTTCATGAGTGTGAACCCCTAGATATGCATTAATTGATCTGAATATAATATAGGTTTCTGGCAGTAAAAAAAAAAAAATTAGTATGCCTGAACTATTGGTATTGTTAATTTTATCAGAAGCTGTATATTATTGTTACCTGATTTTCCTGCTAATGTGTATTTAGTTGCACACTCTGCAACCAAAGTAACTTTTTAGTTTCTAAGGGAAATATTTAATAAACATAAAACAAACAAACAAACAAATTGCTTAGGGCCAGATGGAACTGAAGCAGGGAGYTGCATGAGTTTGTTGCTAGCTTTTAGGAATACAAGTGAGATATAACCTGGCATTGGTGTGAATTTGTACTTAAATATATAAGTTGAGCTGGTAGTGAAATCCCAATGCTTTTTCTGGTTGGACTTCWTGTATTTTGGTAGCTGTTCATTTAACCATATTAGCTATCCTAACATCAGGTGTCTTAATTATAGTTAATATGTGCAACATAGGTGTGTGAATATTTGTCTAACCAAACGTGACATGGAGAACATGAAAGGAGAAGAAAATGGATGTTTTAATGGAAATAACTRATATTAGACCTTGTTCATACCTAATCCACAGTGTTTAGACATTATGGCAGGACCTTCCATCCTTTTAATCTACCCTAATCTTAAACTTTTATSATGTTGTCATGATCTCAGGTCTAGCAGAATAGCAGAGATGCAAAACTATTTTAGCTAATGCCATTGATGCACAAAGCAGGTGGGTGCAAGGGATGAAATAGAACCAGCTGCTACATTTTGTGTCCGCATTAGAAATAATATCTTTACTGATACCCATGCAACTTGAAGTCTTGGAGAAAGAATAAAATTTAATTTGAAAAAGTGTTTTCTGAGATAAATCATTGGCTTCTCCTCCGTACAGACAAGGATGTCAAATTTGCCAGTAGCTGGCATGACTCTGCCCCCCAGTTATCTGTGCTCCCTTAAGTAAGTGAAAAGAAAATTCAAGTCCAGCCCCAGAGCAGTGATCCATGCAAGTTAAGTGCAGTTCAGGGACAGTGTTATAAAGTTGAGGTTTTGACTGCTGGCAGGTAGATTAAGAGGAAATTAGGAAAATGCTAATTTTGTGTAACTAAAATAATTTATACAAATATTTTTAAATCCCCAGATATTAAAAAAATAGTATTTTGTGGTATATATTATTTCTGTTAAGTGTGTGAAAATTTAAGTTGATTTTTATTAAAATGGGGTTCTTAATTATGAAGTCTAACCTCTGAAATTGCTCAGACAGACCTTTGTTCATTATGCAGTAATTAGAAAGGCACCATTAGCATCTATGCTGTGAACTTTTCAGTGTAGTTCAAGACACTAGTAGTATAGCCAATTAAAACAAAAACATTTAAGTGGGTAAGAAAACTATTAAAGCTAATTCRTTAGACCTGCATATTTTGGGGTCAGTGGTACAGAACATGCACATCAAAGCAGAAAAAGCTTGAGTTGCTAATATGCCCCAAAGCACTGAAGTGAGCAGCATTGCAGATTGTGAATTTGAGAGGTAGGGCAGCCTTAGGGTACTGATTACATTGATGAGGATATGGTAATGACTTAAGCATCTGTCAGGAGTTAGAGAGACCAAAATCCACAAGGATGTGTGGCTAAGTAACAGATGCCTTTAAAACTCTTTGGTTTATTACTGTTCAATAACTTAGAGGAAAACTTTAATAAGGTGACCTCCACAGTATTTTGTACATAGATCAGGGCTTTTTTCAATTTTCAAAAGACTGGTTTCTTACAGCAGTGAATGAGCTCAGAGRGATCTGATTTTAAGAGCTATCAAGACCTATGTCAGGTCAGAGAGCAGAAAGGAGGGAAGAAGGTGATTTTGAGAAATGCTGAATAATAAATTAATTAAATCAATACAGAGTCTTTACAATGCCTAATGTAAATTCATCTGGGAGGAGACACCAGTGATCCTAGAAAGTCTCTTTAAGRCCAATGTAACACTGGACATCTGTGGTCAGTTGGTCTGATGTCCAGTGGTATTGCAAATATTTCTGACAAYCTGACCAAAACCTACAGGCTGAGAACCAGCAATAGAAGTAGATGGGTCAGCACCTTGAAGTAATGTAGTAACTAAAATCATAATTCACTTTCAGAGAAATTAKTTTTCTCTCAAAAAAGTTGCCCATCTAAAAGTTTGGTACTAGATCAAAACTATTCATCCAGGGCTGTCTATGGTCAGTGGAGAAAAATAAGTCTCAAGGGAGTGAATCATGCTTCCCAGGGGACTGTTTTCTTATATTTGAATTGTTCTCTGGAGGATCTTTCTCCATTGTCTATAAAGATGGATGGGATGAGCAATTTAAAAYGGATACCTAGCTAGTAGAAGGTTAAAATAACAGTCTGCAAAAGATGGGTTAAGTAATAATGTGCCTGTGACAAATTACCCAGTTGGTACAGCTGGATAATACCGGCCCATATCCATTTTTCTGTATTCCTAAACTCCAATACTTGCAGACCACTTATTAAGTGCAGAGTCAATGGTCTTTTTTTCCCTATGCTGTAGTTCCCATAAATGTTCCACCAATAAAATGAATTGTGCTGCTTGGASGGTATTTTCAGTAGCAGGGCGCAAAGTGGTATCGGCCTCAGGAGAAGTGTGGGCAATCACTGACACCTGACCTCAGTTAAGCTTATATAAAGTGCTGAAAAAGCCTCATACTGATTATAACAATTCATTGGGGATCACCATCCTCCTCTCCTGCAGCTCMTGTACAGCTCTTTTAATGAGCTGCTCAGTGATCTTGTCCGCAGCRAGGCTGGAAGTGAAGATAGTTGAGAACCAATCAGTTATGTGATTAATCACTGTTAACACAAGAGCACTGCTGACTGTTGGTATGCCCTGTTTGATTTGAATGCATTTGTCTGGGGAGGTGGGAGTCTCTCTTTATTYTGACAGAAGCAACCCCGCTGCTTCCCACAGCTGCTGAAATCAGGCATGTTTCATTGCTATTATCATTGCTATTATCAATGCAAGAAATCATTATCATTGTGCTGAGGTGCTGGACACCTGTTATTCTTTCTTGTCTGAATTCTAAAGTCAAATTAATAAGATTCATATGCTCTCAGTCAATAAAGTTTTACTACCKAAATGGTTTTGTCCTGGTCAGAGTTCAATGACTTCATTTTACCTTGGAAAATTATGCAGGAAGTATTCAAACTAGCAAGACTGAAGAGTAAATTAAAAAGTGYGTAGTTCTCCTTTGTAACAGATGTGAATAGCTCTCTATGATGATACTCAGTGTGATAAAAATCAAGGATCTGTGTATCATTCTTGCATCTCAAAATTGCACTGCCTTTTCCCTACTGTTTTTGGCAGAACATTATTAAGATTTTCTTTTGCTTGCTTTGGCTCCCTATTGAAGATGATGGATGGTTACTTCCTTTTGCTGTCAGCTAGCCAGTGAATGGCCAATTGAAAGGAGAGGAATAAAGGACCAAACCCCTTTCCATTTCACAAAGTCTTAGAATTTTGACTGGGAAGGCAAGCATTAAATCTATTCCAAATCTATTTACTGTAGGTTCCCATCCATCACCCTGGTATATGAGTGCCTTCTAAATGAAATAAATGGCAATACAGAGGGTGTAGCTGAAAAATAGCACTCTTCTTGTTCAAGATAATTAATAACCCCATCAGGCTCACAAAAGGTTTTTATTAGTGGAATTATTTGCTTTTTTCTCATCCAAATTATTAAAATACAAATTTTAGCATTAAATAAATATGGACAGGGAAAATCATTCTGCAGAAAATTTCTCTGTAGATTTTCTTTAGAATTTATGCAATTTTATGACACAAAAATCCTCAAGATTTTTAATTTCTAAGTTCTTCTGAGAACTTCCTTCATAGGCACCTAGTTTCCAATTAGTATTTTGGATTTATACTTACTGTTATGATCTGAATGTGCCTATCACAGGGACAAAATTGTGATGGTGAAATTGTGATGGTGTTAGAGTTTTATATTTATTTTGTTTTTTTTTTCATTGTAGAGGTTTTAAAATAATTTGTGCAACGATTTCTTAAGACCAGAAAAGATATTTCTTTAACTTGCTAGAATTTTTTATTGCTACTTTGACATGGTTTTATATAGCTTTGAAGGTTGCACCTTGTTTTCTAAATAATTAGAAGCCCTAAGGAGGTGGCTGTTATTATTGTTATTCTTGTTCTRGTTCTTCTATTACTCCTTGTTGGTGTTTTTTTCTTTAAAATAGATGCTRTTAATTTATTATATAGGTGGCATCTGTACTTTATACTGACTGTAGAATATTGGTGAAGTGAGTGTTGTGTTCACAATTTCRGGGCAATATGATCAGGCTACATGTAACAAACAGTTCTGACTTCTGCTTTTGATAGTATGCAAGATTGGGTTATGCTGATATTTATGTTTTTATTTATCATTTGAGTACATGAATTGCTATTAAACTTTGTGAGRTATTATGATCTGATCAATAGAGGATCCACAAAATGTTGTCTCTTTCAGGCGGATGATGTCTAACTAGTTGTCTGAAGGCTGATTGAAAGGCAGCATTTCATTATTTCCCCCTGATCTTTCTTAAAGAGTGGCAGGAAGGGAACTGTGCAGAAAATAGTATATAGAAAATGTTCAAGAAATTTAAATAGTTTTTTACACTCTTTGAAGAGAAACCAAATAATTCCAGCTATCCTGAATGCACTTAATAGAAAAGTGAATATAAACACTTAGCAACATGTCTCTGATGTTTAATGTGTATATGTGATCTGCCTCCAATATTTACTTGCCAGCAACACTTGCTCATTGCTAGTGTTTCTCACATATCTCATGCCCATTTTTTGCTGTTTCTGTAGCCATTTGAGGTGTTTTGTGTGCTGTTCTGGTAGTTTAAAAACAGTAAATAATATGAAATGTTAATGAAGTACTTAGTAAACATAATATAATACCTGTTTGCACTTTGATTGACAGTTCATTATATGAAATAAAGTCCCAATCAATAAGTTCCCAGCCATTTGTCTGGCATAAGTAAAGACAGACCATTACGATTCCAATATTTCTTAGAATACCAGCCAGATGGAGACTGGTAAATACCTTGTAGACAAAAATGTGACATATAATGGGATATTGGCCTTTTGGCATGAAAACTTGAGTATGCTCCATTTATGCACTGCTTAAATAAACTGATTCAGAAAATGGAGATTATAAATATTGTTTATTTCTGCATTACTTGTTTTACCCACAGCATCAGTAATGAATGGAGCACTGAAAGATAGTTATTCATATTACAAGGGCCAATAATCTGTGTCACATCAACCTGTTTTCATAAAGCCTATGCTGTAATGTGCATATTGTAGCTGTGCTTAGAAGAGGCGCTTAATTCAGATGGCTAAGTCAAAATTAGATGTCAGGATAACATTTTCATGAATAAGAAGCTAGATTTCTTTTCTGAAAGTAAGCTCACTCTGCTCTCTAATTCTGTCAGTGTGGGATCAAGTTCATGGTCCTGTGAATCTTCCTGATTGTGATTTTCCTTTAAGATTCTGCTGACTTGATCATAGTCAAGCCACATTACAAAATACTAAGTKGAACTTGGGCAACTGATAAGCTTTGGCTGAAGTATGGCTTTAGTCTTCATGARAGATTACACTATAACATTTAACATATGGTAAAAATTAAAGTCCCAAATATGAGTACTTTTCAACTCATTTAATTGTACCAGCTTTTGAAAATGTGTTTCTTGTGGCTTAATTTTCAAAATAATTTTCAAGCAAGAGCTATCCATTATACTTTAAACCTGGTGTTTTATGTAGTCATCTAAATCTGAATTTTAGAGAATACTGAAAATGTTTGCTGCATGGTCCTGAAAAGTTTTGTCCTATTTTTTAAATTTCATTTGACAAATTGCCAATGCTAATAAGAAAAAGTTGTTTCTACTTGACTTTGTATATTCTGAGAAAATATTTTAAATGAGTACAAGAGAAGGATTAGTCTTATTTTTTCTTTTTTTTTTCCTTGTTTGTTAGCAAGGGAACCTTTTGAAATCAGTATCCTTAGTTGTGCAAGAATTCCTAACTTTTTTCTTTGGGGTGRGGAGGTGAGAAGGGGCATTTTATCCTGATAATGTCAAACAGCTTAAGATATTTGCATGCATGCAGGTAGCCCAACCATTTAGTACTATCTGTTAAAGGCTCTCAAAGTTACAGTGTATGTTAAAGAACAGAAACTTGGGATATTATTAAAACATTCCTTCAGCAGCTATTACTCTATTTAGTTTATGATTCTACAAATATTATCTCTTGGCATCTCAAAGTTTGTCAATAACTCTTTGCATGCTGGGATGTGCAATATGCTTAAGAACTGCAACTATTTAATGATGCTTCATTAATTTCAGTGGAATTCTGGGAGGCATATTTTCCAAGTGACATACTTATATCACTGTTCTGGGAATACATCGTGTTTTGCAACAATTACAACATCCACAGGGCAATAAATCAGTTAACTATATTCCTCTAGGCTCAGAAAATGAGCTGAATTGCTGTTTCAGAAACAACTTTTCCCAAGCTCATTTAAAAGGAGGAGGTTTAGGAAAGGCTAAGTGAGGTGTATATAGGTGCTTTAGAAGGGGACCGGGAGTAGGATTCTTTCTGTCACAGGATACAGCTGGAAATAATGACAAAAATGTGCTGTAAATAACCTATTGCTATGGAGCAAACTGAAACAAGAAAATAAAATAGCTACTTATGTTCTCTGCATTTTAATCAAGATGATGGCTCCACAGTTTTCTTCYAGCTCTGGAGGTAGGCAAAAAACAAACAAAAAACCCCCACAAAATCCTGTGGTAAAAATTGTTTTAACTCCTGATGAACCTCTCTCCCTTGTAAGTTTGGATCTGTGTGAAGGTTCTGATGTCTGTGAAATACTGTGATGTTCTGAAAACAAAAAATARCAAATTATTGAGTACTAAGGACTATCAAGAATTATTCCTTATTATTGGAGCAAACACACATGTATTACACATGTGTGTTTGTGATATATAATTCTCTAGGGGGTTTTTATTCACTGATTTTTACCAAACTTCAGTATCACTCTGTCTACTGTAAAATAGCACAGCACAATTKTCAGGAAGTAAAAAACAAAAAMCTCAAAAAACAAAAACCYCAAAAAACCAACCAAAACACTTTACTGAAAGATAACTCCCTTAAATAGGAGGCATTGTATCCTTATAACAACAGCCTTTGTTGTGAGATATGCTAAAGTGCATTGCAATATTCTGTGGTTTTGAATTGTTGGGTTTTTATTGTGGGATGTGTGAGTGCATAAATATACACATCCATCTATATATGTGTATGCATATCTATAGATGTGAATAGATATATGCACACATATATAGCTTTCTGTGTACATCTTGCTAGAGATCATTAAGGCTSACATCTTCAGAAAGTCATAATTTAAACACTCTTGTGCACCCACATATCAACTCAGAAAATTTCTCACTTTTTATAGTCACAGGGAGACTTGTGAAGTAATTCAGTATCTCACAGGCAGGAGTTCTTCATATAATGTGGAGAAAATATGTTCGGATCCTGCTTCACCTTTTATTGCTATATAGGCAATTTAGCTTTGAATCTMAAAAAAAACTTTTATAGCTGTAAAACTATGTAGAAATGTCTACTTTAATTAAAATACAGGAAAATACTGGAGCATAAAGGATGGGAAATCATATAAATGAAGTGCAGTCCAGTGGGCTGATTGTGGAGACTGGGAAATGTATCTGCAAAAATATTGACAATTTGATACAGTTCCGGAGACTGGCTAAACTGCAAAGATTTCTTCTAAACTAAGACACAGAAACAAATTTGGGATGAAGATCGATGTCAACATTCCTMTGCTTAGTTGGATTGAAAGAAGCTGTGAACATGACCGAATCCCCAATCTACCTCTGCTTCTAAGTTTGCTGCATTTACAGATACAGCCAAAAAATGCATTTTATCTGTATTTAGCTAATTTAACTCTTGGGGAGGACTGATTAATAYAATTAAATGAATCATTTTCATATGTGAGGCTGCACCTCCCGGACCTGATAACTAATCCCCAGAATTATTCATCCCTCTACTGTGTGTCAGAACCACAATCAAAGGGATGACTCCTGTTGACATACTCAGCTTAACTTTCAATTCACTCACTCAGTAGTGGGTGGGATAAGACSTACATAATCTTGCAAAATACTTGTTTGTGCTTGATTCCCTGTTACCACAGCACCACAGTCTGCTAGATATAATTGGGAAAGTAGACCTGCAGTGTGTGTTCAGTCTCATACACAGAGCACACACAAACACAAACTGCAATGACACCTTTGAAAACTACACCTGTGCRTCTCCCCACCTGTGCACCTGTGTAGTACATGGAAACAGATATACACTAACAAGGTGCATCAGAGCATCAGAGATTTTGATTTTTTTTTTCCTATTTTTTTTTTCCTTTTCTTAATGTGAAGTTGAATCAGTCTTAAGTTAGCCTATCTAGAAAGCATGATTAAGATTAAATGTCTCTCTATATAGATATATATACAGATACATACACACACACACACATGTATATATATAAAAGTATCTGTGTGCCAGGGTTTCTCTATCAGTTAATTTTGAGAAACATAAGGTATTTTCTTCTTTGTGAAAAAAATGCCTGCATTGGAGCCTCTTACCAATAGCTGCTCTTCAATAAATAAGTGTTGCTGGTACACCATACTTAACGTGATCAACACCTGAGCCCTTGTGAGTTGTCCTTTGTGTCAATCTGCGATAATAACCTACACTGTGGTACGCATAAAAGTGCATTTTCTTTTTCTAATCTATCCTTTGTGGGAAATGCTGGCCATTGTAGGTTTTCTGTACAAAGATTGGGTTGACAGAACATACATTTGATTTCGGTTACTAGATAATTGAAAGGATGAGGCTCAATTTGTGACAATCCAGAGCAGAAAGGTGTGGGCCAGTTGAAAAGAGTTCACTACAGGTGAGCTATGAGAATGATCAGTTGTCTAAAGAAGATATAATCCATGAGAAAAGTTGTAAAGAACAGTGGTTGTTCAAACTAGACAATACCAAACTTGTGTGGGCATAACAAATAAAGACTAAAATCAGCAAGGGATATTTAGGTTAGGCATTAGGAAATATCTTGTAACAGTAAGGATGCCTAAGGACTGGGTTAGAGGTTTGAGGAAGGTTTTGAGAACTTTACTGATAAGAGTTTTTGAAATTAGTAGACTGATATCAGCTGGGATAAAAACAAGTGTAGGTCTTTCTGTGAGAGGAAAAGGGATAGAAAATATGGTCTATGGATCTTTGTAATAGCTTTTTTCGTCCATGATTATATCCTCTGCATCTCCACAGGATTGGTTTCAGTTCTCTGAATTAACTAAAATATGTAAGGAGTTCTTTGTTAAAGAAAAGGGGGTTTTGGTATTTTTAGAAAGAAATAAATTTTCTGTGAAAATTACTGCTCTTAAAAATTGTTTTGGGCAAATGTAAAAACTGTTGGTTTCTGTTGTGATGAAGTTTGCATTTTTTAAAAAACCCCACAAGCAGATACTAGTATTGTGCCTTCTGTTATCGTTTAAATATTGGGTTTTATCTTAGTGGTAGGAAAGAGACATATTTAGATGGTTTCTTATATTTATTTTTCTTCTTCCTGAGCAGATGATAGTCATGTATATATGTAGATAAATGTTTGGGTTTTTGAAATGAGTAGCTATGAAAACAATTTGAAATTTTATCTGAACCTTGAAAAACATTAAAATAATGATGTTTAACCGCAAAATTCCCATGAAATTCCTCATGGACAGAGCTGACGTAATAGTGTGGTCAGTTCACTTGGACTTGAACTATATGGTACATCCAGGTTGAGAAACATGAACTAGCAGCAGGATAGMTGCTATTATCTTGTCCATCCTTAAAATGATTCCCAGGCAAAATGCTGCATGAAGGGATATGGTTCATATATAGTGGGTATTAGATCAGCCTTCAGCTGAATCAGAAAGAATTAGTTTAAGCAGGGAGGYGAGGAGAGCATTCTTAGGACCTGGCTTGGAGATTGGGAGGTTAAAGGGCTGGAAATGGAAGTAAAGACTGTAAATATTGGTTTGGCAATGGATTGACAGTCTTATGCAGGKTACAAATTTTGGAGCTGATAACTTACTGATTTTTTAATGGGATTTTATGTTATGCAGACATCCTTTTACTGATGTTTGCATTTTCCCCAGTCAAATAATATTTTACATTAATGTGGCATGTCTGTTTTGATTTGGTTTTAAGGGAGCTATTCTAGGGTTTTAAATCAAGCAGTGAAATTGCTGCTGTGCTGTATGCAAGTTTGTAAGTGATTAGTAAATAATATAAATGTCTATTCCGTTCAGTTGGTTGACAGAGGTATAAAGTTGTGCAGTTGCAGATACAGGAAAAAACTTCAAGCAATCCAAATGTAGCATATACTTTTTTTTTCTTTTTTATTCTTTTTAGAGAGGTAGTTTATGTCTGAACAGCAAGAAAATAGATAAARGAGATTTGTCAAGACAAGGAGGGAAAACTCTCCCAGGTGGCTGGGTGATCACAGAGAACAAACCCTACAAAAGTAATGAGATTGTGTGATAGAATGGAGTTGTACCACAGGTGCTGAAAAGATGATAGGGTCAGAAAATATAGTTTYGACCAACTCATGGAGTTTTTATTTGTTTATAGTTTTAAGGAATTATGTTTTAACTTAAGCATTTYTTCCTTACAAATAATTAAGTCCAGTTCCTCCAATGCTTGTAGAGTGTGCAAAATTTTAACCTCCAAATTTAATATTTCTGCAGTTTATGGAAGTTAGACTCTATTTCTCCCTCTCACAGAAAAGATTGGCCTATTAATAGTGTCCTTTTCAACATATGGGATTATATTCTGTCAGTACTTAAACAGGACATGGTTCTTTTTTTATCCTGAATCCCACTTGTACTCATAAACTGATGATGCAGAGTTATCAGCGTTAATTTTGTTACAGAAATCTTGCCAGATCTTTCTCATTGCCTAATGATTATCTGTGCTCTAGCTTGTATTCTATCAGCTTCCCAGAATTCACTGTTCTTTTAACCTTATTGAGTGATTTATTTTTGCACTCAGCAGACTCTGAATATTTATTTTTTTATATCACAGAATTGGATTTTTACATGCATCCTTTTTTGCAGTTTTTAAAGGAAAAGAAATTTGTGCAGCCATTTTCAGATTGTTTGTGGTCTGTTTGCAAAAATSTCCATACCCTTTCTGATTCTAGCATTGGGAGGATGGAAAATGTCTCTTAAAAAACTTGCAATTCATTATTTTTATACTTCCTTTAAACAAAAATAGGAATTTAAGTATTTTTAAAACAGAGATACAAATAAAAATAAATCTCTTTTCTCTTGAACTCAGGGTATCTTTTAAACTTTAAGAAATTATGGTTCCTCAAAAAACATCCTATTTCTGCATCATCCCCACCTTGCCAATATTGACAGACCATTAAGCTAAAGGCTGATGACTATTTTTTGTATCATTCTGCTGAAGGTTTATGCAAAGTTTGTACACATGCTCATAGAAACTGTCATATATCTTACACAAGAAAATGCTAATAAATTAACATTAAGCTTCTTAGGTCATATATGGTAATATCTGTTCAATGTATGATGGATACAAATTAATTCATTTAGTAGCAGTTTTTTGTTTGTTTGGTTTGAGGTTTTTTTGTTTGTTTGTTTGTTTGTTTGTTTCCTTCTTATCTTTTTCTTCTTTGAAAATGAGATCAAAAAATTCTCTACAGATGACCAGGAACAAAGGCAGGGGGGACTACTTAAAACATTTGAGATAATAGTAGAAAACGAATGTTCCATTATTTTTAAACTAAGAAGTTGGTAAACCTAAATAAAATTCCAGTATTATAAAAATCTGAGCACTTTGCAGTAAAGCATTAATAGTTTTGGYGGGAAAATAAAATTCATAAAAGAAGCCTGAAATTGTAAAGGAAGATAGGAAGATASAGTAACACTGATTCAATTTGCCAGATACAAATGTCTTCATTTTTTCATTAAATGGGGATGCTGCCCCTAATAGAAGTACCAACTGAAGCAGACATCATGAACATCCTCATTCTATTATAGATATTTAATGGGGTTTAACTTCAGTTATGATTGGCAAGAAATCTAAAGTGAGAGTGCCTTGTAAAGGGTTAAGGAATCAAAACAAAARTCATGCCTTTGATACAGTATTGCTCTGACAAGTGCACCAACACAAGGTTAGCAGGAGCTTTGCTGCACTGCAGTGTTCACCTTTCTACTGACTAATCTTTATGCAAGGTTAGAAGCTCTGTGGTTTCTGATATGTGTGAGACTCAAAAGTGTAAATAGTGTTGGCTTTCTTCAAGATGAGTTAGACAGTCTTGACCTAAGTAAAAAATATACCACACAAAGGTGTGACTTTTGCAATTTATACAGATACTGTCCTTGTGAATAAAATCCCTGTGATCTCTGAGGAAATGCTCTACTTTCTTCCTGATGATAAGAAATAATCTTGTTTGGTCAAAAAAACCTTAACATATTATTCACAGGGAAGATAGGATATAAATTCATGATTACGGGAATCAACAGTTACTTACAATAAATGCATCATTAGTATTTGACACTTGTAAATATTAAAAAATCCTCYGAAACCCTTAATTCCAAGTCATCTGAAGCTAAATAAAAAACAAGTGGTATTTTAGTGAGGTTCTCTTTCTCCTCGACTTCTCCACAATGAAAATTGGAACCCTGTTCTGTTACATTTTAAAGTAGTTCAGTTCAGTAGTCTGCTGCGGCATGCTAGAAAATGTGGTTGGTTTTTGTTTTCCCTTTTCCTTAGAARCTAAAGATATTTACTAAGCCATTTTTGTCTTTTACTGCAATCAAAGATTCTAAGTGTAATTTCTTGTCTACATCAAATCTACTTGAGATTTTTTCCACACACACCCGCTGGGCTCTGGACACAAACTAACAGGTTTATAAGTCTACTAAAGAACACAGACAAACAAGAAATAAAAATAAAAATAAATAGCAATACATATGAACTTCAAAATCTTTGGTGATTCAGGCTGCAAAGAATTCTTGAAATAAAATCAGCTTTTACTGTTTTAAGAATCCAATGCACCTAAAAATGGCAGTATCTTAGTCCTTTCAGTGGCTGAGAGAAGCAAATTATAATTTTGGTGATGTGAGGAATTGATTCATATTAATCAACAAAATATTTTCATTAAGGTGCTCTGTAGTAGGGATTATGTATTTCTGTATAAAGCAGAAACAGATGGTTTAACTTTTACGTGGAAGACATTTGCAATTTACCTTTGCTCTCAGCATTTMTTTTATTCTACAACTTTAGGACCATTCCAGATAAATGTTCATTGAACCATGAGGAAAAATAGTAACCGAGATGTTTTATCACTCAAAACTTTGGATGTTAATCCCCTAACTTTTTTTTTTTTGAGGGAACCCATACACTTTCTTTGTTCCTCTCAGTCTCCAACTGTCAGAACAATTATGAGATTCAAGGCTTTTCCATACTAAGGCATGCTTTAAAGCARCTTGACTACTTGACGTAGAACCTGGAAAAAATAAACAAAATAGAAATGCAGGGAGGTTGGTATGAATCCATCTGCTGTTGACAGATCTGGATTAGGTGGCTGACTTTTAAACGGGATTTGTTCTTCTCATCACACCTATTTCTAYTTTTCAGGTTATTTTCCTGTTGTTCCGTTATTTCAAAAACATGAAAAATAAAACCTCTACTCCATATTTAATATGTTTTACTGCTATTTTTTACTATCTTGTAATTCAGAGAATTGTTATCTTTATGAAGAAGAGCTATCTACTTCTATTTAATTTAATTTTATTTTCTGGTTGATTTTGGGGTTTTCCTGGATATTTAGCTGAATGTTTTCTGGTGGTGTTGGCTCCTTTGTGGAATCTAAMAAGCTCAAAAAATAAGGTTTTGAACTTATGCAAAGCAATTGTAGAAATACAAATAGACACAAATAATTGTCCCAAGCCTGGGGAATACTAGAAAGTTTTCATCTTGCATTTGATGTGAGCCTTGTGTAAGCCTCTTTTATGTAATTYAAATGGATAGTTTGAAACATGGTGATTTCCTTTGCAGAACTAGGGTGCTTCCACATCCTGTRAGGATCCAATATATACAGAAAACAGAAATATATAATTTTAAAAGCTGAGTGAAAATACCTGATTGRGAGCATGTAAAGAGATAGAAATTAACTTACTCTAGAGATAAATAAAAAAAMCCCAAACTAGATGTTTCTTTCTAGATGTTGGAGAAGGCTTTTTGCAACAATTTTTAGGAGACTTCGCTACCTTGGACTGAAAATATTTTAAAAGAAAGTAGGTGGTTTGAGACAGAGTAACAAACAGTCAGCTTGATTTAAAAAATCCTAAATAATTATTTAATTTCCCTCAGTAAGRGGTGCAGAAAAATATTTTCTTCTTTTGTGTTTACCGCTTTGCATCTTTGACATAATGGCATTTAAAGCCTCATTATGTTTTTAAAGTGAAAAATGTTGTCTTAAGATGTATAAGCATGACAGAATTATTCTGTATGATTTTCCTTTGAAGTTCTGAAAAAAATTCTTCTCATCACATTGTGTGACAACTTCTTAATAAGAAGATGTTGGTGGAGAGGAAGCTCAATGATTTTCTGTGTGAGTGGCAAGGGTTTCCTTTGAGTAAAAAAGATTGTGAAAGTACACTGTAATGTTTATATTGATYTAGACACTATCTATAACTGTCTTTATTACATTTTCTTATTTTGGCATAATTTATTTATGACTAAATTACTCAGTGGAGTTTCAGGAAGATCAAAAAGAGATTTTCTCGTTATTGTAAATCCCCTACAAAAGCCAACCAAAATCATATTTTAATTGTTAAAAGCTTTACTACTGCAAGAGGAAACTCAAAGAGGTAAAAAAAGGAAGTATGACAAATATAGTTCACAAAAGATCTGCCTTAGCATAATGCACAGTGTTTACTTAGGRACACATTATCAAATTGCACGTTGTTCAAATGAAGTCTTATCACCACTAAATTATTTATACTTTAGTCTGAAAAGTAAATAAATGTTAAGTGACTCATACTTTTTTCTTTTTTCTAAAAAGACAGATATCTCTAGCTATCAAAAGCTCTGTATCATTTATGAACTAGATTTCAGTCTGATTTGTTTTCAATTAGGTTGCCTAAATGCCCTCATGAAGGATCTGTTATTCATTGTTGSATTGGAAAAATGCAGTTTTATATTAAAAAATAAATAGTAATTTGGTCATTTGGGATAAAACTCTTCCCATTCACCAGTGTGATAACTCTTAAAGACGATATAAAACTGTAGATCCTGGAGATGTCATGAATCATGATAGGCAGATGTTGATACTCACACTTGACACTGTGTTTGGCTGYTCATGAACAAATATCAAACTTGCTTTTCTGCAAAGCCATCCACTAGTCCAGTGTGTTAAGGTGTTTTACTGGAACAGCCTTTCTGTGAGGTTCTGGTGCTTGCCAGGCTCCGTGTGTTTGATCTCCATCAGACTCTTTGATCTGCCGCGTCAAGCACACCTGGGGCTGAAGTGGTCTCAGGAGCAGGTCTGCTCACACACTTTGTCTCAGTGCTCTTGACTTCACGAGAGCTATGATGATGCTTGCTGCCTTATTTAACTGCTGTCTTACCTCAGAGGATAATCTGATTTAACAGTGATTTACATCGTCTGTGCAGGAGTGCAAATGATTGCTCAAGGTACAGCGTCACAGAGGATTGTTACCTTTTGAGAAGGCTTATATTGATGAGATAGGTGCTTTTGACACACATTATAGAATTTAATGCACAATCAAATGTCTTTTCAGTGTACATGGTTTCTAATTAGGGTTCTTCTTGAGTTACTCTTTTATAGACAACTTTTTTCACAGTTACACATAATAAAAATCTGCAACAAACAGGAGAAAAATATTCACAGTGCAGTATCTTTTCCAAAATATATACTTTTCCCTCATTACTTGATTTGTATTAATTAAAACTAATTCCTTGGTGGTCAAAGATACTAGGTGAAAATTTCTTTAGGGTAGTTTATACTATATCTTAACACCTTGGTGGTTTTTTCATAATTTTCACATTTTCACTGCAATTCCTCATTCCTTTGGTGGACTGTGAAATTATTCCTTACTGCAATGAAATGGGGTAATATTCAATAGTCTGTTAAATGGGAGATTTTTTTCCAAGTTTCAAATTTTAAATTCAGTGTTTTTATGTTCTTACATTTAAAAATTGTCTTATTTATACTCTGCCAGCAAAAGAAATGAATGGATGTCTCCATTTCACCGCTTACGGTACTCTGGTCACATGCATTCCCTTTGGTGTAACATGACTAAGTAATGAAGAAATCTAACCAGCTGTCTCAGAATGTATCCATTAACCAGAAGATTCCTTCTAAAGGTCCAAAACTAAACAAAAAACCAGATGTCAAATAAGGTAAACTGCAAACTTCCTTGTCTTGGAGTTTTCACCACTGCCTGCTGCCTAACAATTTTTCAAAAAGGTTAACATTTAATATTCTAGTAAACTTCCAAGATTGGTATTGGTACTTAGTATGTGGGTTTTTTTGCTTTGGAGGGCTGTGGAATGAGTTTTGTGAGGTGGTTTGAATCAAAGCTTATTAAAGACAAARGGAGATCACAAACACAGACAACAATAGCAAGGAAAAAGAAACCTAACCAATCCCTATACATTACAAGTTGACCTTGCATTAGGTTCCCTCCAGCAAAGAGGAGATATTATTTTGGTAGAAGTTGTTTGCCTCTAGTTAGCCTGGGTAGGAACTATCTCACCCAATTCAGTTGTCTAAGAATTATCAAGTTATAAACTGGACATTTAGCTCCTCCTGTGGTCAGTGGAAAGACATTGACACCAAATAATTAATGCATTTCAAAAAGAGGTGCCTGAGAGCAGTGTGAATTGTCTGGAAGAAGTCTTTGGACTGGATAAAAATGGAGCCTATATAAGTATTATACACAGATGACTGATTTTAGATGGGGAAGGCTGAAATGCTTTGTTGGCAATTAGCCTTAATACATCCCTTGCTGCATATACAGTTTTTCATACTTAAGGTATTTCTCAAGTGCTCTCTATTAGAAGTCAGCATCATTTCCCAATTCAATTACAGGAGTAATTCACAAAAATATTTCAGAATACCTAGAGGAGGGGCCATGTAGTTTTACTTTCTGTGCTAAAGTATCTGTAGGAAGCTCACCACGTCAGCCCATGTTCAGCATTTTAAAGGAAATTTTGTTTTCTCCTCTTTTCCTTATCAGTTCATTTGGGATGTTATTTTTTGGGTTTTCTGGGGTTGTTGGGTTTTTGGTATTTCTTGTTGTTGCTGTTTGTTTTATATGTACCTAGTGTTCTTGGAAATCATATTCTTAGATTGGGAATATGTTTTCTGATTAATTTGGTCACAAAAATATTCCGATGTTTTACATCAGTTTTCCATTTTATGAAATAAAAATAATGYATTCAAGAGCCTTTGCTGCACAGAACTTTGAACGCTGCCCTGATAAAAAAATATTTACCACTATAGAAAACATTAATAGTTTTTGCTAAGGCAAGCTTAAAAGAAGCACCCATTTGAAGGTGAAGGAAATCTTAAAACACAAACTCCATAGGTGATATGGTGTTACTGTTTGTTAATTAAGAGCAATATGAGGTTGAGTCGCATTTTGTTTGTAGTATTAAGATTACAGTTGGTAGAAAGGAAGAGCTTTTGGATACACAGGTCTCTTCTCAAACCTATTATGTACAGTACCAGTGCAGCTATTTGTGAAAACAATTGACTCAAAATACAATGCTTAAACCTTCTGGAGTTTGTTTTCTGTTCAATTACCTGTGTTCATACAGCTTTAGGTATGTTTTAATGCTAAATGTAAACAAATTTTACAGAATAGATTTATTCTGCAAATTTGGAACTTAGAACACAATGAAAGGCATTGCCAAGGGGCTGAGTCATGCCTTGTTTTAGATCAGCTGTAGTGTCATATGAGCGATACACCTACGTTTAACTTTGGTGCTGTGGTGGATTGCCTTGCCGAGGGAACAAATTCCCACTCACCCACTCAGTTGCTATTGCTTCTGTGGGAGTGGGTGAGAAAATAATCTGAAAATGCAGGTTGGCTGAAATAAAGACAGGGAGGTTTCTTACTGGTTACTGACAAGGGGAGTATTAATTTTCTTGCAAATTAAAATATGTTCAGGTAGTAAGGAACAAAACCAAGTATTAAACCAACACTTTTCTTCCTCTTTACCCCATGCCCAACTTCACTGTAGGGTCCTGCACCTGCCTTACCACCACCCTGCAAGCAGCACTGGAGAGTGGGGAATTGGGGGGTGTGGTCAGCCCCTGGTGGCTCCTCTCTGCTGCYHCTTCCTCATCACAGTTCTCTCTTCCAGCAAGGGTTCTTCTCATGGGCTGCAGCTCCTTTAGGATAAACCTGCAGCTCTGTAGGTATTTCTGCTGGCTKCAGTGGAATGTCTACTCTATTGCCTGGACCATCTCCCCCCTCCTCCTTCTTTTCTCACCTTGATATTCAAGCAATTTTCAAACTCTTTCCCACTCTCACTACTCTGTTGTCCAGTATTTTGCTCTTTTATGAACATGCTTCCCCTAGGCACCACCAGCTTGGCTCAGCTGGTGTCCTGTGGTGGTTCTTTCTAGAGACAGYTGGAACAGGTTTTGTCTGAAATGATAGCTCCCTGCTACCAAAACTTTTCTGTTTAGACCCAACTACCCATAGAAAAAAAAATAATACCATGCATTAAGTATTAATGCATTTATAATTAATGMATATTAAGCTTAAGTATTGAGAAAGTTCTGACTGGACATTTCCATTAAATCTCCTTGGAGTAGCAAATGGACTCTTCCTGGCATGAAARAAAGATTTGAAGATGAGGTTGAAACAAAGACARTGTGTTTCCCAGTGCATTTGGAGTATGAATTGAGAATTCAGTCCTGTTGAATTCTCAGGCTAGCAAAATTCCGATTAATCAAAGATGTAAATTTAGGAGGGAGAGAAAACAGGTTTTACAATAATATGTGGGGCTTTTTTTCTAGTTTAGATAGCTGTCTCTGTGTATACAAAGAATAAAAGTCTCTGATCTCTGCAAATAATTTTTCTGTCCACTGCTGGAAGAAATGTTGAAATAATTGCAGTTTCAATAATAATCAATGAATATTTGTAATTGCAAGTTCTGTGATGACTACATACATTTATGAACCAATATATAGAACAATATCCATGTTAGCCTGATCATATTTTTAAGAAATTATAGAGCTCTRCATTCTCTGTAAAGTCTCTGTAAAAATAGCCACACAAAATATATCCATCCCTGTCCAACCCCTCCCTCACACTCCTCAAAAGAAACTATTTAAAAAACCCCAGTAGTACTATGACAATATAAGAAAAGGATAATGGCATAATTTCCATTCATTAACCTGACTGGGCTTTGACAATTGTTGTCCTCTTAGCTATTATCTTTCACAGAAAGAAATTTTCAATTTGAACACTTCATAACATTGTGTTACTCACTTGCATTCCTTTTTTTTCTTACACTTCACGAAAAAGTGTAAAAAAAAATCCCTCATAAAAAGGATTGTTTATAAATCTCATTGCAAAAGAAGAATCCATTGTCTGTTACTTGTTTCAGAGAGAAAAGAAAATACGTGTCCTTGGCCTTGACTGTGCCTCTGAAAGGAAGCCTAGCCTGATTATGTATATTTAAAGCGAGTGACTTGTACACAGTTGACATTTATAATGGTACGTCTTGAAAGCACTCACCTTTTCCAAACTGACTTGGTCAAGAATATAATGAAAGTAATAACATGATTAGACCTGGTATTAACTCAACAGTGATATCATCTTTGAAATGCTTTAATTGTGGATGGTATTGGAAACCTTCATTCAAATCTTAAAATACCTACACATTGCAAGACTATGTAATTTAAGGCACTGATCAAACATAGTCCTTGTAAAGTATAAATTGCATTTGAATGCAGACTGTTCKCCAAGTTTTGTGTGCTGCTTTTTTTAATTCATCCTTAGTGCAAGTTATTTCAGATGGACARCCAGATGAATTGAAAAAACAATAGGGTGAGACACAGAAAACAATCAAGGTATTTTCCCTTTCCTAGCTAACCTTTCTAAAATCACGCTTGATCTTCAAAAACAAAATGAAAAGTGTTCTCTCCCATTAATACTGAGAAAATATTTCCCTTGATATACAAGAAGCAACAATAGATTTTAAATAACATTGTGCATAGAAGAATTCTCTGTAGGAAGCTTTCATTTCTTCTTGAAAGTASCTAGTATATTATCTCCTGAGTAAGTGTTATGGCTAAGTAAGTAATCCATACACATGCACAGTGTTTTAAGAAGGTGTGAGTTAGTCCACTTGCAAAACAGAAAGAGGACACTTGGGGCCCAAATTCATGTCACTTAATATGAAGCACTTAACTGAGACAGGTGAAACACAAGTGCAGATGTGCCAAGCTTTAGTGATCGGAGTCTMACAGAAATATTAATTGACTTACTGAGATCCCTACTTGTCATTGCTGACTCTTCAGGAACACTGGGCATTTTTAAAGGCTCCACTTATATGCTTTTTATTCCAGTGTGTTTTGGCTTTTGCTAACAGTAACAAGAATAGGATGAACAACGACTTTTCTTTCCCCCTAACCATGTGAAATTGTCAACATAAGAACAAAGCTAACAATAACTGTGTTTGAGTTATCTGAAGGAAGCAAGCCTGAGAGCTGTGTCTCTAAAACCACTTTAGTGAAAGGTTAATGCTCGTTAGTGTGGAGTCAACAGCACTCAGATAAACCTCATAGTTTAAACTAAATGACACAAAAAGAGCTAATAGTACACAAGTGAGCATTACAATAAAATGTGATGCATTGCATTTATAAAAATAAAATCAACAGACTTTAGAAAACTGGATAATGCTTGCATTTGATATATCAGRGTTTTATCTGCATTTCTTCTTGCAKTCTCATATGTAACATTTCTGTTGCTAAAATGATAGAATAAGCAAGATATTATTGGTTAAGATAAATATGGGACCATGGTGGATGAAGATCCAGGAAATGGATGCGTTGTCTCACAACAGCGTGCCAATGGGTGGTGGGTTTGGAGAAGGGGAAGAAGAGACAGCCTGTGATACACTTTCTCCATTCTGTAGGAATACATTACTAATTTGGCAAATGCAGACTGTTTGGCAGATCTGCTCCAGCAGTGATTTAGAGCAAGACAGGAACTAACCTCAGGAAGAATGAAGCAAATGTTCTCTACATGGAAAAAGGTATTAATTTAAACTAAGGATGASCAGACACCTACGTTTTTTCAATCTACATGCCAGCCTTTTTCCAGGCAGTTATTGGGATCTGAACCCCAGATTGAAACCAGCTTTTAGATTGAAACAAGGCCTGCATTAATCTAGCTAATCGGCGTGATAACATTTTCTTTAATACTTCACTAACAGTCTAAAAGCACAGTAATTGCTTTTGGAGGACAAACATGGAATAGGGAAGGAAAATAAGTAAGACTAGAAATAAGAAGGCTCAGAACAGTCTGAAGTTAAAATTAGTTCTGGATTTCCATTTAGGACAGCTCAACTTTCATTCCTTCTTTAATATTTCAGAACTATAATTGGTTAAACAATAAAATTCCAATTCATGAGTAAGGGTTTTTTTTTTTTATCATGGCTGCTGTTCTGCAACCCATGAAGGAGTTTCTAATGAAAGAGAGAAGTTGTTACATGAGCTGGAAAAAGATCATGAAAATGGGGTGCTAAGAAACAGATAGAAAGACAAAGCTGTTGCTTTGGTAGTTTGGATCAAATCTCACACGTATCTGGCTGTACATGAGCAGAAGTTAAGTGCCTATTCCAACAGCTGAAATAATCAATAATAACAAATATTGCAGTCAACTTTCTGTAATAACTTTAGACATTTCAGACCAGGAGGACACAAAAGAGAACTCTAAAGATTTTTAAACACATTGAAAGTAAAATAGAAAAATTGATTGTGTTTTTTTAGTCTTTGTGTGTCCAGGTTACTATAACCGCTGACAATAGAGGGGATTGTATGCTTCATTTGAACAGTACATTTACTTGAAATAAAAGTTTTGAATATGATAGTATTATATTTGGTTTAATACTTGAGGTSTCTGAATAACTTTTCTCTTAAAAACCCCAAGAATTTGAAAATTTTCCATGGAATCCTATCTAGCTTTTAGGGATCTCCCACAAACTATGATTTTATTTTTAYGGTTGAGGTCATTTGAGTTCTTTCACCAGGAATGCTGTGTCCAGGACTACAAATTCTTACTTTAGATACTTAATCTCACATTTTTACTCGTAATGTCAATGAATTCTTTCAGAGCTGAAAGCATGTGAACAACTATTTTCTCTCCAGAAGGTAACAGCATGCCAAAGATTGTCTGACTTGCCTATTTTTTTTTTTTGTATGATAGCCCAAAGTGGTACACAACAGAATTCTAATTAGAAATKAGTGTGATATTTAATTATTTTTTCTCCCATAAGACATGTGTAGAACAGTGAAAGAGTTAAGGACAGARGAGGCCTGGTGGGACAGTTTGAGGAGTGAGAAGCATTAAAATGTCAGTGTGTGACAAGTATTTTGGTGCTGCCTTCCTTCAAAGATGAGGATTAGCTGTGCTTTCAATTGGTTATCATTTCCTTGTTGTTGTAGTGGAACTGTAATTGGTTTCTGTGGGCTGAGTACTTTATCCTCTCTTTTGCAGTAACGCTGCCTTGCTCTTGTAAAGGTGATGTACCTATTAATATAAAAGGAAATATAAACACACTCCAAAAGCCTTTTTAATACATTCTTTCAATAACAAAAKCCAAATACTATATCTCATTCGTTTTTTGTGCATATATTTATATATTTTATAAATGCATCAAGAGTATTTCTTTGTATACCACTGTATATCTCACAGTAACAGCAATTGGCAACCAGCCATTGTTTTTGTACAGTAAAACTGTCTATAAACTTAAGTGGTTCTGGTTGATGTAAATGACCACTCCTGTGATTAAAAGAAGTTAATTTTAATTGGATCATCTCAAATCACTTACTCACTGTAGCACTTTACAAATTTGGAGATATGTTAAAAAAAAAAAAAAAAAAGTATTGTTATGATGTTCTATCATCTAGAAATGATGTCCAAAACAYATTTCCTTCTGCTGTCAAGACATTCCATTTTCATGGGTACAAAAGAGTATATGTACATACATGCATGCTCACATTTATATTTTTTGACGTTTGTATTTATAGCTTTATATATGAATTGAATTTTACTTTACTAATTGAAAAATAGTAGAGAGTACATCATCATTTGYAGAATGCTCAAAGCCCCAAATTGTATGCTTTCCTTCAAAACAAAAGTTGACTTGTAAATTTAAGCACTCTAAGAGTGCCCCTGTTTAGTGTGGGTTTAAAAAACCAACCAAACAAAAAATTCCATGCAACAAAAAAAAAAAACAAACAAAAACAAAAATAAAAAACACACCAACAACAAGCAAAAACAAACAAACAGAAACAGAAAACAAACAGAAACCACTAAAAACTTGGTGTGTGTTTAATACAGGGTAATGTATGGTAAATCAAAGTAATCAGACATTTGAAAATCTAAGTGTATCACTCATACTGCCTCCTGCTGCGACTTATTGTGTGTGCTCCGATGCTTTGTTAAAAGCAGTTAATTTCGTACCCTAATCTTGCAAGATTGTTCCAGAAACATATTAATGTCAGTGATTCATTTCTTGGTGTTATTTTCCTTCAGTAGTATTTACCTATTATTTCTGCTTACAACATCATGCTGCATTTCCATAACAATTTTTACAATCCTTTTGCTTTAGTGGTTTTAAATACTTAGATTTTATGCACCTCTCCCACTGGCATATCTGTTCCTGTTCTCTGTAGTTCCTTTCAAGAAAAGGATGATCTGATCTCCAGTTCCAATAAGCTACAATAGAAAACATTKCCTTTGTATTCTGTGGTGCTTTTGTTACTGGAGTCTAAGCTTGCACTGGAAAACACGTAGTCAATTTGCCTCTCTTGGAAAGTATTTTTAATMATCAGAACTAACAAAGTTTTTAGCTTCTACTAAAGGTCAATGTTTAGAATTCTTTTACTCCAGTTATCAAATGGAACTTGCAGTCCATGGTTTTAACTTTCATTATGATCATTTTCTTTTCTGTTACAATAAAGTAATCTGTGATTTTTGTTATCTATTTAAACGGATAGTACAAAATGTTATTAACCCCTGGTCTGCTCCAAACAGCATATATTAAGCTATTACTACACAGAATTTCCTTTTCTTGGACTATATCATTATCATTGACTAAAATCACCAAAATATATTTATCTTCCAAATATAGTTGTTTTCATGTGTTTCCTCATAGGACCTTTCCYAATCCCACCTTTGGGTTTCTGCTCTCTGATTAGGTATTCCAGAAGCTCTCACATCCTAAGAGGTATTAATAAGGGCCACCTGCCACTGTGACTCATTTAAAATGTCTCTGCACAGTCTAAGACAAGAGATAATAAATATGTCCAGGCCATGGGGGATCAGAAGAGAGCCAGASACAGCACTGGTCAGCATAATGGGCAGTGGTCTCAGCATGAGGGCAACCTAACCTTATGCTCCATTATTCCTCTGTGTAAATGCTCAGCAAATGTCACAATCCCATAAGCAGTTTGTGGCAGGTACCACATGCTGCTCTAGGTCTGCACATAAGCACTGCAGAATTAGTTTTTWACCAGTAATGTTTGATACCCATCCCAAACATTTCTGAACATGTTTTTTTCTCTGCCAAAGAAATTCAATTTCTTTTATGTATTTTCAAAAAAACATTAGACTGTTTTTTATTCTTGGAGGACCATGAATATTATTCTTTTTCCTGTAGTTTTGAATTATTAATTAAGTCAGTCATAYTTCTAACTCTAAGAAACCCTATCTGAAATTACTTTAAACAACTATTCTTCTGTGTTTTCTGCACTTATTTTATGGCAAGGTTTCTCCATTTCCTTAGTAATATTTTCTCTTTGATGATAGCATGTTACCCTTTAAATATACAAATTTTATTTGYTTTCATCTAGCATGCAGTTGAAGACCATACAAGCAAGCAGTGGATATAGCTCYGTAAAACCTTTATGTACTGAAGGGCATGGCAAAGGCAGTTGTCTTTGCATATGGACAACACATATCTCAGAGAGAAATTTTGTACATGGYGAACAATGTGTTCTTGTCACGTTGGCTCATGTTTGGTCTTCTTTCTTTACMATTTTGTTTATTTTAAGTTGGAAAAAGTTCAGACATTCTTTGGAGAGTCAAGGTAATGCATTGAATCTGATTTTGTTATATTCCCAAAAATAATAATAAAAAATAAACCCTGAGCAATTGTTTAACAATAATGAGTAAAAATACCCAAACCCAACTCCTAACTGAAAACCCACAATAATTATATAACACTACTAAGAAATATTGTTGTGCAAGAGGAAAAGTTGTTTTTTTTTTAATAAAATGTACTAAATAATATGTAATATTTTCTTAAGTATTAGATCTTACTTTCTAGTTGATTTGTTAGGAGCCTTATACTTATTGTAAGATATTTCTTCTAAAGTATTGAAAATTTTCCTTCCAAATACTCTTRTCATTAGAAACAAAATTGAAGAATAAAAATCTGAAATACAGCAACATGATCTCTTCAACCTGAACTTACAGAATKTAGACCACAGAGCAAAGTCACTGCTATTGAAAGGAGTAGTTCTTAAGTTCAAAACATTTTCTACTTCTCCATATCAACCTCCAGAGAACAAGGATTCAAAAGCCAGCATCAAATTAATCTCAGTTGCACTGTGGAATGACATGAACCATCATAATTTTTTTGTGCAATTTTTGTGAACATTACACTTCTATAGAAATTCTGCCAACTTTGCTTAAACACTGACTTGGCAATAGCTGCAAATTAAATAGTGTTGTATGATAGAGGGAGTGAAGAGTTGTCTGGAAGAGCAAAAGATATATACTAGTAAGGCTGCTCATATAGTAGATGAAACTCTCTTTCACCCCAATTAGAGTGTTAAGAATGCTATTATTCTTGGAARCATTATCTGCCCTTTGTAAAGTCTGTCTGACTGTAAAGCAGATGCTGGTTTTATTCTGCTTTTCTCAAGCAATCATTTTCTACTTTCTTTTCTTCTTTAGGATGTCACTCATAATTTGGAAATGATCAGAAGCATTTTTTGCTGCCAACCCAACCCAGCAGAAAACTTTTAGAACTTTTCTGTGTGCCTCTGTAGAGCTAGCAGATAATTTGGGTTTTTCAAGTATATTGAACAAGGACTGAGTGCAGGCATTCATTCATTTGGCCCATTTCCTYTCATACTGGTATCTGAAAAGATGGTGTTTGCCCTTTGGAAAAATGTCTTTGTCAACTGGCCATACAAGATATTCCAGGTTAAGTGTTATTTTACATTCTAGGTGTCTTTGTTTCCAGACTGGGGTAAGAGGGGCATTTTATCAGAAAGACATTTTATGGTATTTTCCTACTTCATTAAATGTTTAGGAAGATACTGTTTGTTTGCAGCTTCAGCTTGACAGAGAAGTCTAGTGTAAATGACATGTAGAAAGGGTCTCAAGTAGCAGAAAAAGGTGGACAGAAAAGATCCCAAAGCTATTTCATATGCTAAGTCAAATGCTTGTGACTGAGATGCAGTTAAAAAGCAATTGTATCGTTTGCAACCAGAACTTCTTAGAAGGTTTTTGTCACCGATCCATGGCTTTAGAATAAGACTTCTTTTCCTGAAATGGTATATAAGTTGTCAAATGCTATAATCAACCAGCTCATCCAGGCTTATGGCAAAATTAAAAAGCCCTGGAGATTTTCTTATGGCTAAAATATTCTGCCTCACTTTTGATCRCATCCCAGAATGTACTGTGACCTCTTAAGTTGTGACAAGACTGCTTCTACTTTGTCATTTTTTTGAATTAWAATCGACTTCTCAACCCAACCACCATAAATTTAGTTGGGGGGCAAGTTYCAGTCTACAAGCTTAGTGTCACTGAAGCATATGGAGTCCTGCATGGTCTCACTAGAGTAGGCAGATGCCAGAGTTTTAGCCGTAAGGCAKAGTTTTCTGTGTTCAGGAGATTGTGTCCTTCCCACTTGAATGTGATGCACAGAAAATAATTTTAGAATTTGTTTGTTATCCTGAGGGTGTTTGAAATTTTAATGCACATTTTTTTCATACCGTCATTCTCTGTGCATGTCTAGTCTTCAATAAATACATGTGTATGTTAAATTCATATGCACGGACCTCGCCACATATACAAATTGCCACATGGGAAACACTGTTTACTCTTTTCATTCTTGTCTTCTTGTTACTAACAGATGTAACTTTGAAATGTCATGTTCACAAAAATTATCAAATAAAGTCAAAACCAGTTTAAATATTTGTCCATTAAAAGGAATACTTCCACTGTATTTACTTTCTATAAACATTAATCCCTTTGATTTCCTGTACTTACACTGACTCTCTTGCTATGCCAAATAAACACCTTTCAACAAAGACAGGCGAACACAATTTGAAAAGGGCACAGCACACAGGCTGAGCAAAGATGGTGTCAAAATACTAAATGCCTGCTCTTGTGACACATCCAGTATGATGAGACTACATTTACTTTTGGGCTTAACATTAGCGTGATCCTCAAGGATGTCTTTACATAAATCTGCCTCTGGCTTGTCCTGGTTGGGTGTTTGTACTTGGGTGAAGAATAATTCCTGCCCACAGATGAGCACAGAGTAACTGAGACAACTGCTTATAGATAGCAACTTTGTTCCTCCGCCAGCTCTTGATGGTTACTCATCCCTGTGTAATTGGTTGCAGTGTTTCATGAAGAGCTGTTAATCCCTATAGGTTGTGTAAAGTGATTCCCTGTGGATGATCTAATTGAAGCAATTAAGGTGGGTTTATTATCGCTGTTTAGTAACTGGACCCATATTCTCCTGTAGTGCTCTGAGATGGAAACAAATGCTGGCTAGGAAGAGTGATGCCTATTTCCTCTTTACAAGTGTGCAGAGAATTAAGTGGTATGAAAGCTAAGCTGATAAGCAGGTGGGTGAGTCAGGGGTTAATTTGCAATTAGAAAGTTTTCCCATTTATTGGCTGCTTCTCTTTTAATTTAATTTCTTTTGAAGGTCAGTTTTTGCCTTGATTGTCTCTTTATTTTATCTGTTAAAAAAAATCACTCTGATAAAAGATTTTCCTGAAACACAGAACAGAGCACAGTGAACACCTAAGGGAGCACATTAGCATGTAAAAGTGAGAGATTGATCTCCAAGGTGACTAATTTCATGAAGTCCTGTAGCTTCAACAAAAGTCAGTGGTAACTGGGCCTGTGCTGGTTACTACTGCACTGCCCACAGCCTGCTGCCTTGGAGGGACTGCTGGCACAAAGCTTTGGACATCTTGGTGTCACTTGCTGCTTTAAACTCTGTCATTACTTTTTTGTGATGTTAACTGCYCGGTATATTGAGTGCATTTCTGAAGGTCTGCTTTTCATCCAGTGAAAATATGTCTGTGATAGTACACAGTTCTTGTCTTACTATTTTATCTTTCCTTACTCTTTTTGAGGTGAACACTGAGCTATAAAATGCAAATGCAGGTAGTAGACCCTTTTCTGCTGGCTTCTTGAAACTTACTGCCCTTTAGCTAACACAATTTCAACAGATAATATTGTTTCTCAGATTGCCACACCTTTCAAATTAGGTTGTCTCTGTAGAAAATTTACAATTGAGACATTAATAATATGTCAGTAGGAGTCAGTAGGAAGAGGAGTATACAACATAACCCTTTCTACTCCTTTTGTCAAAATCAGCAGCTTTGACTGCCACACTTTTGGGAGGGTTATGTCGGGTACCTGCACATAGTTCTTAAATGTAGTCTTTAGCCTAATGTATCTGGAATGTTTTAGGTCTTTAAACTGTTATGAAGGCCTTGCAATTTTTGGTAGGCTTCGACACACTTCTGACACACTTTTAAATCTCAAAATGCTATTGAAAACAATCTCTTTATAGCTTGCTCAACTAACTCTGCAGAGTCACTTGGCTTCTGAGTAACCAAAAACTACTATTCAAAGCATGACCCCAAAGTAAGACACATCAGTATTCAAGGTCATGTTTTCCAGGATTCTTATTTCTTCAGGGATGTGTTTTCATTTGCAACACCCTAAAAAAAGCCCAAAGATAACAAAAAAMCCCAACCCAAAACATTAAAAAAAAAGAAAAAAGTTGAATTGACTTAGCCTTGTACTCGTATTGGATAGGACTTTTTTTTCCTTCAGTTTTATTGAAAGAAATTGTCAACATTTGCAGTTACATAAATGTAAATCATCAATAACTGGACAACTGTCAGAGATAGTATTCTATATTAACCATCTGAAGTCAAGGAATAGAACTTGGCCTCTAACTGGATTTTTTGCACTCTCAAAGACCTTCAGACTGCAGGGGAAATTGCTAGTCTGAAACAATTAAAATGGACACAGTCATTAATGTTTTTAGTCAACTGCTGTAGCATCAGTTCTCTCAGTTTATCTGCGAAAAAAACAAAGATACTTAATCAAGATTGTCAAAAAAGATGTGCAATTTTCTCTTTTAAGCTGTTAGAATACATGCAGTTTGGTTATTTTCTTGAATCTCTGTCTGAACCTGCCTCAGAATTGCAGCTAGGGACAAAAAGTAAAAAAAAAAAACCAAAAAAACTATACACAGCTCCAGTTCCTGTTGTTCTCTGAAACTTGTAGGTGTGAAAGGAGGGGAACAGCAAAATATCCATAGCAGTACTATTTTTGAAACTGTGGGACCTTGAAGAGCAGCCAGTCTTTGGGAGCTGTAGCTCCCAAAAGACTTGTGTGCACACCAGAGGTGGGGTGTTTGTGCTGGGTACCAGACTTCACCTACCAGCAGTTTTCCCTTCCCTCTCTCTTAATGGTAGCASCAAACCAGAGCTGGTTTTCTTTTGTCTTACAGATTTACCCCTGCCCCTGTTGCAGGTTTAGCAAAATGTTTGTCGTATTTAGGGCAGTAAAAATTAAATTTCATCTGATATACTAAGAATTGTTGAGATTGCTCTGGTTAGATGCCAGAGTGTTGCTGGTCAATGTTAAGTCATGGAAATAGCTGGGAGATCTCTTGTATTTTGCATCCATGGCATAAACTTCTTTCAGGCAGTATACAAAAGAACACAAAAAGTGTAGTAAAGATCAGATCTGTAGATAAGAGTTTTTGGTGGTTTTGGGAAAGAGATTTTTACCTTAGTTATAGGGGTTTTAAATTCTAAACGGATTTTGACTGTTCTTGATGTGCCTAGCTTCTAACATGCCAACCATCCAGACAGGAGAGATATGCACTATGCCAGGATGCAAGTAATGGTTGCCATTTTCTTAGTAGACTTTTTATGTTCATGGTGTTTTTATTAAAATGGTTTTAATTTTCCTTCTTGAAAAATAAACTTGAAATACTTTTTTTTCCCTGATAATTCAGTTAAGGGCTCTTATAAAAGTCAAAACCTTGTTCATACTGATCACTTTGACTTTATTTTCTGCATATTATCATATGAAAACAAGATCAACACAACTTGCAACCTTGCATTCATTTGAAGTATTCAATAAAACATGCATGTTCTGCAAACTGCAAATTTTAGAATGTAATTTTAAGTGCTGTGTAACATTATATGATACAGATACTTCCATCTACAAATTATGATGAAAATAGTTTTTGAATGTCCATCGCACAGCTTTTACTTCTTAGCAAAAATCCCTTAGTCTTTCATGGAAAAACCCCCTACATGATTTCCATTTTGACCAGAAAAAAAAATAAAAAATAAAGGCAATATCTCTAACAGAGTATGAATTCTGCTGTTGCTTAATATAACTAAAACAGTGTTTAATCTTACAAATAGTGTAAAAACAATTCTGTATGTGTTGCTTTTCTGGCTAAACAATGGCAAACATTTGTAATARCGTTGTAATAGAGAAACTTTGTCTTGCTTGCAATATATAGTTCTAAAAACTTAATCTAACATAGTCAAATCAGTTTTTTCACTGCACTGAATCTGCGTTGTCCTAGCCAAACAGTGCTCATCCAGGGTTCAGACTGAAGTCAGTTTTCAATTAAATTTTCCTTGTCATATTGAATGACTCCATACAGCTTCTGCATGCTTTTATGTGTTGGGTAGCCATTTCGGGAATAGATTCTTTCCTCTCTTGCAAGGCAGAATWTCTGAACTAAAAGACACAAAAAACCAAAAYAAATAAAACCAAAACACTTTAGAATGGGAAGGTGTAATATTGTAAAAGAAGTGAAAGCAGAGTAAGACGTTGTTTTGAAAACCTTCTTTGAATAATGGATTCAGATACAGCAGAGAATTGGTGCAAAATTTTGATTGCAAGGTTAAAGTTTTATGCATCCTCTGCATAAATGAGCTTTCCACAAAGCCGTGACTCTGTTAAAAGCTTTCAGATGGTCTGGTACCCTTACACTGCTTCTTTATTACTTTCCTGTTAAGTTTCCTTACCTCAGTTTAGACATTCAGATGTGAGGCAAACGACCCAATCCATGTGAAGAAGTAGGTTCCTACCAACCACAATTCATCTCATTTTGAGGTCGCTCAGGCAGATCACAGAAGTCATGCTCCTGACATAACTGTAAAAGAAGACAAACAGGCTAGCTTGCATTGGATTACAACTTCTACACATTTAAAATGTCTAAGAGATGTTTTGTTTTTTTTTTTTTTTTTTCAAGCAGAAGACGGCATACGAGATGTGAAAGTGACTGGAGTTCAGACGTGTGCTCTTCCGATGTAGGTACTTATGAAATATGTATGAAATTTGCATTTCAAGAATTTAGTAATCATTGAGTGGTCTTTATTGGCCTTTATTGGTCACACTGAGTATCCTGAATTTTGAGGGTATTTTAAAGTATCAGCATGATGTACAAATGAAAAAAAAAAGTCCAAATCACCAGAAAGCATGCTGTTTAATGTATTGTGTAAGTTATATTTAGAAGTCCTCAGTGCCWCATACCTCATCTACAATTCTCAGGTCAATAATTCTTTACCTCATCATGATGGTAGAGTCATAAATATCTCATTCCATGTAGAATAATTGATTGTTACTGCTATCTACACAAAAATTTGGTTCTACCATAGAAAGACACACAAAACTARAACAGGTTAGCCATGGCCACCTGTCCAATTAAAGGAGTTGTTGTCACASCTAAAACAAGTAAAACAGAGCTTCAGGTTCAAGAAAGTTAAGCAAAAGCACACCTGACAAACCTCAGTTGAGAGGTTTCCCAGATTTAGTGCAAAGCTCATGCCTGTTTATCACAGACAATACTGTATTACCAGGCTGCACAGTTAGAGTCTCTAAAAGGGAGTGAATAAATTAAATCATGGTATATGAGTAAAAATAATGACTAATATGTGTTTGTGAAAGAAAAGAGATTTTTCCCATTCATTTTATTGTTTTACACAAATATCTGCTTACTGCATTCCGCCACTTGCAGCATAGTTGATTTTTATCATTATATTATATATTTTTATATGATCTTTGACATAGCTATTTACAACAACCATAACTGACTATCTGYAAAAAAGGTTCCTAAGCTTTTGGTACTACAAAACATCAACTATGGTGCAACTTTCTTACTAAGGAAAATGAAAATGCTTTTTTTTGTCTATTAAATAAGGTTATACTCTTGACATTTGAGAGGCTGTACGTGAAAAATTGTCTTTTTAAAAACTTTAGCACTATTTTTCTACTGGTTTCCTTTTTTAAAAATCACAGTGATCACACTGGATGAAATTCTTTCCTCACACAATTTTGATAATAGTATTGATTTCAGCAGAATTATTCTTCATTTGCCCAGTATGAACAGAGAATCAGATTAATTCACCAAAATTATTTTCTTGCCATATTATAGGAACTTATTACTTTTCCCTGTCAGACATAATCATGATAATTTTAGTAGGGAATAGGTTAAAATAATCTTCATCCAGTTGGGCAAATTGAGTCAGCCTGCTGCTGTGTTATATAGCCCGTCTGTTCTGCCAACTTATTTTTGATGAGCTTCTTAGAAATAGCTGCTTTTATGCCAGTAACTTAGGGTAGGTTTGTGTGTAATTATGCTCTTAGTAACATTGCAAGTATAAAGAAAGAAGGAAAAAAAAAAAAGACATAGGTCTTTTAGGGGACCTCTTGTAGGCTTCTGTCTCATTATGTTAACAATCTGCCTAGAGAATGGTGTCAGATTTAGAGAGCAGACGAGATTGATTTACTTTTCAGGCCCTTCTACCCAGCCTAATTATTGCGTTACAAATGGCGATTCTTTCACCCCTCTGAAGGAGCACTTTGATTAGTGTCTGCAATGCAGGTGCCAGGGCTTAATACGGTAAGTGCATGTCAACTAGTTTCTTTCATCACATAGTCAAACTGTATAAAAAAAGCCATTGCACAGTAGGAGCTGATACATGGCTTTACCAGAGCTTATATGAGCTTAAAATTGATGGGGTTAGAACAGCTATGAAATTTGCCATCTTGTTTTGTTTAATTTTACTGTTATTCTAACCAACAGGAGAAAAAAAGGATAGATGCAAAATAGAAACAAAATTAGTGTGAAAAGGTAGTTTCCCACCGTAGAATTTAATTTAAAATTCAGATCAGATTTCTCCCTTCTCCCTGCCCCCAAGACAAGATTGAATGGTTCTTCTCACAAATTAAGTTATAGTTTCAATGTTATAGGCTCTCTTCACTGCTCATGTATTTGATGATTTGACTAATTGAAAGGGTTTTATTATTAAGCTGATGCTCTTTTTCATTGCTTAAGGATTCACTTATAAATAGCATGCTTTTTGTCAGTTGAGAATGACTACGTRAATACAGGCTTGAAGCAGTAAATGGAAACAGGATAATTAGCACTAATTCCTTAAAAAATTTAGTAATCTTAATTCATGCCAAACTCAAYAGGATTCACTTCACACACACTATATTTCTCATTGACTTCTTATTGCAAGTTTCTCATTTGCTTGTATGTTCTCTCATTTGTTAGAAAAACAGTTAAATATGTTTTTTTCCAGTTTACACACACTAGAGCAGAAAAGCGTAGAAAATATCCAGTGTGACATCCTTTTGCCAATAATTTTGCAAAAGATAGTACTATAAYAAAAGGTGTGGGGGAGTGCAATGGGGAAATTGTAGGAATGCTCCTTTCCTGAGTGTCACATAAATGTGRGGCCCTTGAGATCACTGAAGGGAGTGTGATGTTTCTCAAACACCTGTGTGTTTGAGTTCCTGGCTCAGAGAACACCTGCCTCTTACTCAGCCACCTCATTTCCCTTGGATCCTTATTATGAACTCTGTCAATCCTCATCCCACATTTAACCAGCATTGCATGTTAATAGGTATCATTTACACCTCAAACGACTTTTCCGTGTTCAATTTGATACATGTTCCTTTCAAATTATATCTGAATATATTATGAATTATGCAAAAATTGATGGGTCTTCTTCTCAACTATTTGGTCTGCTATTATTTAGTGGTGTTTAGTGTAATTATCAGGAAACTATATGAGTTATCATTGTAATAGTCATTACTTAGACAACAAATATATCCTATGCTTATTAATAATGTCTTGTAATAATTTCTGGTTTATCTTAAAGTCGTAAAAAAATTTACTTTCTAAGAATGGGTCATCATATGGAGTGTAGCTCTCAAAACTAGTATTTGTATTATATTAAAAAATATTGTAATTTTAATAAAATAAATGAAAATACARAGACAAATGTCATGTCCAACAGGGATAAGAACTCACAAAATATACCTGTAAGTTGTTGGCAGTCAAGTAATTTGTTATAATATATCCGGGTCAAAATTTTGCCTAATTAAACTAAAATAACGTGATCATAACTTCACAGMTGAATTCATTGTAGCCACCTGTGTTAAACACAGTAGTCTTAACATACATGAGTAGACTTGTTGAGATCAGAAATTAGTGATGAGTAAGAATATCAAAACTTGGAAAGGAGAGCAGACATCCAACAGAATAATGCTCTTATTTTAAAATTAGGCTACCCATGTCAAGTATTATTTGACTACAGTAATATTGACTCCAAACTTTTTATGTGAAATCTATTGGGAATATATTCACATTTTCTCCGGTGTCTGGATCTTATCAAAYGGCAGTTTTAAATATTTTAGAGACTGATCATGGTCCAGACATGTCAACACTTGGATTTTATAAAAGTATTGTTCTTTCCACAGCAGATTTCTCTTGGAGATCCATTGASTTTGGACTTTTCAAAAATGAGACATTGAATTGTGCCTGTTTTGAAGGTTTCTTTTTAAATCTTGCAAGGCATGTATAAGGTACTTTGCAGATTTTTGGTTTTCTTTTTAAGCTATGTTATATTCCAGAACTTCTTGTAACTTCAAAGTTATTTAATCCCGTATGGCAATTCTGGAATGCAACATAGTTTTATAAAATACCTCCTGTAAGTGGGATGCCTCTCATAAACATATTAGGAAAAAATTCCTTACTGTGAGGGTGGTGAGGYACTGGAACAGGTACCAGAGCAGCTGTGGATGCTGCTCAAGACCAGGCTGGATGGAGCTCTAAGCAACCTTATCTAATGGAAAGTGTTCCTGCCTACGGCAGGAGGATTGGAACAAGAGGAATTTTAGGGTCACTGTTGACCCAGCCCATTCTATAATTCTATGAATTCAAAACTTCCATAGGCATAAAGGAATTAAATATCATGTAGAYGTGTTAAAGGCTTTTAATGCACTTTGGTAAACCGGAATCCTAAAGAGATTACTGTGGTTTGAACACCAAATAGTTAAAGGGCTATTTAAATGCTAATGTTATGCAAAGACCAGCATTTTTCATCCAATTTTAAAAAAAGAACAAAAAATAACAAACAAGAAAACAAACATGTACAGTAATATAATTTAGGTACWACAGAATAAATGCAAGACAGGAATAAATGATTACTATGTTTACTATTGGACATTACCTCTCCTATATTTTCTACTGAAATAGTTTCTATAAATTAATCCTTTTTGTATGTTTTTCTGTACTGACTTAGTCACATGCAGTGTGTGATATAATTTTAGTTTTTGGGGATGGTGCTTATGCTCAGAGTGTTTGAAGAATGTGCATCATATACTTGAGTGTAATTTAAAAAACAATCATAAAGGGGCAGTGCCACTCTGACATATGCATCTTGCAGCAGAATGAGTTTGAAATTTGGTTTCATAAGCTTTTAATGAAGTAGTAGACAGGAATTTTAATAGGCCACACTTTCTCAMATATACTGAAAAACCCTTACAGTAAATGGGAATATAATTTGACTGCATATTTTCAGCATTGTAACTAACTAAATAAGAAAATACAGCTTAATCTTCAGACTTGTGAATTTTAATTCAAACCTTTGATTCAGATTAGGCAATTACTTCTTCTTTGCACTTATCTGCTCAAACTAAAGTACGAGGAGTTTCAAAGCTGCAGCAACACTTTATCATGCTTGCAACGCTAATTACAACATAGCTTTTTTCAATTGCATGAGAACACAAAGATCATCTGTGTCATCATTCTTGCCTGATGCATAATTATGACCCAGTGCTTTAATYTGAATTGTCCAAAGGAAGGTTGAATTAACTTCCTTGCCAGTAAATATAACAGCTGGGATTCTGTTAGTTCCCTGCAGAGATCTCCAGGCAATATTTATCAGAAATTTCAAGTGCAAAATAAACTGTTGTGCTATAGCAGTCAGTCTTCACAGTGCTATGTGTACAGCTGTAATAAGTGGCAGTATACAGTTAAACAGTGTGAATTTGATCCTGTTACACCTTTCCTATCAATACTACTTGCACATTTCATGTTCTGATGTACAAACATTTACTTCATAAATAAAATTTTTATGGGAATCTGTAGTGCATCCTTCTGCAGAAACCAACTATGTTCGGGGTTTTTTGAACACAAAAGTTCTTTCCAAAAGGAGTTAATGTTGATAACAGAAGCATCTATGCTTTGYTTATAGCTYTCTCTCTGTAGCTCATGTATTTCAGGTTTGAATTTTTAGCCCCTTTAAAACAACCTTAGTGCAGATTTGTTAACGTGCTTTTTATGTTCATAGCTTAAGGACATCTTGAAGGTTATCTAGGGAGCCTTGCGCCGGCTTTCAGAGGTTAGGAGATTTTGTGCGCTACTCTTTCAGCTGTGCAGAGACACTTAGAAGCCATAGCAGCAAACGCCACAGCACCATCAATAACAGCAGCGSCAGCCCCGCTGGAGCAGGGCAGCTGCGGGAGCGAGGCGCGGCCCCGTGCGCCCCGCGCCAGGCGCGCTCCTCTCCAGCGCSCCGGACTGTTTTGTCAACAGCTCCATCTGCAGCCCGTGGGCAGCCGCGAGCCGCGCTGCCAGCACAACACAGCTGTCTGGGAAAATTAGATTTGAAAGGCAACACCTTAAAACACCTTTTTGCGGTTGAAATTTTGGCACTGTCAGGTTTTATATGATTTCTGAGAGTATAGCCGTAGGCTCTGTCAATGGGAACTCGCTGGGAAAGAAAGCAGGGAGGGAGCAAAAGGAGAAACGACGCGTCAGGGCTGCTGAGGGCCTGCAAGCAGCATAGTAAACTCTCCAGTCAGCTCTTTAAATATGTACACAACAAATTAACCTGGATGTTTGATATTAATTTTTTCTCCCTCTCCCTTTCTGCAAATATGCTTTTATTTGCAAARGCCAGTCCTAAACTTTTGGTACCACGTTCCTTGTGTAATGTGAGAATAGTATAACTCAGTCTTGCCAGCTGTGTGATTTCAGTGGTGTAACTTGTRTACCTAGCAGCAGCAAAGTCTGAAGGGTTTCCTTAAGAGTGTGGGGCAAAAATTAGCATTTATACCCAGGGTCTGTAGTCTGGCAACACTAGAGGGCTGCAGAAGTCTTTTCAAGTCACCTACAGGTGACAGGAGTTTTTGTTTGGGGTTGCTTTGTTCATTTTTTGGTTTTGGGKTTTTTTGGGGTTTTTTTCCTACTACTGGGGGGTAGTGCTAATGGCAGTTCTTGGGCAGGGCAGATTGTATGAATGAACAKGCTAAGCAGGTTTCAAACCAACATTGGTTTTAACCGTCTTTCAATTATAAGAATGAAAGGARTTAAGCTGTAAGTGAATATCTTTATACGTCCTGACTTTTAATAATGTAGTAATTGTCATCACTTTGTAGAGTCATTCAGCATCACATTTGTCTCTTCCTCACTTTATTTCATACTTTAATGCAAGTGAATCTAGGTTTGTGGGGGAGGTTATTTGTTTGATTTTTGAGGTGTTTTGTTTTTGTGGGGTGGGGGTGGATTGTTAGGCTCACTTTCATGAATGGAGCTATTTCTAATTCACCCATCTCTGTATGTARGGTGTTAAAAGGCTGTATGTTGTCTTTAGAACACCTTCAGATATCTTTTTTGACCTACTGGTGCTCTTGACAAATTAAAATGCCATTCATGTTGGACAGGAACATTAGTCAGTAGGCAACAGTCACTCCCTGGCCACAGAATGCAGTACACAGAAAGCCTTCCCTTCTCCTTTTCAGTCCTCATGACAGCAATTGCTCCTACATGTCTGTATAGATGGGTGGGACTTTGGTGTGTTTTAAAGATTAGCAAATTTAGATCACTTCAGATAGATGTGGAAGCCAATTCTACAGTGAAAGAGCACTCATATACCTTGTCATTATTTCCCTGTCTTTCACTCAAAGGTGCTTCAGTGATGTCAGTAATCTTAACTCATGGGGAGTGACTCAGTCTCTCAAAAAAGCAAGCTTCAAGTCATTTTGGGCTTTATAGGTCAAAAACAGCACTTCAAACTCCACTTGAAAAACAACAGGCAGCCAGAGCAGATTTGGAGAGCAGATGTCAAATGCTCATAAAGGGATACAAAGCATATCAAGCAGAATAGCACCTTCCTATAACAGAATGTTTCCAGGTTGATTTAGTGTGAGATCCAATGTAGGATTTATATCAGCAGCCAGATATCTACTTGCTAAAGATATGTTTACAAATGCTAAATTATGATAGCATAATAAAACACAGAAATATAATTATKCATTAAGAGTTTATCCTTTTAATTTACTGTGTTATAAGGTCGTGCAAAATTGCACTCAGAAGGGAGCAACACTGCTCAGTGTACTTCAGTTTCACCTAGAGAGAAGCCAGCTCTAGTCAAAACTCCACTCACTTGGCACTGTTATTGTCTTTTTGAGGAAAGCATCAGGAATTATATTATAGACCCTTGGAGATCCCAAATAAAATGGAAGGAATTCAGAATAAGAAGAAATTGCTCCTACATGTTCTTCTGATCTTAAAGTATTAAAGTTGTAAGTTTTGTATATAATAAATAGAACTATTTTTTCTGGAAACAATTCCCCTTGCTTTCAAAGATAGTGGACTTAAAAATGTCCATTCAATATCAAACATTGTATTTTAAGATCCCTTAATACCATGCTATTTGAACAATAGTAATTAGTATATTCAGATTCTGCTCTTAGATCAACCCTTTGTTATAAATGCAAATATTTTTCCCCCTTTTTATCACTTTATTGTTGCCTTAGATTTAATTTAATCTATCTGTTTTATTTTCAGAAGCTGCAACAGTTGGTTTGATTTGCTTAGGTGGCTCAGGATGTACAAACCATGGCCAATTTTTTGAGCACCTAGCTGTCATGAGAACTTAATATGCTTTATAAACTCAATCATGCCTGTATTATTTGTGAGGCCATTTTACATCACTATGAAACTCGCATGTCTCTCAATTAGAGAGTGGCAGCTCTTACCAATGTGTATTGACACAACGTAACAATTTAACATAGGTGGTAAATAATGCAGAATGCAGTCTGCTGCATCTCTGGTATGACTTCTATGGTCAGCTTGTTAATAATGTGTTGGGTTTTTGTGTTTTTTTGTTTTTGTTTTTTTTTTTTTTTTTTCTTTTTTTTTTGTTTTTTTTTTTTTTCAAGCAGAAGAAGACATCGACCACCGAAAGTTGTAGATTATACCTACTTGAATTTTTTCTTAAGCTAGCATAGAATAGCAAAGCTTTTGCTCCTGTTTTAAAATGTCAAAATACAGTGCTAATAGAGTTTGTTATCAACTACTGCTGCCAGGTGTTCATTACAAGAAAGGAAAACAATAGGTACTCAATATGGCTAAAGGGGAGGAAGAAATCTTACAAAGCTGGAAACATATATCAGAGTTATCTCTATTGCAGCAATTCTTTGTATTTTCTTCTTAGTAAGAATAGACTGTCAAAGTGAACAAGCAAAGTGGGATGCCCTTTTACTAAACTGTCCAGAAAAGGACAAGTTAAAAATGTGTAGCAGACTCCTGCTATCACTGGAGCTAAATGGAATTTTTGGGACAGTGTGTTCAGGTTTGCAAACTATTGCATATTTTATTTTGATTTAATGGTGCATAYAGTACCTGGAATGTTCATAGGGAATTTGGAAATCCACTAAGCTGATTAAGGAGCATCAGGTCTTATTTAACTATATTTTTTCTTGGCATCAAGCAGGGCTTAATATCATTCTGGATGATCTTGTTGAGCTCTTTGTAAGATTACTGCATTACTGATGTAATAACTTACTGGAGGTAAAAAGTAATGTAGTGATATCAGTTATTTAATTTCTTTTATTGATTTTTCTGACCTTGAAGCCCTTTCCCCAGCATCAAGTGTGAATAGAATGACCAAATGGCTTCATATTTGAATATACAAATAAATTACAAGGTAAACTTTCCAGAAAGTTAATCAAGGGCATTTGTGCTATATGAGGGAAATTGGTTCTTGTTTCTCTGCTATTTTGCATGTTGAAGGATTAAATCAAAATGCTCATTATRTCYGTAACAGTCCAGTTTTCTGGTGCCACATAATTTGGTAAGTGGTTGGTAACAAAGACTAATAATCAGCTAATTCTGATCAAACGTCTGGTAAACCAGTTGGAATTCCACTGTGAGTGCTGCAAAATCCCTGGAAGTTAGACCATATTTAGGAATAGAAAACTAATGCTTTAGGGAAGCAGTCACTTTCACAAAGTGAAAAAACTTTGCAGAGAGTAATACTGGATAAACAATGGAACGTGAGCTCACAAAAATGGAGGGTTTTTAAAGATGTGACTATGCAAATATTGGGTAAGAGTTAGCAGATTATATTGTCCCAGCTCTTGGCATTAGTATGACTATTYCATGAATATTGTGTCCTATTCTGGTGCCATCAGTTAGGAAAACAAAACAGAAAATGTGAAAGGAGCACGAAGAAATGATTGAAAGGACTGGAACACGTGCTTTGCTATGAAAACCTGAGCTTAGTCTAAAGAAAGAAAAGTAGACTTTCATATTTGATTAGAAGCTATAAATATCTATTCAGAGAACAGGAATTTGTTAGTGCTGGTCTATTAAGTCTGTAGGCAGGAAAATGTTGACGTGTAATGGCTAAAAGCAGAATATAGACCAAATCAAACTAAAAATAAGGTGGATATTTTAACTAATCCTGGAAACTATTTTTTGATGCAATTGATAGATTTTCTGTCACTRGAAATAAAAATGTGACCTTTATTCATTTTCTTCCTTTAAARATATASTCTATGTCAAGCAAAAATATTGAATTTGAAGCAGAAATAATTGAAGTGTAATATCTATCATATACAGGAAGTCAAATAACCACCATATTTCCTGTCTTTAGAAGTGCATTAACCTGAAATAGAAAGCACGTACACTTTCCGTTCCTTTTCATTTCCTTTCTATATCCTAACTGTTAAGCTACGTGCCAATTTGTTGTCTACTCCTGAAAATACTGTGTGTAGAGAGCTTCCACTTATGTCAATAAGATTAGGGGATCTTAAGGTCATRCCCTTAATATAAAATATAATTTATTTGGATATTGGCTACCTTCCAGCTGATACCATAACAAATTCTACTTACCTGAAAGCATACAGACTTTTTTCTTATTTCCATTCAAGAATGTGTAGCATTGCACAGGTGACCAAGTGTGTTATGGGAGAAGTTCATCATTCTATAGAGGATTTCATACTACCCTTCCCCAGAGGCAAAATGACAGATTGATTTGATGGACCAGTTTACCATAGCCAATTGCATATTCTAGAAGCACTTTTGACCAAGAGTTACTGTCTGTAGTGTACCATCTGTTAAAAGTCGGAYATTTCTAAATTTAGATGATCGGTGCAGTCAATTTGGATGGTAAATTATTCATTTAGACACTGTAGTGGACACTTCACCACATGAAAGCCTGCTTCTGCTTCTTCTGAAATTTTAGCTAAGTAGGATAGAAAATGGGCAGATAAAAGTAAATTTATATTTCAGTACTTGGAATCAATACAATTACCTCCATCCACAGAAAAACATCAGTATCAGTAGAATTCCACTAATAAAGCAAATATACTAATTTGACACTCAGCACCATAAGTTATGAAGAGTGAACTCAGGCCCTGCAAACCGATAGCACTTTGATTACATTACTTTGGGTAGACAGTTCATAGGACATCACACCACACCGTATAAGTCTTTGAAATGTTCTGTCCTGAKAATGGGAGAAAGCAACACATAATGTGCAAATGCAGGGTTTTTAATTTTGTTTTCCTRTTTCCTCTTTGTCCTTGTATTCAGTGGGGTATTGTGTAACTCCTTTGAGAACAATGACTAGCGACAAACCTGACTTGCTGGTTAAGCCCTGTAAGTTGATAGCATGTCTGGGCTAGACTGGTGCTAGTAGTTTGTGACTGCCCAGTGGGCCAAAAAATAAAAATTGAAAGTGTTTCATAGGCTTGCTATCAAAAGTGAAGTTTTCTTGATTGTGAGATTTAAAGACAGCCTATTCCTAAAATCCTAACCCCAAATTTAAATGATAGCTGCAGACTGAACTAACAAGTTAGTGGTGGATGGGAAAAGGGGTGCAGGATTTAAACTGAAAGAGAGTAGGCTTAGATTAGATGTTATAAAGAAATTCTTTACTGAAAGGGTGCTGAGGCACTGGAACAGTTTGCCCMRRAAAGTAGTGGATGCCCCATCCCTGGAGTTCTGATCAAACTGCTCTAGTGGAAAAAGCTGTCCCTGCCCAGGGCTCAGGGACCAAAACAAAGTCATCTGTAAGCTTTCTCCTGACCCACAGCACCCTCGGATTCTCACAGGTATTATGGGTTTGACTGGTAACATTTTTTCTATCATTTGGTTTTTAAGTCACCTAAGCCCCAAGAGATCAGAGAATACCAGAAGCAGTGGGTGGGTTTTTGGTTTCTTTTGAACTTCTTCTTTGACAGCCTGTGAGACAAAATGGACTGTATCCTCTCATGTTCTGYGCTTCTGTCTCAGCATTTCAGGTTTTGCCTTTTTCAGCTCTCTGAAACAGTCTTTGCTGGCACTGTGGACCCATACATGCTGCCTATCAGCAGCTTCAAAGCCTTTGTAAGACTCATATCTAAGTAATGATGGCATTGCTAAGTAACTTTGAAAGGTAGAAGTGAAACACATGTAGTACATTAGGAAAAATCAGTGCTGTTTCAGGTATAATTCATGCTGGAGAATTAAGGAAGTAGCTCAGAACTGACACTTTTTCAGCATCATCCACAGGAGCTGGTGGATGGTCTGTTACTCAGGCGTGTGAAGGCAGGATAGGCAGYACCTTCAGTTAGTGTGATGGACGGTAGCTGCTTATCACATAATATATAGGATTCACTGGCTTGATTCCTTGTTCAACAGTCTTGCATAATAATTTGCTAATTTTTTTAAGCCCTGTTGTTAATGACCATGTTACCTGTATGGTAGAATAAGAGTGTTGGTATGGCGTGTTGCCATTGATCTCTATTGCTGGGGATGGATGTTTCTGAAAGAATTTTCAAATCAGCAATACTGATAACCTTAAAGTAAAAATATATCTCAAGTAAGAGTTTTTGTTTGAAGTGATGTGGTGAGCACATTGAAATATCTCTTGCTGATTTGGATATGTGTGTCCCTAAGAGTGCAATTTTTTGATAGGCATTAAATAAAAYATTTAAAGATAATATACATAGAACTCAATCATAAAAGCAGAATTCTATAACATTTACTTCATTTGTGTGCTTTTCTGTTTTCTTTCCTTCTAGATTAATGATGAAAAATATTTGTTCAATAAGAAGTTTCCWTATTTAGAATATAATTGAAAATAATTGTAATGTGTGGCTTGTTGGAGRGGGAAAAATTATTGGCATCTTTTAAAAAGTAACTACAGACTGCATGTACATAATTATGAAACACTAATTACTTAAAGGTCACAGAAAGAGTTTTCAGTTTTTTTAATATCCCATGGTTTCCTTTTTATAAAGCATAGTAATTAAATTCCCTATCAACCATTTTCATGTGGTGTCATTTTACTGCATTCTTCTAAATAGAAATATGTTGAATTTATGCTGGTATAGGGCTGCTGATTCTGCTATTTGCTATTTTTGCTGATTGACACATGTCTGGAAGATACCTTAAGTAACAATATAATTAGTCTATTTGCATTGCCTGGAATTAGGTGACCTTTGGTTTTGGCAGTAATTAGACTATCCCTGCTGTACGCTGTTACTTGCTGGTAGTCACTAACCAGGCAGAAAAGGAGTCCAAGCAGCTCATTTAGTGAGCTACAAAAGCTTTTCAAATGTCGTTAAAATGAACAGGAAATGATAATTAATAGTACCGTCTCATTTTATGTATGTGTCCCACAGATAAAACGTGGCWAGGGCTGTTACTTATTTAGCCAAAAACCCCCTTAAAATAAAGGAGTTTTCTCGAGTGCTACAGCACCTGAAAGCATGTGTGTGTTCTGAATGTTTTTTTCTCAGGATGTGTGTATGTAGGCAGACTTCATAACTGGTTCTCCAAGGCTACTGAAAAATGTACATAGCTGTATATTTTATTTGTATAATCCAAAGCCACATCTCTTGTATCTGTCTCTTACATAATGCTTCAATATAATTTTTTTGTTTGTTTTTTTCATAAAAGATATTAAAAGCAATGTGGTAAATTTTTGAGTAATGTTTTTTACACTGTTCACAGAGACTAGAAAAATCTCTAAAARCCAAATCCCCAGATACTTGCATGCTTGATCATATATGGATGATATCCTCCTGCATGAATCCAGCCCTGCAATAAGATAAATCTGGGTTGCCATTACAACAAATTGAAGGCTCGCGCTTTCATTTCTAGAAGCTAATTGAGGCACCCAAGTTGATAGACTGGATTAAACAGACTCCCAGATTAGGTCTCACTTCCGTGCTTCAAGTTGCATGGTAGAATGAATCAAAATTGTAAGGTACTTGTAGTAAATGGCTCACCAGAACTTCATTTTGCAGAAAATATCAGGACTGTGTTGAAGGTTTACCAGTAAGCAATGACTGCATTGCATAGCCCAGATAAGATAATTGATCTATGCATTTTTTGTGATTGGCTAGTAGCACTTTAACTCTAGAAGACAAATGAAGCATATTCACAGGATAATATTAAAAAGCAGAAATGACCACATTCARCTAACTTCTGCAATATGCTCTCATTTTGTTGATCGCAATGGCTGTGGGTTAAAGGTCCTTTCCATTCATGACTGCTGAATGTGTGGAWGAAAGGGTTAAAAATGAAATACTGGTYAGGAGGAAGAGTTGTTTTTAGAATTGTTTTTTGCTCAAGATGACCTTGCACCTGGGGGATGCTMAGAATATTCAGTCTGGGAAATGTCACATTGTTCTCTGTCTTTCTTGGGAATTGGAATTTCTGTAGAAGATTACAGAATGCTGTAAAGTACGTAAAAATCATTCTTCACAGGCCTAGGCCAGTGAAATAAAGTTGGGAGGGAGATAGGAAGCTTGGAGGTTGTAAAACACAGCCTGATGAAGAATTGTGCCCACTCCAGAACTTTTTGATATGTGAGTCAGGGATGGTAGATGATGGTGGTCAGCTTTTAGCCCCTGCTAGAATGGAATTAGCTTCAGCTGTTGATTGTGGCCATCATGGTGTTACCTACACATATTTCGTTCACACACTGAATATCAACAAAGTGGTGTTTTGGTTTTTTTTTTTTWKAAGAGTGTTGGAACCTTTTGGAGGGGGGTTAAAAATATCAATCCTTAATATTTTTTGTGACATTAGTATAAATATKTATTATCTATTTTTGTATACACGTCAGAACAGTTATTCTCTTAGCTGAGTTCATTGTATGTATGCTATAGCTCTGCATGCAATTTTATGTCTCTGGTTTCATAAATAAGCATCAGCTGTTAAGAATTTAATTTAAATTKAAATTAAAGTTAGCATAATGAAAAATTAAGTGCATTTGAATGAAGCATTTTTTAATCTAAAGCAGCAGATATGCTTTTCACTGCTGACACCACTGCTTCAAATCCTCATCCAGCAAGTGGTTTGGAAAGGTCATCAAGTTGAATTTTCTTCTTAAAAAAGATTTATTCTACTTTATTTAAAACATCCGAGTCCCACATCTTAGGACACTCATATTTCTGTGGCCAAAGGAAATAAAGTATATTTACTGTTCTGTACAGGTACCTGTTTCTCTCTGTAMCTATTTGTGCCTCTGAATAAAAAGTTAAGGGTAAGTTATCCAGGATTTCTAATTTCAACTTAAACGCCTGGTTTTAAATTTCAATACTGAAATACATTGAGCAGACCATTCTCTAAACTTTGGCAGCTGTATCTGAGTATCATCGAAGACCTCAGCTGCAAGAAAGGCTAACATCAGCTCCTCACATTACAGTTCTGGATAGTCAAACCCCCCACCAAGTTCACTGAAAGGCGGCCAGAGACCCATGTTACCATGCCAAGCTATCTTTCAGTTGTTTGGGGGTTTTTCTTTCTGTTTTAGAATCAAGAAATCACGTTTTTAGAGATCCATGTACAGGTGTTCCTAACTCACTTGTGGAAAGGGTTAAAACTTTACAGTGTCACAGCTAAGACTTCTGAACACTCAGAGGACCTGAATCAGTTTTGATAGCAAAAGTAGACAGGCGGTTGCAAAAATGCATAAATTAATTGAGAACATTCAGGACTTGCTATTAAAAACAGAAGATTGACAACTTGCAAACTTTTTTTCCTCAGGACTGAGAAAAAATTATTTTTCTTGACATTCTACAGTCTTTTGAAGCACTGTTTCAGTGAAATGCCAAACTTACAAATGGAGCATTCAATACAAAATGGTAATTTTCACTTTTTTTTTTTTTTAATTTGTATTAGTAAATTTGATTTTTTAAAAATACCAATCAGAGAACAAAATCTAGTTATCTATAAAATTACATCATGTGGATGCACGCCAAGAGCACTGTTGGCAGAGARCTAGACTTTAATAGATTCAACTGTCTGAAAAATCAGACACCTTATAATTGTCTGATGAGGCAGAAAGATGTAGGCACGTCGATAGGCTGCTTACCCTGACCCATTTTAGACATATTTGTCTCTAAATACAATCACATCACAAAAGTCTTTTTTTTCATTAATTTTTGACAGCGTATATCACCTACATTGAACTAGGTTTGCACAATGAGCTAAGATTTTGACCTTCATCTTAAYAACTATTGCTTGCTGATTTTCACAATGTTTGACTGCCAGTGGTGAAATATATGGAATTTTGCCCCTCATTTAAGGTATAAGACTGGAAAGCAGCYGCTCTAAAACGTGACTCTTCCCTGAGACAGTGATACTTGGTTATTGTAGTTCATTAATTGCTCAAAATATTCATTGATGTCTATACTGAAGCAAGAAATCAGAAATTCTTAAGCAAGTCCTAATTGAGGACTGTTTGAATGATCTCTGGCCAGACTTGGCCAAACAGCCGCTACTTGCCTGAAAGAAAAGGAAAGCAAAGAAAACATAATTTTTARTATTTTTTTCTTTCCTTATATTGATTTGATAATACCTCTCAAGGCTATTTTAGGAATTTTCCCATCCAGCYACATTGTTTTACTTCATAAATTGCCAAAAATATTGATGATAATGTTTCTTTTTGATAGTGAGAAATTATATAATGCAAAAGTGAGGGGTTGAAAGTAAAGCTTTAGAGTAACTGATTGAGTGCCTTGTCATGTTACTTTCCTTCATGAGCAGATTTTTCTGTTTGTCAGTTCAAGTTTACTGAATCCCTTATTTTTGGAACTGCTGGGTGAAAGTAAATGATCTTGAGTAACCCAATTTAAAACAACATTATTATAAGCAAATTCAACTGAAAATATATTTCTAGCTGAGGGTTAAAATAATGCAGGCTGTTACTCCTTTCTGTGTATTTTATTATGGTAGTACTCTATGGATCTGTGGAAATATGAAAAGAAACACACCCACACCCACCCCTTTTAACAGAATCCCAAACTGTAATTTCAGTACATTCCCTGGATAATGATACACAAATATAGGTATTTATGAATATTTTGTGTAATATTATGTAATATTTGTGTAATATCCTAGTGCAAATTTCTGAAGTGTGGTCTATACACACTTATAAAAGACATGTAAATTCATAATTGCTGTGCAGGCACAGATATAAAGGCAGTGAACTTATGAAGTATTTTGTCGATTATACTTTAGGCCAGATTATTATCAAAGTGGAAAACAAAAGCTTTCTGGATATAATTAGAATTTAAAAAATAAATTGAAGCATATACTTTAATAATTTGTAATGATTTTGTGTATATGTTTTGTGTTAATAAGGATTTGAAGGATACTTTTGGGGTTCTTTTTTGGCTTTGATGATCTATAAACAACCTCCCTCAACTGTTGCTGATGTTGAAGTTATATTAATGTCATCCCTGTTAAACCTGTTAAGGTGTCAGGTGCACACTAGGGGTTGTTTGAGCATGGAGAGTGTTCTCATTTCTTGTGCACAGCATTTRCTATTTATKCAATTTTAAAATTGCTTCSAATAAGCCAYGTGCAATTGACATTCAGTATTTTCAAATGCTTAAAGGACAAAAGATTATTTTCTTTTCATCACTTCCAGTTTAGACAGTTTATTTTCCTAATCAACATCTTAAAATATAACTTCATTATATAGGAGGTGAAAATGTCTCAAATTAAAGCCCACAAAGGGTTCTGAATGTTAAACCTAGTAGAAAGCTACACGACATACTTCACACCTTCTCGATTTCCTAGTATTATAGAGTTGTTACAGGAGAAAGAGTAATGGCATATGCTTCTATATAGAAGTCCTAAATGTACTGTAGAAAATGTTTGCAAACTTGGGATTTTTTTGACTCATAAGGAGTGGGGAATTTTTTCTCAGTAAAAATGATGAAAAAAATGATTCCAAGTGATTTTTGCTCTAATAATTTTAAAAAGACAAAAAATTTCTTGCAATAATTTTTTTAAATTTAGTTTCTAAAGTTGCTTGATTCAGTGGGAAGTATAAAGGAAAGGCTTTGTATTATGCCATGAATTTTCTAGTTCTCTGCAAACACCCACAGATGCATTTGTGAGAATAGCTCAGAAGTGTGTGAAATTATACATTTAGAAAGAAAAAAAAAAAAACACGTTTACTGACCCTTAGCTACAAAGGTATCTAAATCCTTTATTAAATTCTGTGCTAGCTCTGGAACTACTGAGAAGGGGATTAAGCCTATAGTTTGACTTAGGATTTGATTTTAAAATTATTTACTATCATTATCTCAAAGCTGTTGCAACTACCTCACCCCCTGCAAARCAACCCAAAAAGTCAATATCAAACATTTTGTAATCCTCAGATTTTAGTTTTTATATTTCTTATAATAGTAAAGGTTGAATTTACAGCAGCTAAAATATGGATGCATWCAAGGTATCCATTCTATTTAATATGTAAATATTGTAATTTAGGTAAACCATATTAATTTAGAGAATTTATAGCAAATCCCAAGGTGTTCATTACTYTTTTATCCTGCAATAATTTTAAATACTAGAAGGAAATGGGTCTAGAGTATTTYTGCAACTGTTTCCCCTTCTGCATTTCTCATTCTACCAAGTAAGAAACAGAATAATCAGAAGTTCTTTGAAAGTTATTAAAACAAAGTGTCATCGACTGCCTAAGATGTTAAAATAGAAAGTTGTCACTGACATTTTACCTATGCAAAAAGAGATTTCTAATCTCAAGATGTGTGGATAAAAATGACAGATAAATGGTAAATAGAAGTACAGTATAAAGGTGTCACTTTTCTTTTGCATCTCCAGCTGCTTTCCTTCTCAGCCTTATTCAAATTTATTGCTGATTCTTTTCAAGGCTATAAAATCCTGGAGTGTAACACAACCTCACATAATGCTTCTCTCATCTTTTATAGTAGAGGTATGATTTACTATTGCAGTAAAACTCTGCTATCAAGTATTTTCTAACTGCTTTTATCTCTTCTGTTGATGAATAAAATGTAAAATGAGATTCCCATATGAATATATAATTGAAGACAAAGTTACTTATTGCAAACTACTTTGGGAAACAAAATAGATTTAGATGTGTTAGTTTAACACTGACACAAAAATGTCTCATGATGTGYAATTCTTATCTTTGATATCCAGGACCTTCAGAAGTTAAGCACTCAGTTAAAAAAACAACAAAAAACAAAACAAAACAAAAGAACCAGACGACTTTTACTCTGTGATTGCAGGGGTATACAGTAATTTCTGTGTTTGATTTCTATGTCAAACAATTGGGTAATTACTCCTCTTTTCATAGTAACATTCAAATCTAATCCAAAATAAATATTGTCCAAGCTGTTTCTATATATTCAAGTTATGCTTCACTTTTTTAAATGAAGTATTACATTCCTAAATGATAGAATTCAGAATTCTTTGCAAAGAGAACAACATAAACCATTCTATTCATATCAAAATTGTTGTGCACCAACAAAGTAGATTTTACACCTGCTCACTTTCCCCTTCATTCATTACCCATTAATGTCATAATACTTATTTCAGTAATGTTGCATGACAATGCAAATACAAGGATAAAATGAAGAAAGAAAGAAAAAAAAAAAAAAAAAAGAAAAATGTTGTATATTTCCTGCAGATGTGAGTGCTTTGAATGCCACATCTTAGAAGCTTTGGCATCCATTAAGCATACTACCCCCTGTGGCTTAAAAGCAAGTTTGGTTGATACTAAATTCAGTGAGGTTTTTGTACAGGTTTGTATGGTGGAGTTGCAATTTAGCATAAAAGATCAGCTTGCTGTCTAAAATGTGTGGCATGCAGAAACTGTGAGATGCACAGTGTGGACACAGAAAAGGGAGTATGTTCTGACTCCCTGTGTCAGAATCCTGTGCAAGGATTTCTGCATGGAACTAACCTAGGCATGAATGGAGATGGTTCATACCCTGCTGAGTTGGCTTTTGTGCTTTTATTGCAGTGCTCGTACCAGACTTACACACTGTTTCTCTGCTGGTTTCTCTTCTCAGATGAACAGTGGGAGCTGCACTTAGTATTTGTTACCAATTCTTTTTCCTGTTTGCTGCCCTGTCAAATTTTCTTGAAAGAATTTTTGGAGCAGTGGAAAAAATGTTACAAGAAGGCTTCCATTTATAAGAAGCCTTTTTATTAGGGTTTTTTGAAGGCTCTTTTTTTTTTTTTCCTCTGAATTGGAACTAAATCTGAAAATTCATATGAAGGGATTTAAAAAAATAATTTCAGTTTAATCACTTTTATTTAAATTCTATTTTGTACTGTAATACRCAGAATAATATAAATAGAAAATGAACAGGATGACAGTTCATGTCTGCCTGTGACAGCATGGTTTGGGATTTGCTAACCTAGTAGATCTCTTTCAATTCTATGAATAGTAATTTCAGAAGAAAGGATTTAAGACAGTCATCATCATCAGCTTTTTGCTTCTTTGAAACAAAATTTCAGCAAAATTGCAACACACTGTGAACTGTTGCACTATTCCAGTAGAAAATACATTTCATAAACATTTTTAAAAGTTACTTGTAGAAGKAGACTGCCTTTTTGTAACAAAGGTGTATGCAGAACTGCACTTTGAGTTTGTGCCAGCTTTTTTCTTCAGCATGGCTTTCTAGAAGGTGAAATTGTGCTGGTAACCTTGAATTGCTCTTATAAATCAGTAATCCAATAACAATCTTCTATCTGCGTTTTTCTTCCCCTTCCTATGGGGTTTTAATTTAGAGTGAATGAATGAACCACCTCATTTTTTAATGAAATGCATCATTTGCAGACAAGAAAAGCAGGGTACAGACCAGAGAACTGTGCCCTTACTGTCTTCTAGTCTTGTGGAAGCCAGCAGAGGATTTGAATTAAGAAATAGGAATGCTATACTGAAGGACTGTGCTACTCAGACTTTCCTGGCTAAGCATTACTTACCAAAAGACAAGAGGCTTATATAAGTACTTAATAACTCTATCTCAGGAACATTGTAATAACAAGCTTTGAGAAAGGAGATTTTAATTACAACTATTTGAGAAATTAGAACCTGTGGCAAAGAAAGGGGAAGAGGCTTATTTGAAGTCAGAAAGCAGAGCAGAGTATTAAATTCATGTTTCACAATTTTTAGTCTCTACAGTAAATGCCTTAACACCGGAGGTGTGTATAAATCACATATCTCACTTAATCAATTGTCCTCCACTGCAGAGGAGTTTGGATTAGTAGCATCTGTTTTTCTCATTTTCTGTCTGCCTTTGGCAAAAAGCTTAGTCTTCTGAGAACCAAAGTGCTAACTAAAGTCTTTGGGCTTAATTTAAGAGCTTGTGGTTGAAGCTTAATGGTTTATGATATATGGGAGGTCAGAGCAGATGATCTAATAGACCCCTCTCACCTTAAACCATATGAAACTACATAGACTTCTGAAATATGATAAAGCTAGAGCCAGTGTCACAGATCACAGTGATAAATGCTGAACAAAACCTTCTACTTGGCTGCAGCCTGAGAGCAGGACTATGAACATCCCAGTGCTATGAAGAGATTCAGCCTGCCCCTGTATGCCAGAGARGAGCAGCAGTGAAGGAATCTGAACTAGCTGCACATCATTTTATAGCTGGCATGTTTTGTGAAAAAMGAGATTTGTTGGAAAGTAAGCTCATACTTAAAGGAAGTATGTTAAATGCTTAGTATTTCAAGAATGAGGTTCACCTAAGTGAAAAGTTCATACTTTCTTATCAAAGGAAAAAAAAACCCTGTTATGTACAGGGGACATTTATTTTTTTTTTCAGTCTTTTGGCTTTGGTTTAGCTAACAGATTCTCTTGGAAAAAATCAGTGAGTCTGAAGTAAGGGACTGAGTTCATTACAGCCACTGAACTAAGAAATTTCTGAAAAAAAAAAAAAAAATATATGTGGGTTTCTAAAAGGGTCTGAACCCATTTTGGTATTATCCCACATCCTGTATGTGCCAGTGAAAAATGCTTCTTGAGAAAAGGGTTGCATGTCCTTGATTATGGGTGTGTTTCAGTCACAGCAGGCTGGCAGTTCAGGCTCCACTGGAAAACTTCTGCAGAATAGAAGCTAATTAGAAAATTTGTCAGAGGTGGAAGAGTTTTTGTGTGGAAATATACCTGCTTTTTGTATACATATTCCAGACAGGAAAAAGCTGCCACTCTCAGATGTGTACAGGCAATATAAAGATAACTGACAACCATATCTAGCTCCTGAAATATGTGCAGAGGCAACAGCATTGCATTTCACTCCAGCTGTTATCATCCTTTCCCCCTGCCCTCTCCTTCACTGAGCAGCATGACTGCTCTTGCTATTGCCTGGAAGATTTACTCAGCAAGGAGGTCTTGTGATGTAGGACGCTGCACTGCTGGCTCTGCTGCCCTTGTGCAGTGAGAAGGGCCTAATACCTTATAAAGATCCAAAGACAGGCATTTAGGGAAAAGGAGTTTYGTGTCTAAGATTTATTCTTTTTTTGTTGTTTTTTTTTTTTTTTTCTCTTTTGAACCCAGGTTCTTAAGTATTGTCATTAAAATGTGGACATGAATGGAGTAGGACACATTTTATAAAGTGTGAGGAAGTGATGTTGCTGTAATMAAGGTATAAGAAAAAAAGATGGATAGAGTTTTCAGTTGTGTACACATAGATGAGAAATGGCTTTCTTAATCTGTCAGACAGGAAGAGTACATAAAATTTAGGCACAATCTGGATGTAAAGACCTAGAGAAAGGAACCTAGAAACATTACTTAAAACAGCATTGTTTTTTTGTCACAACAAAAATAAGAAAGAATTCAAAAAACTACAAAAGTACATTAATTTCCTTATAGGTCAGTTCCTACATCCAAGCACAAATTCTAAATGCACAGAATTCCTCAGATGGAGACTATAMCTTTCTAAAGAACCGCACAATAAAAAACTTATGTTGTGCTAGCCAAAATAAAGTTGTTTAAGGCAAAAAATCTAATACACACTTATGTAATCAAAGACAAGTAAATATTTGGTGTATATATCAGGTAAATACTACACGTAGGTACCTAAGCAGGGTGTCCCAAGAGAAGCCACACATCTGGGRAATGGTCTGAGGGAACTGGGGTTGTTTAGCCTGGAGGAACGGAGGTTGTAGTGAGGTGGGAATCAGTCTTTTTCCCAAGTAATAAGTGACAGGAGGGGACAAAATGGCATCAAGTGGCACCAGGGGACCTTTAGTTTAGCTGTAAGGAAAAATGCCTTTACTGGAATGCTTGGAATGGGCTGCCTTGGAGACTCCATTCCTGGAGATGTTTAAAAGATGTGCAGTTGTGGCACCTAGGGATGTGGTTTGGTGGTGGACTTGRCAGTGTTAGGTTTATGTTTGGACTCTATGATCTTGAAGATCTTTTCCATCCTAAACCATTCAATGATTTTATGATTCTGTCTTTCAGGTGATACCTTTAAGTTTTAGCTTTTATATTTTCCAGATTCTGTACTTGTATYAGTGTGTGACTCTGAACTTCATACAAAGTGTTAGCAAGTTCTCTTCACAGTGTAGTTAGACAAAACAATCCTATTCCAGTCTGAGAACCAAGGACACCAGCTTCAGGTTGCAGCTTCAGGCCCAAAAAGTATAAACAGCAGCACATTGAGGAGAGCAATCTGCGAGGATGGGATTTCATAACCTTAAGCTGTAATTGGACAATTAACCCCAATATGTAAATATTAACCCCAATAGGTAAATAGACCAAAACTTATAAAGTGTGGAATTGTGTGAACCATCATCCATCTTGGGTACAGGCTCACTCAGGCTATTGTGCTGCCCCAGATGTGTCCTTGGAAGGCCTTTTTAATAAATACTTACTTCATTCCTTTAACACTGTCTAGCCTCTGTTCTAGGTCTCCTCCCAAGGCATCACAGGAACACAAAACTTACCCTGAACACCCAAATTGACTGAGAGATTTCAAATCTCTTAGTCTGAGAAAGAAACTAAAAATTTAAAAGCAGCTTCATAGAATAAATTTACAACTGGCAAAACTGGGATTTTGATAGGATTTCAACAACATATGGTTGGCTGACAAAAATTTCAAGCAGAATCACAGAATATTCTGGAYTGRAAGGGACCCACAATGATCATTGAGTCCAACTGAAGTGAATGGGCCATAAAGGTTTGAACTACAGCCTTGATGTTATTTGCAGCATGTTCTGACCATTTGAGCAAATTCTGTAGTATGYTGCTCTTCATCTTATTCACAACTTGTATGTTGCTGGGATATCTCTTCTGAGATAACCCCGGACTGTGTTGAACGGCTGTTTTCTCACTGCCCATGTTTGGAAGAAGGAATCAGAGAGTCCTCGGGTTGCAGTTTGAAGATGTTTGTTTTAGAAGTCTTATCTCTAGGATCAGTCAGTCCAGCGTGGTGTTCACAAGCAGCTGGAAAAGTGAATTCTCTCCGCCCACGAACAGCACCTGGGTTTTTATATTCTAAACTACGTTAACATTGTTTTCCTCTAAAATCCAATAACTAAAATCCAAGTCACACAGTGAAATCACACCTTTACCCAATCCTACGAAACCATCACCCTTTGCAAAGAGGAAGAGGAAAAAAGGACAGAAAAATGTGACTTTATCACATTGATCTGCCTCCATTTTGTTCCCATTTTACCTATACAGCAAAACCTAAAATCCCTATTTTCTCACCCAGTGATATAATAAAAAACACATCAATCAAACCCTTGTGTCATCAAAATCCTCAGACAGCTCTGGCAGCCTTTTCCACAGGCTCAGATCAAAGCCACTGCTCTCAGGCAGGCCGTGGGGGACCAACCCCCCCCATCCTGGCTGCTGCCCATTCAGGAGATCCAGAGGGATACTCTGGTCTTCCACACTACATAACCTSATCTTTAGAATCAGGTTGTCCAGCTTCCTCCTTCCCTGTTTTTGTGTAGATGAGGACCTGTGTTGTTTGTAATTTCATGGTGACTCTGCAGGTCAGTTGGAGGTGCTAATGAATTTCTGGTTGTATTAGATACGGATAATTGTAACAGTAACTTGAAATTGGCCYGGATGGTACAAAACAGCTCTCCTAATAAGCACATGGGTGTGTTAAAATATTCTGTTAAAGAAATAGCATTTCTTTAATGAAAGGTGGGGGACTCAGTAGTCTTTGGGTTTGAGATTTTTCTTGGGACTTTTTCGGTTTTTGGTTTTTTTTTTTGGTTTGGTTTTTAAAAATTTTTAGTTGTTTTTTGTGGGTTTTATAGGTTTGTTTTTGTTTGGGTTGCTTGTTTGCTTGTTTTTAGGGTGTTTTTTTCTTCTTATTCAATTCATCCCAATTCCTAGTTGTCACTATCCAAAAAAGATAGAAAAAATCTACAAAAAATTGCACATGAAAACTGAAGGGGACCATACCACATTTTTACCTACACATTAAAGTAAATGTTGACTWTTGTTATTATGTAAGTGTACCAGAGTGCAGATAGGGAAATAGTATGCCTATATATAGAGAAATCTTATCCAGCTAAAGAGAATGAATATCATTTAGGACACATTAAATTATMTTTTTCTTTTTAGCTTTACTAAAAATAAATCAGAAGATTTGAAGATTTAAATTTTAAAATGTCAAGCTAACTAAGGTAACTACAACCCTCCCTAATCAAACACCATCAATACAATAAGTCATTCTTGCAGAGGCTACACTGCCTGGCACRCTGCCTCTTCATTCCTGAAAGAGTGATTTCCTTGTCAGCTTTTCTGGTGATGAGAAGGGGTGTGGGTTTTTTTTATTCTTTGTGTTTAGCAGATGTCAGGATATAAAATCACTTCTCAGCTATRCAGTTGGGATTCACTTCTTACGTCAGCATTATGCCAYTTAAGTGTATCCTCACTGAAGAGATTTTGGGCTGTGTGTGACCTTTATATCCAATCCCCATTATATTTATAAGAATTAAACCTCACTGAGGTATTCTCTAAGTTGTGATAGAAAYGTCAGAATTTTCCTGAAGAATTTTCTGATTTTACATTTAGTAACAGCCTTTTGACATTTTCTGCCAAGGCAGCATGTTTTCTTCTTATGATTGCTTGATGCAAGGAAAGGGTTAAATCAATATCACGATAATAATTTCTAGCTATAAAAGTAGAGTTCGAATCATGGAGCCCAGGTTCTTTATACAGTAAAATGTGAATTTTGTGTAAACAGGGATATATAGCAACCACATGTTATTTTGTGTAAATGTGCAAATATTGGCAACCACAGGTCATAAATGCAACTTAATATTAGGCTTTAGATGAAATAACCTGCTGGTAGACTGAACATTTTGAGGTTATGATGGACTTGGGCACATAAACTTTAATGTTCCCTCAGAGGAACACAATGAAAAACTTCATTAAATTTCTTTCTGGGTATGAATGGTTAATAATAACCTTGTGTTGATAATAAAAGACAATCCAATTTTTAAATAGACTGCATTTTTTCAGTGACTCCTATATTATTAATCAAGAAGTGGAGATGGACTCTGACAGGGGACAGATGAAGTCATTCAGAGTCATCCTGTTTCTTCCTTGCTGGGATGAGATAGGGGGTAGCAGAGAACAATTGCTCACCCTCCATGAAGGTCCTCTTGCACATGGATTGACTTAATTGACTTTCCTGCTTAATACTGCAGACGATGTAATGAGTTGATAGAACAGGTGGTATCACTTAACAGATGGATAYTGCATGCTATCTGTCTTTAAAGAACTGAAGTGATGATTTTGATTTGCTTATCTAGTGTCTTGCTGCAACTAGGTTTTGAATGAGGTCTTCCTAATTATGAGTCATTTCACAGCTGAGTGACTTTATTCTTCTATTAGTAAGAGTCACACTAGTCCTCTTTAGGCACATGTATATCTATTATTGCTAGCAAGTGTCCTTTCTTTCTTCCACCCCAATAGTTAAGGTCTTTCTTTTTAGCTGTTATTTGTTTCAGCACAGTACACGTAAGAATACAACAGCCCCAGTTTACTTTGTGTGTGTGAGAAGACAAATTGGAAGTAGGAGCTCTCTCTGAGCATAGGTGAATTTTGACCTTAGATGCAAGCAACATTTTCTCTATGCTAAATGTTGGCAATTTAATGCCAATTGGTATCTTCACTTCCCCACTCTAAAGAGGGCATAGAATACTCTATAGGCCACATAATTCTACTGCCTACTGTAAGATTAGAAGTTTGTGAAAGGTGGGTATGTGGTTACAGGTTATCAGAAAAGTAAATTGCATTTACTGGTGGGTAAAAATGTTGTGAACTAATTTCACCAGTTCATTTCAGACCTTTTCATTTAAACTGACAGAAGCAAATTATGGTGCAATAGCTCATTCATCCATGATTTCACGCTCCTGCACCCTAGGAAACAAGAGGCAAATCTCAAAGGGTTTCTCCGTGGTAAAACATTTTTAATTAGTAAATAATTCTGAAGCTGTGCATTCAAAGCAAATCCTCACTAAGCAAGCCGTATTGTCACTTCCAATGACAGCACTTTTAGATTTCTCAATGACTGTGTGCATTGGTTCACTTTTCACAGCAGCTTTTTCTTCAAAGAGAGGAGAGAGTCAGTCCTGAACACTGTTGTTTCTTGCCAGTTAGACTAGCATACAAATTGAGCCAAATTTGCCTTTGTGGAAGTATTGCAGTCTGCAGTCCATGAGACTTATAAATAGAAACTAATGAGTGAGTGTTGTAAAATACGAGGAAATGTCAAATAAATATGCATTTATTTTAATGGAAGTATGGTCAAAAATACTATTTTTGGGTGATGACTTTAAAAGACAGACTAAAAAACAGAAACGTGACTGTCTTTGTAAAATGTCATTTTGTTTTAATTCATAACAAAYAAGAACAATCAGAACTCCTAGGCTAGGATCAAGAGAATATAAATAAACAAACAGGAAATAAGCC
>CADDXX010000126.1:1403145-1436902 GCA_902810485.1 Alauda arvensis | reverse complement strand
CAAAGATGAATGAAAAAAGTTGTATAGAAAGCCTAGAGTTTTTTTCAGTTACTTTGATGTTCTTGCTCCAAGAAGGACTGTCTTAGCAAGGCATCCTCTCTCCCTRTCTGTTTGCAAGTTGCTATGGTATATCCACTGAGACCAAATTACATTTAATCATTATTTTGAAGTTTCAGAATCTAGCACCCAGAAGCCATTATTAATGTTGCTTACTGGAAAGTCAATTCAGCCCTCCTCTGTGTAGGAATTGCAATACAAATATTTAATTACCTAATCATATATCAATCATTATATCCAGAGAATCTTGATCCTATTCAGTGCACAAAATCTTCAGTCCAAGTTAATGAACTAAATTCAATAGTTGCCTTCCTCCTTGTTCACTATCTTTTGCTGTTATTTGTTGCAGTGTTCATATCCTRTCTTGAAGACAGAGCTATTAGTTTTCTCGTGGAATTTACTATGACATTTATTGCTACTTTTTCTGAATGCTTTGCAAATATTAACACACTGTTGCTGCATTCCAGTGGAGAAGCATAAGGATGTTAGTACCCTTTGTGACTTTGAAGCGGCATATAAGTCACTGTTGTATGCATGATCTCAAATCTCAGACCCTAAATTAACCATTCAGGAAAGACAGAACAGAAACTACTGAAGAAATTACCTGACTTCAATAACATTTCATCTTACTTAGACAAGGTCATGCAGACATTGGTTTTAGTCAGTGTAAAGCAAGTGGCTTTGACAGAAAGGAATTCATTCCACCTTAAGGGTGATGTGTTTAACATGGCATCCTTAGCATATGCCCATTTCTCTCCACTGGCTTGAAAAGTAATCTATTTTTTTCACCCTAATTGGTCATTTGTAGAAAATCCAACAACTTCCTTAGTACCACATACATTCTGGACAGTGAAAGTAGGGATAAAGTCTTATTGAGTGGGATTCATCATACAGCTTTTCCAGGAACATTATTTAAACCTTTGACCAATACCTTCTAATACCTAGATTTGGAGCAAATGATCCACTCCCGATCWCTAGAATACTATTTCCTACTGAAGTTTTTCTTATTCCCAGGAAATTTAATTGAATTTCCCAGGAAATTGAATTGCCATTGAATCAGGGAGTATTTTCTCTTAGACATTTCCTTCGTGGATTTCTCCTTGTCTTTTCCATCCATTTCCTAGTCCAAACTGCTCTGGCCAGTTGAGGCTTTTCTTCCAATTCTTTGTGACATTTACTTCCTTTGACCTCCGTCCTCTTTCCCCATTGGTAAGTAAGAATCAATATCTATCCTTACTTAGTCATTGGCTTGTCATACCCACTTGGTCTTACCCACTATCTTTGTGTGGCCTATCATTTCATTCTTCTTTCCCAACTACAAGGTTTGGACTACTTCCCYGACTTCAGTCCTCCTCATTCTATCCAATTTCAGTCCTCTCTCTGTTGGTCAGTGCACATGCCTTTCTTTTCAGTGATCTAGCTCATGTCCCCTTGGGGACCTAAATTTGCCTCTTACATCTGGCTCCAAAATACAAGAGAAAGTGTTGCTTTCCCATAAATGACTGTATTCTTGAACAATKCAATGCATTAAAAATGACATTCAGGCTTGCTTTCCTGGACTTTAGTTGTTAAAAGAGAAATCAATAAATAAATTATAAGTTAAAAAAAAACCCAAACAAACCAAAAAAAACCAAAGAAAGAAACCGGAGAACCACAATTAAAGACATTATGAAATCTGGTCGAAAACATATCTGCCTTGCTACTTCATCTCCCTCAAATCACATGTTCAGCAATTGATAGGAATGAAGCTGTTCTGTAGTGTTTACTTTCTTCAGACTTTCATAGTCTAAACTGCTGCAGAGCAAAATTAACCTCCTTCTCGTCAGTCTCCTGCTGCTCAGAGAGTTTTGAATAGCAGCAGGAAAATATGACAAAAGGCTCTTGTCAGTTTTAACTCTGCTGTAGCCTGTCAAATCTTTGGGTTACAGCAGTGGCACTCCAGCTGTCTGTCTGCTGATTTAGAAAGCAAGCACCGCATTGCCTTCATTCACTTTACAGTTTTGAGACCATTTTTTCGGAATTTTTAAAAGAGCTTAGATTCTGCAGAAGCTGATAAGAGCTTGGAAAGAGTGAATGTATTCACTTATAACTCAGAGCAAATTTTCAGGTTGACATTAATTTAGTTCACTCATGTAAGTGAATTGGAATTTAAGTATTACACTGCATTTTGATATCCAGATATTTCTTTATGATGAATATCTCACAGAGTGTAATGAAATTAACCCAAGTACTAGAAACATCACAAGAAGTGATCCTGCTGAGTGTTCAACTGGATGAACATAGATAGGCAAATGGGCCCTTTTCATGTTTGAGTGTGTCTCAGAGGAATTGTGAAGGCAAGTACTGGCATGTAAGAAACTAAAACATCAGCCACTTTACAAAGATTTTTCTTCAAATATTTTTWAATATTTATTYTTTCTGTCTATACACAGTTATGATTTGTGTTATTGACACCACTTGGGGGATTGCATAACGATGATGTTTCATGTGGATATCAAATAGAAACCCCATCTTGAAATCTGTAGTTTCTTGTTGCTTCAAAACAAAATGGAAAGTGAAGGAAGATCTTTACCCTCTCAGGCTTCACTAATGTATTGCAGCTCCCGTAGTGTTCTCCTTCAGAGTCAGAATGCTGTGCTGAGTGTAGACAACATTAGAAAATACCAGCCAGTTCCCTAACTGCCACACCTAGCYTTTACTTAAAAGCATTTTAGAAATAAGCTGTTGTGTTGGAATTGCTTTGTCCAAGTCCTTTAAAGACAACAATTGTGAAAAAATCGAGCTGCCCTCTCTGTCCTTGGCCTGGAAAGACCTGGGTATTCTGGCTGTCTCTGCAGCCAACTCCACTGGAATTTGAAGAATTACTTCAAAGTTTGATTGTTGGTATCCCAAACCCTGTTAAGCTCTGGACAATGCTTAGGGAATTACTTTCAGATCACTATTTAGGGTCTAAAGGAACATGTCTGTTTAATCTGGCAAAAACCATCTCAGCAGTGTTATTAGAATCACTGAGGGAATTTTCAAATGCTGGTGTCTTTGTTCTTCTTCCTCCTGGCATATATCCTGAATTGCTCCTAGATCAGAGAGATGTGAAAGTCCCTTATGATTAAGGGTCTCTTTATGAGAGTGTGTGACTGGCCCTCTGCCAGACCACTGCTTTTCATTTCTCTAAAACCTTCACCTGCAGATGACAGCAAAGTAGACTAACTGAATGATATCTGTTAGAAGGAAAGTGAAAGAGAGAAAACTGTCATTGGAGTTGGCAGATTCACAAATCCGTGGCTWTTCTTTCATGCTTATCGCAAGGTGAGATAGTGGCCATTGAACTGGGTATTGCTTTTCAAAACCATGGTCATTTAGGTATAGGAAGAGAGAAAAACTTTTAGGCATCTCATGTCATCTGCCTCTAGTTAGAAGCTGTCCTTGCTATTTTGCTCTGCTGATGCCTAAGCTGCTGTAACTTGATGATTTCAAGTGTTGGTAAACAATTTGAGAAGAGATGATGCTTTTGATTTAAGCAAATAGGGAATGATTAAAGCTTTTGATACCCTACTGCATCTGTACTCAACCAGCTCTAAAAGCAATTGAAGTGATGCTGCTGGATCCATGCAGTTTGATGTGGGTGTCCGTATACTCTAAGTTAATTAATACATCTTGTACTTGGAAGGATTTACTTAACAGGAAGAAAAAAAAAAAGGAAAAAAAAGACAAAACCAAAACAAACAAACAAACAAACAAAAAACCAAAAAACAAACAGCAAGGTTTTAGAATAATGCTTAGATGCCCTTGATTTATTATAACATGTTAGTCTGGTTCTAAGTCATCATTGCCTGCTTTGTGTTAGAAAGAACAAAGCCTGGAAGATGGTAGAGTAATTATTTTTTCACCAAAGTGTGACTAAAAGATAGGCAACCTATTTCTGGAATTTGCAGGAAATTGTTACTAGGCAGAAGGATTAGGATTTTGCAAAACAATTTTTTAGAAATGTCTAGGTTTCAGCTCARTCTTGGTTTTTGACAGTCTCTTAAAACATGTTATTTGTAGCAGATTTTCAGAGTTTTCTATGAAATAAAGCTTCCAAACCTCTTGCACTACCTGTTATCTATGTTGGGGTTTTTTGGGTTTGTTTTTTTTTTCCTAAGATGGGTGGTGCTTACTGGTTTGTAAGTGAAAATTCTTTCCTTATTTCCATTAATAAGGGCCAGAACCTTATTATCATTACAATTTTCTAGCTCTAATCTAGATGTTTTAGGGAGTTTGGTCAAAATCCTTATGCAGAACTGTTATATAAGGTTATATAAACTATGTATTTCATATGGAAGAGTTCCAAAATCATCAATATTAAGTGCAAAAATGATTCAGCTAAGAATACTGATAAAACAAACCCCAGCCCACCAGCTCTGATGATGATATGCAAACATATTTAAAAATTTTTCTTGAGGGCAATCCTGAAAGGAGTTTAGTGTTGTAGWATTGTATATGAACTAGGGAGGGGTKTCTTGACTTGAAAAGAGATGCAAGCATGCAATTTTCATCTAGATGATATTGTTACACTTGCCTCTGATATAACTGTAATTCTATAGATATGTGTGAGTCGCTATGGTCTCCATCAACACATGTGATTTGTAAGTGCACCCAGTGCTATGCTGAGTAAGCACTTTTAAATTCAKAACTCTCTTAATCATGGAGGACAGACTTATTAGATAAAGAAAAAGAACATATTTTTTTAACAAATAAAAACAAATCTGCTCATTTTTCCAAAACAAGGCAAAAATGCTGAGAATCTAAGTGTCCTAATTGCAATTCCAGAAACTTCTCATGTGATTTCTTATTTATTTTATGTAGCAAAATGCACGTGAAAATTTTAACTCCCCAGYCTAATTAATTCTGCTCACTAATATTCCGACTGGCAAGTCTTCTCTAGGCTGAGTTTTGTAGTTCTGCTGCTCATATTTCTTAATTATTTTGCTAAAAGAATTCTCTCTGTGCTCATTTACCTCATTTAATTTCACTCAGTTATGACTGGAAACCAAGCAAAGGTCTTTTAAGAAGAATTTTCTACTAGTTCTTGCTTCTTTTGACCTCTAGAGCTTTCATTGGTTTYGCCAACATGTCTGCTTTTTTGGCACACCTGCTTTTGCTGCCTAGATTGTGTTAGTTCTTCCCTCAGAATCAATCSTGAGCAGCTTGCAACCAGATGCCTGATTAAAAAGTTAGCAGACCTTGAGTGCAATTACTTCAGCTCTATGGCATTCACGCATTAAAACYAGTGTTAATTGTTTCCCATTTTTTGTAACGATCCTTATAATAGGATAAACCAGAAGAGATCATTTCTTGAAGTTAAAACAGCAGAAAATAAAGACATTTACTCTGATTAATCATCTCAACATGAAATTAAAAAMAATCACAAGTAAACATAGTAGGTCTTTGTGCTAGATACCAGTGAAAATTGCTGTTGGTACTGTTTGAAGTATTTATTCTGGAGCCTGTCTTAAYGCACATATGTGTTGTATTAAAGTTTAGACAGAAAGCAGGATTGAGTAAAACAGTTTTTGAGTTGCTGCTTTAAAGGAGTGTCACATTATTGTTTATACAAGCACCATTTGGATATTAGCATAGATAAATATCCATATCATGTAGTGTGTAGATTTACTCATACTTTCCCAGAAATGAATAGCTCTGTGGTTTCACTTGGATTACTCTTGTATGTTATCATGTGACTTTAGTTAATGGTCTTTGTATATTTGAAAAGAAAAATAATTAAAAATATCTTTATAGTAGGAATAAAAGACCACTGAGTGAGTGAACAGAGTAGATGCTCACAGAYTAATGAYRTTTTCTAAGACTGAAACAACTCCYATAATGATACAARAACTTACATTTATGTATTTTCACARCCATTTGATAAAAGTRTTTAAGCAGAATATCATAATGTCCCAGAACTGTAGGATGGCTTGGGTTGGAAGGGATCTTAGAGATCAACTAGTTTCAATCCCCTCTGCTGGGGCAGGGATATCTTCCCCCTAGACAAGGTTGTTCAAAGCACCATCCTTGAACAACATGTCCTTGAACAACTCCAGGGATGGGGCATCYACGACTTCTTTGASCAACCAGTTCCAGTGCCTTATTACYSTCACAGTAAAGAATTCCTTCCTTGTATCTAATCCAAGTCTACCCTTTTCAGTTAAAAGACATTCCCCCTTGTCCCATGCCCTTATAAAAGTCCATCTCCAGCTCTCTTGTGATCCCAGTTTTGGTATTGGAAAGTGATATAAAGTCACCCTGAAGCCTTCTTTTCTCCAGGCTGAACAGCCCAACTTTCTCAGCCTGTCTCATAGGAGATGTGTTTCCAACCCTTTGATCACCATCTCTGTGGCTCYCTTCTGGACTCACTCCAACAGATCTATGGAGTGACCACTTTGCTGAAAAAGWTGTTAAACAACACCAGCCCCACAAGGGATGCCTCAGGAATGTCAGTTGTCATTTGGACATCAAGCTGTTGACTACAATTTTTTCAGTGCAGCCAAATTCCTTATCCACTTGCAAATCCATGCCTCTCCAATTGAGAGACCAGGAAGTTATGCAGGATAGGGTCAAATGCTTTGCACAAGTCCAGGTGCTCTTCCCTGACCCACAAACACTGTGACCACATTGTAGAAAACCAAGAAGTTTTGCAGGCATGATTTGTCCTGAGTGAAACTATATTGTCTGTAACCAATTGCCTCCTTCTTTTCCATGTGCCTTAGCATAATTTCTAGTAAGATCTGCTCCATGATCTTGCCAGGCAACGAGGTGAGACTGACTGGTCTGTAGTTCACCAGGTCTAAGTTGAGCTTATGTTTCCCCTTTTCCAGCTGGTGGGAACAAACTTCACTAGACTCCCATGACTTCTGAAATATGATARATAGTGGCTCAACCACTTCATTTGCCAGTTTTCTCAGGACCCACAGATATATCTCATCATGATCCAAGGATTTGAGTACCTTCAGATTCCTTAGATGGTCTTGAATCTGATAATTTCCTACAATAGGCAGTTTTTCATTCTCAGTCCCTTCCTTTGTCCTCTGTGACTTGGATGTTGTGGCTGGAGCACTTGCTGGAGAGGACCAAGATAAAAAAAGTTATGTACCTCAGCCTTTTCCATATCCCAGGTAACCAAGTCTCCCATTTTCTTCTGCAGAGGGCTCACATTTCARTCCTCTTCTTTTTCTCTTTACTATACATAAAGAAGTTTTTCTTGCCACCTATGATCCCTGGGCAAATTTAATTCWATTACATATATCCTGTTCTCACCATCACTTGATAAGGGTCTTCCCATGTTTATTTTTTTAAAGATGCCCTCACTGTTTGCAGRTAGCTGACTAYTGGATTTTACAAGGAAATATCTGGGGGATGGGAATGGGGAAGAATAAATATAATTCTTATTTGTTACTCTTTTTAAAATCAAAGCATGACAATGAATATCTTAAAGTAAAATTCATACTTCTAGAAATGCATTTAAGAGATTAAAGAAAATAATACACTATAAACACAACAAAAGAGGCAAAGGAAGATCTGCTGCTTTTTCTTCTTTTTCTTTTTTTTTTTTTTTTTTTTTTCCTTTGAAGGAAAGTAACAACAAGAGAGCATAATAATTTAGATCCATCAAGCAGGACACATTGCTAACCACAGTAATCATGTGGACCTGTTACTGCTAGCTATGCTGTTTCCCCATGGCTCTCTTGTTGTCTTTACTTCATCCAGTCTTCAATCAGATTGTAAATTTTGTAAGGGAAGAGCATTCTTTCCCATGTTATTCAAAGATTTCCTCTCACAGTGCTACTCTTCTGTTTTCCATCCTTCCCCTTCTCAGTGTTAAGCCTTTTAYTATCAAGTGACTAGAAATTATAAGCATGTTTCTTCTACTTCAATTTATAAAATAATAAAGTATTTATTCTCTGGATAGCATTTGCCATCTGAGTATCTTAAATTAATTTACAACTATCATGTTAGTTTTCAAAAAATCATGCCTAGYTAAAAAAAAAAAAAGGTAGTGCTCTTTCCCACTTACCAATAAGCACAAATGTTATGTTTCACATCACTGGCAGCTGACAGCAGCTGGCCAGCATCAGGAGCTTCTCAATACCTGGAAGATAGACCCCAGGTACCTTATTCTGAGTTTAATTGGAAACTTTCTATTGATTATAGTGACTTACATTTTATTGGGCATGAAATGTGTCACAGAGTCTGTCTTCTAACTCATGTACTTTAAGCACATGATCATCATCCATCCCCTGGGTGAGAATGACTACTTATATTCCCTCACATGTTGGCTTCTCTGTCATTTTTAGTTTAGCTTAGAAACTCAGTATCATGAATTCTTTAAGATGCCACTTGTCTGACCTGGCCCCTGATTTTAATTGTTAAGATTCAGGCTAGCATTCCAGATGGTCCCCTCTACCAGGGCTGCACAAACTGGACCTGCTTGGTGTTTTGCCATTTCTAAGGAAGGTGCCAGCTGTTACTCATTTTGCTTGTTACTGAATATCATTCGAGATTATACTAGTGGGCAAAGTCCTACAGGATATTTGGCATTACTGCTCTGGTGAGTATCTGTAGCCAGTGTGATTGAGTAAGCAGTTTCATCTATGCCTGATCGTCATCTTACTGAAAAAAGGAGAAAAAAAAAAACCCAAAAAACCCCTACCCAAGAAATTAGAACACATCTGTCTTTCTTTTTATTCCATCTGTCAACCCAGGGCATGTACCATATAATTTTTTTTCTAGTGTGGGAAACATTTGGCTTCCTCATTATGAAGTTAACCATGTACAGCTTGATTTTGGACTATTTTTGACGGTTTTACCATTCTTATTAGGACTGCTACTCAAAGTACATTATTCCAGAGGGCTTCTAATTTAAATTCTAGAGCTTTAAAATGCATTTTTTAAAAAATAATGATAAATAACCTTGCCTCTACAGCACAATGCTCATACCCTCTGGTCTTTTTTATACATCTCTAATATATATATATWTTAAACTTTTGTTTGCATATGATGTAGAATGAATTATTTTATAATTTTGATTGCATTTCTTTCAATAAAACTAGTTGCAATTATTACCTAAAGCTATTCCCATGGAAAAGGATAATTTTGTGATAAACACTTATCCAAATGTAGTCATACCTGCTTTTATCCCTTGTTCCAGGAACTCTTGCAGAGAAATGCCTGATACAAAAAAGACTAATCTAAGTCCCTTAGCTGCTCTTTTCCTCCAAAACATGGTTTCAGCTGTTCTGACTCTGCCTGGGCACAGTGCATGTGGTGTTTCAAGGACCAAATTGAATACATCTGTGCCAAGTGGGACTTGGCTGTCCTATAACCTGCATATATGGGAGGTTTGGTCTGACCAAAAGTGATGGATGCCTGACACTATAGCAGTTTGGCTGGTCTGTCTTTGCATAATGGAGGCATTAACAGAGTAATTACCTGTCAATGAAATCAGCATTCCTTATTGCAGTGCAAGGCCTCCATTACCTTCTGAGGAATAACTGCAGGATTTGGCCTTTAATGAAGCATGCCTGTCATTTCGTGCTGAAATGTCGATCTTGCTTTGACTGCCACATAATTTTTTACTACTTTTTTTTTTTTTTGACATTGTATAATTCAGAAGTTAAGGCCAGGCTTCATATATAGTTCATTAATTACACATAAGAATTTGATCGACATTTAGAAACTAGAGAGATAAGCTATTAATGGAATATATATTTAATTGATTCTAGGAAGTTCAGGCACAGACAAAACACTGACACACAAAACACTTCATGTCAAACCAAAGTGATTATTTAATATACTTTAAGCTTGTTTAAGAAGCCATAATCAGATTTAATTTTTTATACCCAAGGAATACTTATTAGCACATATTAGAAAAGAAAATCCAACACCACAGGGCAAGAAAAGTAGAAATGTATAATGAGTGTCTCTAGTACAAAAGATAACATCTGTGAGTAACGTAATTTAGATTTAAAAGGTTGGCAAAGTCRGAAACAATCATAACAATAACAGCTAGATGACAGGAAAAACTTGGCATTTTATTAAATTTAATATTAGCAAAAATGCTGATTAAACAATCCTAATACAATTAGATCAGTGGAAAACTTTCCAGTAACTTTACTAGCTTCTAAGTTAGGCCCACATGTTTTYCTCCTACTAAGGAAATTCAAAATTGTATGAAGAAGTATTGAAGTCTCCATTTCAGAGAATTTTCTAAATCTTGTTTTGTCTGCTCTTTTCACTGCTTTTGTTTCATATTACTAGCAACTGTAATGTAATGACATCTTCTTCCTCTGTTCACCCTCTCTAAAGAAAATAAACACCTTTCCACTTTCACATTTTTTGAAGAAATAGGCGTGGTTGTCTGCCATTTTTGACTGGTTATCATGCTACTTGCTGTTCCTGTGGAAATATCTCAGACTTCCATATCTGTGATCTGTCAACAATAGAGATCAAACCAGTGAGTTTAGATGCATTCTTTRCATGCCTTGTCAACCTGTGAAGACTGAGATAAGGTGGCTTCCACAGGCATTGAGCTCTGTGATTTATTCTACAGTTTGATAACACCTTAAATGTCAAAGTGCCACCACACATTTTCATCCATCCTGTCATCGAAAGGATCATATCATAAAGGAYCCTGAGCTATTATGTGTGAAAAATGGATATTAAAACAAGTCAGTTCAATTTACTCATATACAGAAGCAATTTATTTATTAATTTTTCTAATGCTAAATTCTTACTCAGAATTGTATCCYGTCTGTTCAGTAGATAGCTACTAATGTAGAATTTATCAGTAATAACAATAATATTTGTCAACAATTGATTTAGGGTTAGACACAACCCAAATGGACTTTTTAAAATATTCTGTGGAAAATGAAGACACATGGGCCATGTGCATATACTTTTACAGTTTTTTTTGTGAAGTGCAATTTCATTTCTTTGTGGCTCTGTGATTTTCATGCTTTTATTTAAATTAGCATTGTTGCACAAAATAAAATGTGAGACAGAAGTTTTGTGCTTGTCGGTTTGCCTAATGAAACAGTAGAGTTTGTAAAACAGGTACAAATTACCCTTGAAATGCTAGTAAATATTGGGCTCAAAAGTCAGCAGTCCTTGGCTATTTGTATTAATTAACAAGGTTATGTGTGCTAGGTGGAAAGTGCACAAATAAATCTATCAGTTTTAAACACTGGGATCAAAGGCAATGGCATCTGGCAAATTCTGTGAAATGTAAAACTTGCTAATAGGCACATAAGAAAAATATGTGCACCAATCACTAAATTGTTTCATGTTCAAAATAGGTGTCCAACTTCCTGCTTTCTGCAGTTTAGTTGACAGAAAATGGAGAMGTCAGAGGCCAAGGTCATGTAAACTTCTGTAATTTTCTGAATGGGACTTCATGAATGTTTTTCCAACAGAAACCAGGTAAAAGTAGGTGACCRTTAGCATAAATTGATGTAAATTCAGAGATTTTTGCAAAGTTATTCTTTCAGGCCACTGAAAGAAGTTCATCAGTGTGATTTTACTTTAGTAATATTAATCTCAAGCAGCACAAAGTAGGCATCAGAACATAACAYATGGACTATCAAGCACTTTCTGCTTATTCAAGGGGGAACATGGCACTGGCAGCATTACCTGAAACCATCCAAATGATAGTCAGAGTTCTTGTTTTCCCTATAACTTTTAATGTGTCAAGAGCATGCCATATGTAATTTGTGGAAAATAGTAACAATTGGATGGAGTCTAATAATAATAGTGATTCTTGTCAGGTCTCATTTGACTTCTGCTCGAGGCCAGCAGAAAATACATCCTAACTGTTTTTTTTTCTCACAGTAAGATACCATTGAGAGTATCTGCTGTTTTGATAGTACAGCAATACCACTGTCACATAACTGATTTCCATGCAAGAAGTCAATTTTTTTCTTCTTTCCTTTTTCATCCTGTTTGTTAATGAGGTTTTAGATCTCTTTCTGGCTAAGGTGCTGATACATTTTGTTTTTTTTTTTAATAGAAACCTCTGTGTGGAAACACCTTCATAGGCTTATTCATAATTTCATGTTTTATTTGGCATTATAATTTCATGCAGCAGAGACTTGCCCCAACWGTTAACCAGGCACAGGAATGAAAGACCCATTATCAGAGCAACAAAAAAAAAAACAACCCTAAAATCTTTCAGCCACAGAAAATACTAGCATTCTCTGTGGATTTAGTTTTTCAAGCTTTGACATCATAACATATTGCAAGTCAGATATATATGTGCATTACATGCGCTGGAAAAGAAGTTAGTGGTCAGCATTTTTAATATGCATTGCTCCCTGGAGAATCCTAAGTGAAAAGCTGGGGATTTTTTTTAAATTTTCATTTTCTGTATCACGTGTTTACATATACAAAATGAACACCCCAAAGCTTTGGGAGTTTAAATAAAAACAGTAATAAAAAAAATTAAAAAAAGATAAAACCAAACCAATCAAATAAACAAAATACCCAAAAACCCCAAAAAAACAAACAAAAAACCCCCCCACCAAAAAACCTCCAAAAAAAACAAAACAAAAACAAACAAACAAAACAAAACGAAAAAAACCACACACACACACACAAAACAACCACTAAAATAAATTCGGAAAACCATTGGTAGGAAAGCAGTTCTTAAGGACATCCTGTCCCAAGTAAGAAAACATGTAAACAGGTTTTTATGGTGGAAATACATTATTGTCTAGTTCTTTTTCTATTAGAGATGCAGATATGTTAATAGGGGTGTTTTAATTAGCTTATAGTGTGAGCAATCAATTGGGATAATAATATTAGTTTCAAAATTAAAATATGCTGTAAGTTGCATTTTTCCCAGGATGCACTAGCTTAACCATATTATCCTTGACAATCATGTCCACTCTCAGTTTTTCCAATGTGAATCCATTTATCTAATGTGACAGCTCTAGTGTTCCTTGTGTTAATAGATGTACAGCTGCTTTCTAGAATCATAGCATGCAAACGTTCTTGTCCTCAAAGAGCAGTGCTGCTGCCGTTTCTGCTTTCTGTGCTTGTAGGAGAAGACACGACTGCTGACTCAGAATTAACTGTAACCCAGGGAGTTGACAGTGACWGATACCCACACACACCACTACTAGTTCAGGAAGCAATGTCCTAATTTACTAGTCTCCTACAACATGCCTAAATTGAGAGCCTTCTTCCTTTCCCTCCTCCTGTCCCCATGCTAATACAAGATATCCTTAAAGTCTCTATAGGAATTCTGCTTTTCTCTGCATTTGTTAATCCTTGTTTTATTGGGGATACATATAATTTTCTTAATTAAATTTCCTCAAACTCGCATAAATAAAACTGAAGATTCCCATCATGATGTCTGGAATATGAACCCTATGAATACTGGTTAGTTTAGAGTGTGATCATTTGAAGGACTTTTTTTTTTTTTTCCAGTTTAGGACAGATTACCTTTAAAGTCCTTGGTACAAACTTCCTAGTGGACACTGGTCATTTGTTGCTAAATCTGAGGATTTTGAAGTATGTTTTTCTTCCTGTTACATGCATTATTAAAATGAAAGCATTCAAATCACAAGATTAATTCTAATATAGAGCAAGGGCTGTGTCACCCCAGGCAAAAGATTGCTACCTTCACACAAGATCCATGGCCTGCTTGATTTCCAAGGTTGTGTGAGATACTAAAGAATGCTAATGGAACAGAATACTAAAGGGGATTTTATCTCATCTCTCTTTTAGCTGAAGATCACTGTAAAGTTTCCTGCTTCCTGGCACTGCAGAACTCTGCATATCTGCTGTAGTTACTGACAGTGATGAAACCTTAAATACAGTACTTCTGTAACACAGTAATTTTAGCTTTCAACAGTAAGATGCAGTGTCAGTAATGATTGTTGACATCATACTACATGTATCAGTTTACTCAATATGATTAATAAGCCTTAGTTGATGGAACACTTCTGTAATTCATTAAATACTTTAAACATAATTTATGTTAATATTATACATGTAAATGCAAATATAGTAGTCAATTTTTTCACATATGACAACAATAGGGTTACTTTTATAGGCAGCCTCCAGATAATGTACAGTCCTGAGACARAAAATATTCTCAATTGTTCCTTCTCACATTTAAAAATGGGATTTATAGGTAAAAATAAATCCCTGAAGCTTTATTACCCTGTTAACATTACAGAMGCTGGATGAGTTTTACAGAATGTAAATCAGGGTAAATATATTATTATAATTTAACTTGTTAAATCTCAGCAACAGCTGTTTCTACATTTAGTATTTCATATGCATTATTGATCAGCACATGCTTTCACTGATGTAAAACTTCTCAGAGTGTAGAGAAGTTATGCTGGTTATTGTTGTAATTGGTACAGAGCTTCTGAAATGCTTCTTCAATTGAGTGCACTTGTAATGTGCATTATCTGTCATGCTAGGAGTACCTCGTCACCAAAATCAAACTAAATAAATAAATTGAAGATAGCTGAAGTCTTCAGATTACTGAAGATCACATACAATGAATTCTATTACAACTAAATTGTTTATGTGTAAGTCAATCTAGTATCTTTTTATCAGTGAGATCTATTTCTTCAGAGTCTTGAATCTTAAATACTTACCTTAAACACGGCTAAAATTTTAAGTATTGAGTATCCAAAGTCAAGTGGCTAAATAGTTATGAACATAGCACAAGATCTAGGTAGGTTAATTTGGGACATTTAAATTTGGAATCTCTGAACTTCATGTCTCTCTAATGTCAAGGGTTATAACAGCAGAGTTGTCAAAGGAATTAATCTGTGTTACATCTTCTAATTCATGCCCTAAGTTTACCTTGTCATCTATAGTCAATGATTGAGYACAGGTATTCCAAAAAGGGATGTTACTGTTATTTTACAATTATATCTCTTTTAGGATGGCATGAATGTTCATTAGAGCTCCCTTTCCTCCTCCATTAATTTTTAATTTTTCATAGATATATACAAATTTGTTCCATTTTTAAYGAGTCCTTTCTCAGGATTTTTATCCCCAGAGTTTCTGGTAAGAAATATGTAATAAATATGTCAGGCTAACATGGTTWACTAACATCTAGCCATTTGGGTGAATAATATTTCTGAATATGAGCCTAATTTTCTACTGGGAATGGACATGTATATTTTCTTTTATGYTGTATTGTACAGAAGTTTCCGTCTTTTCTCTCTACTTTCCTGCATGCATCTGAGATATTAATTTTCTTAATCATAGGCTTAGAACTGATTTTCTGAGTCTCAGATAATTAATTCGGGAGGATGGGGGTTCATATTTTAAGTGTTCAAAATCTATTAGTGTTTTACCAGACTCCAAAAATGAACAAGGTAATGCTCTAATTTAGAATATATTACATTGTAACACTTCACTTTCTTGTTATGTCAAATTTATCTTGCAGTCAAGATGATTTTAGGCAGATAGCAATGCTTATTAAGAAAAGGACTATTTGCCTTTCAGGTGGATATTAGGAAGGCAAAACTTAAAACATATGATTGTTCTGGTTTAGTTAAAGGTTTTTCAGTCTTTATGTCCAATCAAAAACAAATGTCCAATTAAAAGCAAAACAAAACCAAACACTGACACAAACAAACAAAAAAACCCCCACCACGACCAACAAAAAAAAAACCCAAACCAACCAACCAAAAAAACAAAAGAAAAACCACCCAGGAAGAATTGCTCATGTTTAAATGTGCTTGGGACCATCATGCAATCATTTCCTACCCAGTCATGCATCAGACCRTAATTAATAATATTTTTCACCTTTATGAAAAGACCAGTTCTGAGCAGCCTTACAGAAGGACAAGTAGCAAGACAGATATAATAGGTAATTATGTTACCTTTTAATCGCAGTGTAATTTACAGATTTCTATGAAATTTTAGTACTAAGAAATTAAGCAGAAGAAATTGAGTTATTGTCTGGTATAGCAACAATTTACATTCTGAAATCAATACCAACATTATTACCTTAWGGGAAAAAAAAAGTATGTACTGAGGCACTCTAGATATTTATATGGGTAGCATGGTATGAAGAAGTAGCATGAAGAGGCTGTATCAATTGCTTTTTCTTTTTTTCATTCTTAGTTTAGCTTGAAAGGTTGGCCAAAACCCTATCTATCTCCATTATCTTGGTTCTGTGGGTAACATATCAAGATGAGCATGGAGAATGGATTATCCTGTGATGCAAGAAGGATCCTTGAATAAGGACTGCCATGGGGACCGCATGAGGAAGCTTAGTTTAGAAGCAGCCAAGAAAAACTAACCCTATTTCTCTTAGCAAATTGCAGGGATTTACTGCACAATTTGTACATAACACAGACTTGAGCCAGGATTATCAGGGAGAAGCAAGAGTGKTTTTTGCTAAGAAAGTGGATTGATTTTATCTCAGATTTACATTTTTTTACAAAATTCAGTGAAACATGAAAGAAGAAGGTGAGCTGAGTTATACAAAGTTCTGTTTGAGGTGCTTTGTGGCCTTGTGAGATACACTACAGCAGCCCTTGAGTCACCTTTTCAAACTGGAAGAGAATGTAGATTGTATATTTTAGGAGTCTTTCACTAAGTCAGTCAGAATTGCAAAACATAACAACTCAATGTTTATTTATAAAGCAAAGTAATACAGCAATCATATGTTAATTCAAAGACCTTGCCAGTACTTTCTGTGGAGCAAATACAAACATAGATATGTYTTGTTGGAACTGTTACTAAGAAATAAACTTTATAAAACATACATCTTCCACAAAGATTGAAATTAGAAATTTTTTTTTTTGGTGTCTTACAACATCTTCTTAAATTTGTGCACAWACAATATCTTCTCCATAATCATCACTTAATCATCATTTAATCATCAATAGCCCACAGGTTTTTTAGGCTATTTGTCTACTGTTTACATGCGATTTTATTTTAAGATGCTTCTCCTGTGACTTCTTTATTCATGAATGAAATTTCAAATAAATTATGTCATGTATAGATTCTTCTGTTTATTTTCCATAAAGAATGTAAGTTGTTATTTTAAGTTTCACTTTTCAGCCTCCATATCAACAATCTTTCCATAAAGAAAATATTCCCAGAATGTTTTCTTTGAAGTTGTTTATCTTCCATAATATTTCTTTGTCATCTTAACACAAAGTATACCATAATATTTCAGACAAGAAAGGTAAATAGTTTTTGTTGATGCAAAATCTCCATATCTGAAATAAAATATTTCAATGATGATGAAAAACATGTCATGCTTGAATATATATTCTAATATGCAGACCTACATCCCATTCTGTAAAGTTTAATTTGACTTGCTGTGAACTGGATGTTTTAGTAGTTTTTTCCTGTCTGGAAAATCAAGGAGAGAAATCAAGGCTTTTAATTCACAATTGTACTGAGTGAAGAATTGTAAAGTACCTAATCTGTAAACTCAAAATGCAACTCAGCTGGTTAAAATTCAGCAGGTTCTATTTTCAACTACCCAGTGTAGAAATGTTTTTTTAATTACAGCTTGGTTTATAACAATGGGTAGGATCTGTAGCCAAATTTGTCCCTGTGAGACATTCAGGAATGGAACAATAGTATAATTATTTCTGGGATCCCTGATTAGCAAAAACAATACAATAGTTGTACAAAGCTTGAAGGTTTGGTTTTTGGAATTAAAAGAAAAGCAAAATCTCCACTTAATGCTGATTTCTGTAACTTGCTGTATGACTCAAGTTCATATTTGGAAATAGAATGCATTTTAGAAGCTAGTGTACAAAGGAAAAAGCTAGACAATTTTGAAACCTAGTGCTTATACTTCCTASATTAAAGTTCTGTTTCCAGCTCCTAAGTCACCTGCCACAGGACATTTCAAACACTCGCTACCACATGGCATGATTTTTCCTGTACTCCAGGCTTTTAGCACTCAGGTCAACAAAATACCTTACATTTTTTTGCAGCCCACTTTCTACCCCTGTATGASTGTGTCTGGGAAAATAGGGCAGCAGCAAAAAAGCTTTGTCTCACATGTTAGCACTTTAAGCTCACTAGTATTGGAGTACCTTTCCTAGGAATCCATGCTGAGGCGCAATTTCTACCAATTCTTTTGGTTAAGTAAGGAYTACAGTGTTGTAAATATAATGCTCTATGCAACTTTTCCAAAGCCATAGATTTGGATGGATTGAAATTAGAAATTGCAGTATTGGAATACATTTTATATTGCTAAGATTGTCAGAAATAAAGTACTTCAGTACAAAATTATGTTTTCAGCTCTGGGAAAATATAAAATTACTTTAAATGCTTCCAGATTTTCTTTTCTTTTCAGTTAGACTTGACAGAATCAGAGAATCACAGAATGGCTGAGGTTGCACAGGGACTCTGGAGGGTGCCTGGTCAGCCCCCTGATCAAGCAAGGTCCAAAGCTGTGGCCAGATGRCTTTTGAATATCCCCAAGGAGGGAAACTACACAGCATATCTACACCTCTTGTACCAGTACCCAGTCACCATCCCAGTAAAAAAAGTTTCTTGATGTTCAGAACCTCCAGTTTTACTTTGTGCCCATGATTACCTGCTTTGCCATATGTGGAAGGAAAAATGACAAGCTGCAACAAAAATATATTTTAAGTGTTTTCAGTATCTCCAAATAAAATATTGTAATGAAGAAAAATGCTATATGCTATGTCAAACACAAGTTCTACTTTTTTGTACTTGATCAGTAAGATTGGAATGTTCCCATCCTCTGCCATCCATTCCTCATCTCTACACCAGAGYTTGTGTTGCTATTTTTAGTGACATTTTCAAGTACCACAGCTATTACTTATATTCTGTAATTTCACAAATTACAGTTGTTAGAAAGTACTAGGTACCTATTTGACTTTGTTGTAGCAGGAAAAAAGGAGCCAGACCAGTTTCATGTGTGTTTGATTTGATATAATTTGGTTGTTACTATGTTAAAAAAGTGTTGGCTGGCTGACCACCTGGTCTGATAACAGGGGAAAAAAATGTGTTGCTATTATGCTTGAACTGTCCTATTTTCAGCACAGGAGTTTTCTATCCATTATCACCATCTGAGATGGTGTTTCTCTTGTGGGTATAAAATCATGCTTCACCTAGATGAGCTTCATAAAATCTGCTGCAATAGGTGATTAAAGGAGAATGTTTCCTCATTGTTTTCCTGAATTTTAAACTCAGCCCAGGTTCAAAAACCCCATTGAGTTGAATTGTTCTGAATTATATATTGAAATTACTTTGACACAGGCAATATTACATTGCTTTGACTGAATTCTCCTTTCAGTTTTGAGTTTCTCATAACAATGAGGTGATATTTCCTGATTAAAAATAAAGATTGAATTTTTTCAGGACCTGAAGAAGACCCCTATSGCCCCTACCAAATGCTTGTTCATGACTGAATATGTCATGGATTTCAGATATGAATTTTGGCCAAGTGTTGGGACCTGAACCATAACCTTACCTCATGCTGTGTATAATCCCACGTATGCTGTAGCGTAATTAAAATTGTAATTACTTGCTATCATTAGTCCCAGTGTTGTACCAACTATAARCCTCATTACTCAAAATAACTTGATGCTGTCTTTAGGTAAAAAGAATTCAAAAGTGGATTTTGTTGCACAAGGGAGTAGATAAACATGAGCRTAGTCTAAGAGAGYTGGATTTTCTTCTGAAAGAAGAGTCCCTGTCTATACTGTCATGGTGACAAGAAATTCAGTGAACAATCAGTGAGGGGCTCAGTGCTGGATCTGCACCATCTTGTGATGCATGCTTCTAGGGGAGAGTCCATGTACCTTACCCAAGCCAGCTGTTCATGGTGTGTTAGTGTGGATTCACTGGCAAACCCCAAGCTGGACCAGCCAGGAGTAAGAGGCCCCAGATCTGGATGGGGGTATCTGGCAGGCAGTGCAGCAATGCTGGTACTTGGGGGGAACCCATGAGTGTGGCCTGCCAGTGGGACAAATGTGTGAGTGCTGCATGTGGGCAGGGAGCATCTGGTGAGACCAGCTGGTGAGCTGGGARCCTGTGGGGTTGGGGAGGGGAACTGGGATCTGGGCAGGGGTGCTGGGCTGGCAGAGGGGCTGTGCTGGTGCTAGGGAGAGCTGTAAAGATATGTGTTTGTGAACCTGGAGAGTGTGGKGTGTGTGCTGCACTTGTGGCTTTCTGCCTCKGACAGCCTAAGAGGAAGAGGGGACGTTTCCCTGTGTGCCTGTGCSTGCTGTGAGTCCTGAATGAAGGGGCTGCTGGGCCAGAGTCTTGTCTGAGGCYGTCTGTGTAGCCACAGTTGTGGCCACATCTATGTCCATGTGTATGTGTGCATTACACGCATTACATGCCCAGTCTTGTACTGCAGCAGCAGCAATCCTAGTGCAGACATCTCAGGCTGGGCTCCAGCAGCCAGGCAGGAGGGTTCTGGACCAGGCAGTGGARGCAGTGGCCACATATCACGTTACTTAACACTTGTAAGCTTTCACTACATTGAGGACAGTCTTTTCAATTGATATTACTGATATGCCTAACCTTAAATGTTGCTTTGAGTCTCTTTTTGCAAAAGGYTTTTTCCCCTCATTGTTTTGATGGCACAACTTAACCTAAAGTTTCCTTATGGACTGCATGTTGTCCATCCATCATTTCTGGAACTGGATCACGGTTTACTTGACCCTTAGATTATTTTATAACCCTTTAAAATGATTTGTGGATTCCTTAGTGGGCAGCTGTTGTGGGTGAGAAAGGGAACTTCGGAGAATGTTTATTAGAGAAGCCCTGCTGTTGAGTCACAGAGTGCAGAACCCCCCGCTTGCTTTCTAAACTTCCCAGGGAGAAACTCAGGTGTCACTGGATCCAGTCTTAACCCCAGACTTTGTCAATGGTTTAAGTAACCTTGTCCCGCAGGATTAATGATGACAAATCAGATACATTTACATAAAGATGAATTAATTATTTAGATGAAAAATAATTAGACAAAATATCTTAATCAGATTTATTTACTACAGCATGTTAAAGCTAAAACTATAAATGTATATAAAAGTAWAGTATAGGTGTAGTGCACTATATCAAAGCTAGCAAAAAAAGAAACCATTATTATCAAGTAGAGATCGATACAATTCACCACACCAATGCTCATGGCCAGATCTCTTTCACTCAGCCTCAAGGAGTATCCTTGAAGGGCCTTCCACTTCAAGGGAGAAAACTTCATACACTCCAAGAAGGGGTATGTGAGAGGAACTCAACCACGTGAAAGTGGACTGGACTTCTACAGTGTATAGTGATTGCTGGTTATATGTCTCCAGGCCTCCKTAGCAGCTTATCTGTCAAATCTTTGCCTCACTATCAGGATCCTAATTTGGAACTGGTGAGCCAGACTAATTTTAGCATAATTCAATGCCAGAACCAGCAGATGACAGRACCTCTCAGCCCACCACTGATAGCTTGCAAAATAGGGCATTATTTGAGTTGACCACATTCCAAAGCAGATCACCCTGCTACAGTGGCTCARAAAGGAAGACAATATATTTTTCTCTTATCATTTAAAGTATGGATTTAAAAATTAATAGCATTRTCAGCTAAGAAGTTGCCAGTGTAAGTGTTTGCGCCTGTGCCATTTTACTTGCTAACTGGTCCCTGTCACTGTCATATAAGTCCGAGCAGATTTCAGCTAGTATGAGGAATTTTTGTCACCYAAAATCAGTACTTTTACTATATAACTCATGAAATAGGATATATTTGTAATTATGTATTTTTATGTTTATTTAGGTGGGTAATTAATTATAGGGTTTTTATTATTTTGCAGATCCTAAAACTTAATTTGTCATCTCCTCCCCTATTTTAGGGCTTAATTTTCTCAGTCATCCATGTCTTCTTAGGTTTAAAACAAATGAAAGCAATCTCTTCTCAGATCATCATGTGACCTGGGGAGGGAGTGGGGATAGGGGGATGCAGCACCACAGTTTGCCACTTGCTGACTTTACTAGTGATGTAAATTCTTAGTTTGGAAAAACAGATCTCCAAATTTGTTTTTCTGAAAGTAGTTACATAAAGAGAAGATTTTAAATTGTATAGTTAGCTACATTTCCGTTGTGCTCATATTGAAGGGGAAGAATGGGATGGTGATTAAAAATTGCTCAGGGTGCTAGTTCCAGAGCAAAATTGTTTTAAGAAAAAGTAACAAAGTGTGAGCTAAASTTTTTCTTAGTGGCATACATAGAGTTAGGTTCTCTGTTGATGTAATGAATACATCCAATGACTCAGAGGATCTGTTTGGTTTTCTACAGCTGGATTCTAATCCTAAAGCTAGAAAATGAACTTAAAAGCAAAATACTAATTATAAAATCACAGCCAAGAGCAAATGGTATTACATTTATTTCTACACTGAATAACACAGTAATCTAAAGTTGACTTAATCAACTATATTCACCCAAGGGAGATGAATAAAAAGAAACCTGGTAGATTATATTGATCATCATATAAAATGGTAGCAATTACCATTAACAAATAGTSTTTAATAAGCAAACATACAATTAGTGCTATTAACTTGAGGTTTTTCTCATTAAAAGAAAAACAAAAAAGAGGAAGGGAAAGAAAAAGGAAAGTTGGGGTCTTATGCTGTTTCAGGATGAATACAGGACTAGTGGAAGATAACTGTTGTAGTATTTTCCTAATGTTTCTTTCTCTTCTGGCTCTGTAGAAATCTTGAATCATTAGCTTAGATATACTCCATAAATTTCAGATGACYAATATTGATAAGAAATAATGACTAAACTAAACAGTTACTATGCTTAAGACAAACTTTGTGAATCTCTATCCTAAATTAATCTAGCAAACCAGACCACTGAGGCTGCTAAAATTTTTTTTGTGGGAAGATGTGCTTAACTTAATTTAACCACTCTCTTGAGATACTCTTAAACTAGTTGTTTCCAATCCTTCAAAGATGCACTATTTTGATCCATGAAGACCTGTAATATTCCTTTCATGAATCCAGCAGTCATGGTTGCTAAACAATTTGCAGCGGTGCTATCAGCTCTGAAGCTCTTGGGGAATTGCTGTATCATTCTGTGGCCACAATTCAAAAGTCAGATTATTTCTCCAGATGAGAGAGGTTCAAAATCAATAACGGTTAAATAATCTAAGTGTACACTGAAGGTTTGTTTTTTGTTTTGTTTTGTTTTTTCCTTTTGAGATAGCTACAGGTTTCTTTTTTTAAAAAGCTCAGTAAAATGTGTAATTTTGCCTCTCAATTCCTACATTTTCTTGTAAAAACTTTGCTGTTTTATTTATTCATGCTACTATTCCTGAAAGATGACAACYATTTTTATGGATTTGTTTAGCTTGGTGGGTGTCTTTTTTTCCAGTTTGAATAGTGATAATACAGATTTTAACCTCAGAAATATATACATATTAAATTTTCAGATGTCATTTGATTTCCACATCATAGTTTGCAATGGTTGCTGCTCTCAGAGAAAAGTTTTTTTAAAGATGATGTTTTAAAAAATTATGAAAAATATATCTAATTTTCCACAGATCAATTCCTTATAACAAGTTTACTTCACAGATGAGCACATTTAGGCCTCTGAAATTCGGNNNNAAAAAAAAAAAAAAAAAAAAAAAAAGACAAACCAAACCACAAACAAACAAACAAACATGAGAATAGCAATTGCTTCGTAAGCATTGCCAGGGATCTATTTCTATGTCAAAAGTTAAAAAAAAAGCCACAAAGTAGTCAAGAGAACTGAAAAGAAGAGCACTAATCAGTGTGTCCTGTGCTCTTCTTTGTAGTCCCAGCGCCGTGTTACATTTCACCTCCCTGATGGCTCCCAGGAAAGCTGCAGTGACAGTGGTCTGGGAGACCACGAGCCAGTGGGTGGTGGAACCCTGATCTCACACCCTCTCCCTCTGGTTCAGCCGCAGGACGAATTCTACGACCAGGCTTCACCGGACAAGAGGACTGAAGCTGATGGCAATTCTGACCCCAACTCGGGTGAGTCACTGTCACTGCTCTGCTTCTCTGAGCTGCTTTGCTAACTTGGTTTTTCATCCCTTTGAGCTTTGCAATGGTAGAGATGGTTTTAAGCACATGCATGAATATTTGATCATATTAGCTCRTAAGGATTGTTTGGAAAWAATGTAGTTTGCCTGAAGTGCCTCRTGTTGTAATTTGACTGTGAAAAGTATATCCGGTAGAATAATGGCTTCATAACTAATAGCACAGTAAATAATAACAGCTGGGGAGAAGGATGTCTTACAAAGTAGCAAGTTTTTCCTGATGTTTGCAGTGCTGTAACTATTTAGTTTTAGACTTTGTTTTAGGAAAGTCATTCTAAATATCAATTTAAAGTTCAAAGACATGGAGSTTGCACTGTCTTTAAGACTAACAAAGAAATCAGTAAATTAGTGAAGCACTGAAAAWTTGAAAGAACCCAAATTTCTTAACACCCTTACAATTCCCCCTTATAATATTAAGAATCACAGGGTTTCTTTGTTAACTTGGAAAGACACGATGCAGTTGAACTGTCAGATACAGGTTTTCATACAAATATTTAGGATGAACTATTTAATTTGGGAACTTCTGCCTTTCTCTTCTTTCCTCCTCTGTAATACATTTGTATTATCGCTGGGTTTTTGTGAGAGCACTAAAAATTGAAGCAAGATCTTAACCAATACCGTGACATTGGAATGTGGAATGTGGAGGCTTAGACATACTGGAAACAGGGAGGGGGAAGTAGCACTGTGCTTGATTTTGTTTTTTGACTAGGATGTGGAGACAAAGGTTAAAAGTCTTATCTGTGCTCTTGGTAGGCAATTGAACCTGAGTTCTCTTGCATCCCAGGAGTATAGAAATAAGAATTAGTTTCTCTCTTTGGCATTTCTCCCTTTTTGTATAGATGATTAAGTTGTCACTGGGCCTGTACAAACCAGGAGAGAAGGTGGCCTTGGGATCTGATGAACAATATTAAGGTCCATCTCCTCATTTGGGCAGAGCTGGATCTGAATGATGACTTTTACATCATGGCAGATGACAACATGAACTGTGGAATATTGACTTTGGAAATATTTTTTCTCATTTGTATATGGGAAGACCAAGAGGTTGTGTTGGATGAAACCCTACAAAAAACCAATTTGAAGTGTTTTACTGTCTGAAAGTTGCATTCTGGTTTCTTTTCCTCTATTTACTTCTTCCTATTTTTTTTTCCGTTTCCCCACTGGATATGACACTTGCATTTTATTTTCTTTACCAAAATAAAAATGCTTTTGGAACTATGATGTTAAACCCTTGATCTTTAGAAATACAGAGAATGATAAAAGAAAAACAACARTGAATGGATTGACTGGAGCAAGAATGTATGTCTGCTTAAGCAAGCGARGAGCTTAAGTGGAATTATCTGGTTAATTCTCTGACCACGTATGAGACTTGTGAAAGATTTAACAACATCAGAGAGGAGTTTTTAAGGCAGCATTGCATGTTGGTGCTGTTGCATTGGCTTCAGAGACKTTAAGTTGTAGATCTCTTCAAAATGCAGCATATAAGTCCACCAAGAGAGTTAGGAAAAGAGGGCTTAGTAAACTTCATGGCAAGTTATTAAAAGTGCAGTTTTAGAAATCTTGTGTTAAACACATTGTGCAAACATGGTATATTAATCATGCTCATCTATTCATGCCTGATATAGACACCAATAGAAGATTAGTCAGAATGAGTAAGTGTTCTTAAAAGCTATATGAAAAGTTTTAATATGTTTGTGGTTACACCTAATTTTGCCTTAGGGTTGCTAAATTTATGTCAAATTTATGAMAATCTAATCATCAAGCTGTACTAAGGATTAGTGAAGTATTTAAGTATAGGGCTTTTTGCTTTTTACCAGAAAACAGTTCACTCCATATCCCATCAACTCTCACAAACTAAGAAAATAATTATATAGTCAGTACTGTGACAGAAATTTTCCTAGAAAAATCCAGGCCACAATGGGTCATAATGCTCATTAAATGGATTTCACTTCTGTATTGTATTTGGTATTGAGCTATTGCCTAAGTACTTTACCAAAAGTTATCTTGCTACAGAAGGCACAAGTTTTTGAATGAGATGTGAAACAAGGTTTAATACAGTTTATGGTTATTGAAGATGCTGTGGCAATTTTCAGAAGAAAAAAATGCTATCTGGTATTGGGCAAAATGACTTTGTGGGTATTTACATGTGTTCGTAGTTAAAATAACCGATGTATTATCGTTTGAACATTGTATTCCTTGACACTCCTAAGCTGAATTTCTAGTTTTATTGCAGTGAAATGTTCCCTAGTTGTATTTACCTGTAGAGATAGTTTCATTTCAGAGGCTGTTTAAGGGATTGCTGGTTATGAAAGTAGTTGGGACATGCTAAGGTAAAAGATACAATTATAAAGTAAAAAAGAAAGTGCTAGTGGAGAGTTGTAGTATTATCATGTACATGTACTGCTATCRGTTTTGGATGATAATTGCATAACAATACATTTATTCTAAATGCTTCAACTGAAGAGAAAGAACAGTGTTTTTGGGAATATTTGTGAATGACCTCTACACCAAAAATACAGATTTGTTCCCCTGTAATTTTATGAAAGYTCATTCCAAGTAAAAGTTTGCTTCAGCTYATGAGAATGTGATGTTAATCTTGATAGTAAAGTCCTTGCCTCATGCTGAGAGCAATTTTGGTTAATGACTTTAATGTTCAGTGAATTGTGTGGGTTATTACTGTACACTGCAAAGTGAATAAAAAATACAGCCATTGTTTCTCAATATAATGTTGCTATTTTAATTATATTTGAAGAGTGACCAAGGCTCARGTCTTCAAAACCTGAAATGGGGGGAGACAATGTGGTAAAAGTCTTGCTAACTTGTTACACAAAAGCATGAGAAACCTAACTGCCATATTTACTTGCTGTCATTAGCTTCTACAGAGACACAAGGACTACAATTACATGATTTAATGAAATAAACACACACAGTGAGARTACATTCATCTAGCTAATCTGAAAACAAAAATCTCTCACACCGGGTGAAACTGAAATGAAGAGAGAAGCCAAATATTAGCATTGTCAGCCACACGCTGTCACTGTGTCTATGAGAGAAAGGCAACAAGATAGAAATATGGAGACTTTTAATGATATCTAAGTCCAAGTTTCGTTTGCATCACTGAGATCTGTCTTCTTTATTCAGGTCTTTTATTTTGAAGGTTGTATTCATTCTGGTAAGATATATTTTCCATTTCCCTATTGTTAATGGATCAGTATGTCAGAGGAGTTTGATGTTAACCTATCAATTATAGCTCACCTTCGCCACATTCATAGCTTGATACACTTGATTCCTATAAAAAGGAATATATTCCAAAGATCTATCCTCTGATACAAGTTCTTTACCTTTTAGCGTATCAGATAAGAATTTAGAAAACATTCCAGTTTCTTTAGGATGGGAGAAAAAAAAAAGTGAATGTAAAATTGAATTTACTTATACTGCTTTAAAACATCTTTGATTACCAAAATTCCCACTTTCTAATGGTTTTAAATGTGCATATGAGGAAGTATACTTTTACGACAAACATTTTTATCATCAGTTGTATTAAAGCATTACAGCTCTCTGATGTATTTTAATGTGAGTTATTTCTTCAGGTATTACTCAAAAAAGCCCCTGTTCTTTTTTTCTCCAGCAGTGGGATGCAGAGTTTTATTTTTCATTACTAYAAGTGTGGTTTTCATCAGCGTGAAAAACAACCCACCTTATTAGTGAAGAATYCTTCTTTCAGTGTGGTTTAGTAAAGGTTGTCAGAGACTTAAATTTAGACTGGAATTGTTAACATATCTAAGAGTTGCATGCAGCAGAGCTGTGCAATAGAACTGTATGAAGTAAAAATGTGCCTCCTAGTGTAAAAAAGGGGGAAAATGCATTTTCATGAAAATGCTTGATAAATCACACTTTGATAGCTGCAAGCTGTGGATGTGATTCATTTTTCTTCAAAGAGATAAAGAGAAATAGCATATATTTAGTGGAGTGTTAGAACTGCTCAAGGGAGAAAGCCTACTACACACTGTGGATGAATCTGTGCAATAATTCCTATGGCTTAAAACCAGACAGAAATATAATATTTATGTCTTCTGATAAATGTTTACAAAGCTAAGTAAATGCTTGCCTAATTTCTACATCTCATTAATAAGTAGTATCAATATATATCAACAAAATAATAGCTTTATAAAAACATGGAGCTGCAGCAAAAATTGTAACACATCCACCGGTTTCAAGATCATGTTTTTATTTAGTAAATTAAATAGAATATTCTATTATGTCCTACATTACTTCCAAAGCAATTCCTCATTCTTGGAAGTAATGTTATAATACTGTATTTCAATAATAATGTTTGTGGRTAGCTCTTTTATTTCCAGTACAATAAAAACTCTGTGGTTAAATTTGGCTGTTAAATACAYGCTTTTTGAGTGAGTTCACACTTTTTAATAAACCTAATACTATGGCAGTTTAGTCAAGTAATGTCAGGGGTGTTAAATGGTACTCTAATTCCAGTAATAAGTAGGAATATGTCTGTGGCAGTGGCTTAATTATGATTAAAGTTCAGAGTAATGGCAAGACTGCCTTGTATTACACTTGGTCATATGATAGTGTCATATGTGGAGAAGATAAGCCTCTCCTGCAAAGAGCTTTGGTTTTGCAGTGTCACTATCATTACACCCAGTGGGTGATGATGGTTTAACCTTGCAGGCATACCCTCTGCTTAATCCYGTCTTTCATTTTGCTGCCTCCAAAGTTTCTTATTTGGCAACACTGGAGTAGTCCATAGCTAAACATCCTAAGGTGTAGAAAGAAATCCTACTCTATTAATGCCTAGATCTAGATAATTTGCTGTCCATAGTTATTCTTGTGTTTTCATAATAAGAGACYATAAGAACTAAAACAGGAACATTTGCCTTTGAGTCATATCCTCCATTTCATTACACACAAGTTGATACCTCACATGGAATCTAACACTGTCACATTTAGCTACAGGCAAGCAGAAGAAAGAAAAACTGGAGTCAGGTTGGTGAATTAGCCTACAGAAGAGCTATAAAATAGTCTGAAGGCTGAATTCAATCTTAGCCCATGCACTTATTACTTTAAAATGATAAATGAAATCTGAGAGGCATAAGAAGATTGCTATCTCTTTACATCTCTTTGATGCCTCGTTGCAGTGAGGATTTAAAAATTGACTTGGTTTAGAAAAGCCACTGCGCTACATCTGTTCCTTTTCTACTCTCTTTTCCTCCACACACCAAGGCTAATTGGAGTGCAAACCAGGAGGCCATAACCATTGAATTAGCATTAGGGGGGGAAACTTCTCCCATCGCCTCTCCAAGAGGAACAGCTGAATTTCCAAAAATTCCTAATGGCTGCTGCCTGAGAAGAGCACTTGCAGGTCCTCAGCAGTGAGATGAAAAGGCTACATGGGGCAGGGGKACTATGAGAAGGGTTAGAGGATTAAAGGAAGGGGAAGCTTGCACATGAAATGAAAGCTGGTGTCTTTGCCTGCCATCACTGATGATACCAAGGACAGTTTAAAACCRCAGATGCTTTTGCCAGATTAAAACAAGGGACTTAAGGAATTAAGAGTTATTTGTCACCTGTAAGTATTTTCTACTCTCAAGGCTTTTCTTCATATCGCAGCAAGCTTAGATCTACTGCTGACATTCATAGTCTTTTTAAAGTTTCAAAGTGATACCATTATCCAGTCAAACCTCTACTACAGCACAAAGCTTAGTGCTTCACACARCTTTCCTTAAATCAAACTGGTGTTTTTAAATATTCCAGTGCCTAATTTCCACTGGTGTTTGATTACATGTTTTATATGGGTTTATGTGGCAAGGTTGTGGGGAGGAGGCTGCAGAGGGTGCTTCTTCTAGAAGACACCAAAGGCTGCCCCTATATTTGACAGAGCCAGTTCCCAGTGGCTCTAAAACAGATCCATTGCTGCACAAAGATGCACARCAGCTGGGGGGATGGAGCAAGAAAAATGTGAAGAGAAACAAACCTGCATACACTAAGGTCCATGAAGAAGGAGGTAGAGGGCTTGCTTCAGACACCAGATAGATTCCCTCTCAGCTTGTGGAGGAGGTGGTGCCCCCAACAGCCTATGGAGGACCCACACTGAAACAGGTAGGTATGCCCTGAAGGAAGTTGCAATCCATGAGCAGGAACTGCAGCCCCTGGGGAACCCACTCAGGAGCAATCTGGTCTGGAAGACTCACACCCTGTGGAAGGGACCCATGYATCMCTTGGAAAGGAYCCTGTGCTGGCCAGGGTAAGAGTRTGATGAGGAAGGAGCAGCAGACACAAAGTTTTACCAGTTGACTGCAACTCTCATTTCATATCCCTTAACACCACTTAGTGGCAGGGGCAAGGTGGGGAGGAGTCAGAAGAGGAGGGTATGAAAAAGAGCCTGGGAAGAAGGAAGGCTAAGGTAGTGGGACAGGTGTTTTTAGTTTTGCTTTTCCTGTTTCTCACAATCCTACTTGGGTTTTCATTGATGATAAATTAAATTGATCTTCCCCAGGCTGAATCAGTTCTACCAGTGATGGTAACTGGTGAGTGATCTCCCTATCCTTATCTCAACCCATGACCTTTTTCATCTCATTTTCTTCCTGTCTTGCTGAGAAGGGGGAGTGATAGAGCAGCTTGGTGAGTACCTGGCAGCAGCCAAAGTTAACCCACCAGAATATTAAAGCTGGTGTTGTATTCTCAGTCTKAAAGCATTTATTTTCAGTTTCTACCTCTTGTCTGTGTGACTGTATCACCCTTTGTCAATGTGAAATCTGTGATTTCCAGAAGTGCAAGGATGTTTTGAGGCCCAAGGGACTTCTTTGACTACACAGCTTCCTGCATAACAGAGATCAGAAACCCTAGCCAATAAMCTAAAAAAGCATGTGTCTTCTGCTGGAATCTACAGCATATGTTACAGAATGATTTCTTGATTTAATGATCTTCAGTGACAGAGGAAATAGTACTGCATTGCTTACTGACTTCAACTGAATAAAATTTTGTTTGATAAAAGAGGTGTTTGATGTCCATAGTTTAGATGGAGTGCTCAAGTCTTGAATCTGTAATCCATTGGTTAATTTGTAGTAATATTTTGAACGTTGCAACATTTTGTTCTTAAACACTTTTTCCCTCTCTTTATTTTAATACTGGTCCAATGTCTGTCCAGTAAAAGGAAAAAAAAATCTGAATAAGAAAAATAAAGCATGTCTTCTAAATTGTTTTAACAGCCATCTTTCTCTTTTATCAGTCATTGTTTTGACCTGAGTGGGGCTTTTTTCCTGCCTCATGAACATGCTGTTAAACAGTACTTTTTAGCAATAGAACAGCAACAGATTTTTCTATTACTTAAAGACTTTCCATGGGGATTTGAAGTCAAAAGGCAACTGAATACACATATCTTCAATCACAATGAAATATATTAGAAAGATTTGATTAGCATTCTAGGTGCTATATCACCTTACTGTATTTGACAAAATTCACCTTTTAAAGGTGTGATAGTGTGACTATGGCAGAAATATTTGTTTGATATTTTTAAGATTTCTGTTTCTGAAATTCAGTGAACATCATTGATGCCAGCTGTGACTCCTTGTTACCTTGATATTGCAACTAATTTCCCAATGTTACATATTCTTGTACTAATGAAGTCTTAACAGTGCAACTCCTATTTCCAGTGGTAAACTGACAAAAAAGAAAGATTATATTTGTGAGAACAGAGTGTTCAATTTAGCATAGCATTGTTACTTTCAGCATTTAAGTGGTTACAAATTTTAAGTAGAATTACAATGGTTGATGACTGCAATGAGAGGAATAACTCTCATTGCACCTACGCAGACTTGGGCTTGACAACTAGAAAACAGCTTTGCAGTGAGAGAACAGGGAGTCCTGGTGGATAGCAAGTTAGCCATGAGCCAGAAAGACACCCTTGAAGAAAATAAATCACCCTTCTGAACTGCAATAGAAAAGGTGCTGCCAGCAAGCTGATGGGAAAGATCCTTTCTCTCTACTCTGCCCTCGTGAGACACATTTGAAGTACCAAGTCCAGTGCTGGTTCTTCAAGTATGGAAGGGAAATGGAAATATGGACTGAGTCCAGAAAAAGACCACAAAGATTATTGTGGTATTAGAGCATCTGTCACATGGGGAGATGTGGAGAGAGCTGTGACTGTTCATCCTGGAGAAGGGAAGGTTTAGGAAGGATCTAATTAATATGTGCAAATACCTGATGTGGTGCAGAAAGGAGAGAGAGAGAGAGAGAGAGACAGACTTTTCTCAGTAGTATACCAAATTAAAGAAGGGATACTGGGCAAACTGAAATAGATTGTGGAATCTTCATCAGTATTTTGGAAATCAAACAGGACATTTCTCTAGCTGAGTCATGGTAACTCCCTGAGTTGAGCAGGAAGATGTGACTAAACCCTCTACAGACTTCCCTTCAAAGCTTAAGGGATTTTATGATTCTGCAATCCTATAAATTAATTWAATTTGTCTTGCATAGACTGTGCAATACAGATGTGAATAAAAAAAAGGAAAGAAAAATCTGTATTCTCTAAGGTAAATTAAGTATAAATGTGTAAATTTATGGTAGGATATCTGGTGTAGTACCATACACAGGATAGCAATCAAACACAAATAGGTACTATACAGGTTACTTGTTTCTTCTCCAGTTTAGCTCCTGAGGTAGATATCTGAAATGGGTCAAATAAATCTGGTGAAGAAATGCCTTTATCCACAGGTTATTAATAAAGGCTGTAGAAAGTAATCAAGTAATACCCATGTTAGTTCCATAAATTAATAAGGAACCCAGCTTTATATTAAATACTCTCAATTTGGATGCTCACATGTAGAAATCTAAAACTTTATCCTGAGTGTTTAGGCTCCCTTTTTAATTTAATGAGCACAAAAGCTTTCATGTAAACTAGATGCCTAAACCAGGTTTGCTAAATTTTGCTCTAGAGTACATTCACCATATTTCTGATGAGTGTAATAGAAGTTCAAACACCAAATTCACACAAAGACATTTTGGATGAAATTTAGCTCCAGAATTTACATGCATAGGACTCAGAAAATTTGTTATACATTGGCACTTGGTTAAATGCCTTCTTCTTCTTAAATACACTCCCTTCTTTCCTGTTTCACGTCCACAYCAACCATCTTTGGTGGCCCAGGATATTTCTAAACTGGCATTGCTGATAGACAGAAGTGAGGTTTAGGTGGAGTGTAGGTGCCATGTGTGTAACCTCATGATGTATCCATGACTCWTTCAGRTGTGAGTTGGAGGTAGATGTGAATTAGTCTGAGATCMAGCTGTAGTCAGAGACGACCTCGGTTATCATAACTGATACTGGAGACCCAATCAGTTACTTAACTGAATGATGTGTAGTAGATTTGTCTACTTTAATGTGGGAGCAAAGTTTTCCAAACTATTCTGACTGAATTGACATTGTGTACAGGGGAAGCTCAGACACCTAAATTTAGCTGATTCCCACAAATCCAAMCTTTTGCGTGAGATGGATCTCAGCTGCTCTTGCTGCTAAGGGAGTACTCATATCTTTTRGGAGATTTATCAGTTTTCCTTATCTATCTGCACATAATTTTTTTTTTCAAAGGAAAAGGGCATTTTTAAATTTCATGCCTCATTTTTTACTGTT
>CADDXX010000126.1:1381138-1403006 GCA_902810485.1 Alauda arvensis | reverse complement strand
CCAGAGACTTGGTGTTCATTTTATTACGCTTATCTTATGGCTTTATCTCCTTATTTTGCTCAGATTTTATGTTTTCTTTTTTTCTCCCCTAAAGAGATCCATGTATAAGAAGGGAGGTTCTCTGRATAAAATTTAAAAATTATATCATATATAGGTAAGGAATATTCTGGGGTTTTTTCAAATATTAGTCTTTCCTAAGAACATGTTATGGTTTTTTTACGTACACTTGCTCTGTTTGTCTTCAACAGAAGGAGAAAGGGGATGAAATATTAATTAAGCAGATGGAAAAAATATAAGGAATTATATTYGCAGTGTAAAACCCACGGAAGTAAACTTTCTAGAAATAGGAATAAGAGCTGAATAAGTTCTTAGTGTAATGCTTTATCCCCTTTCATGCTAAGCTGGGTAAACACATGTTAAGATAAATAGGGAGAGGGAAAATAATAGTAGAATACTTACATTTTATCACTGTGTATCACATGTTGAATGTTTTATTCTTTGGTTGCAAGGTGAAGGCCTGTGTACTACAGRGAATCCATCTAGACCTAGTAGCAACATAAGCAATTAAATTTAGGATATRTTTACCTGTGTCAAGGAAAGGAAAATATACAAAAATTCTTTTCCAAAGCATTCAAAAACTTTTTTCCCATCTTGAAACAAAGAAATAGTTAAAGGCATAAATCAATCTTTCACTATTCAGGACAGTTTGAAAATTTTGCAGCTTTGGCAGAAAGGTTTCCAATATAAACCCTGTGCTACATCAGCACAAAACCAACACCCCAAAACCAAACGAGCAAAAAAAAAACCAACCAAAAAGCCCAAACAAACAAACAAACAAAAATCAGCCAAAAAACAAAAAAACCACAAAAACATTTATTTAGTAACATCTGTACACCTTTGTGAGAAAGTAGTAAAACATTTTTTTTGTGTATACTTCTATATAATTTTTATACCTCTATGGGTGTTTGTAGCTCTGCGGTGAAGTATAACACAGCACATTAGGAACAGATCTGGATGCAAAGCAACTGGTGCTGGGAACACAGAGTTTACTGTGTGTACTTCCGTGGCAATTGCTCTGGACTTTTGTGGTCCACGGACAGAATGCCCATTAGTAACTGAAGAAGAATTCTGGTTTCATTCCATTCCAATGAAATTGCATCCTTGTGYTCCAAAAGGTCTTCATAAGTATGTCAGGTGGAGGTGATTAGGAGATTCATGTCAGAAGGACACTCCTGCAAATTAATGTAGACTTACTACTTAGTAAGATATATTTCTTTCTRCATGAAACAACTCACCCATTATTTTAAACAAATCTGCATTACTGAACCGTCATCTAAGTACTTCATGCTCAAATATTCCCAGCATATTTATGGTGATTTTTTAAGTTCTCCACTCTGAAAACCACACAAAAATGTCATTTTCAATACAAAACTTAAAATGAAAGTCTATGTGCCTTCCATTTAGGAGAAGGATTATTTTTGCTCACTTGGTGATATGCTCTGCTAGTCTTTGAGATTAGATCAGTGTTGTCTTCAAGATCTAAAGAAAGTGTTTAGGTTCATTGAGAAAGATTGAATAACTTTTTTCTTTACTGTACTGAACTATTCTATTCCATAACTGCATTTCCTAAATAGTGTCATGGAGATAGCTATTAAGACATGCTCATTACCAAGTAAAAACATCAGTTATAAATAATTCGTTCATCTAAAATAACTGGGAAAAWATAAAAACCTTTGTAACTTTATAACAATTGCATATTTTATAATCCAAGAACGGAACGTTGTGATGTTTATCACTTCACACATTGTTCATTTTTTCTTATATAAAAATACATATGACTGACAAGAGAGTGTGATGGAGTAATTGACCAGTTTGATGCTTAACTTTTACTGAATATTAAAAAATCTGTTTTTGTTAAACAACAGTGGCCAAGTACTGAATTTGGGGAAAGAAATTTATTACTAAAAACTAAAATGCTAAATTGTTCTTTAAAATGTGCTTTAAATATACAAGCACATATTTCGATATTGCTGAAGACTTACACTGTTACACAGCAAAGGCATACAAAATTGATTTTATTTTCAGTGGAGAAGTCRATACAATTTGAGTGTTGTGGGGTTTTCTTCTTTTTTTAAAATGTATTAGTTTTGCAAAACGTAACAAAAGAGGTTGGTTTAAATTGGTGGTGTTTTTCCAAGGCCCTTGAAACCCTGACACGTATAGTTGTGAGTGTGAATGTGATCTGGCAAACACAGCATAGTCATTAACTAATGGATTGTAGCTACACTCTTTCAATAAAAATGTGTAGGTGGTTAGTAATACTGTAGTGTTACCAGCAATTTTAAAGTCATTTGTAGGTTAGTTTGTGAAATTAAAAGTCTAATCAAAAATTGCCCTGCACTGCTGCCTTTTCCAGCTGATTTAAGTGCTGATTCCTTGGATCATTATGAAAAGAAACTAAATGACTTAAAAATAATCACCCACACCAAAATGGATTAGTTGTTTGAATTATAGTTTCACAGTTCATATATTTCTTTTCATGACAAATGAAAGGAATTGTATAAGGTAGTTGTTTTGTGCCATTACTCCAGGTCTTAATATTTATTTATTATTTTTCATATACTACACATACTTTTCCTTCATTATTACTTAATCACGAATGAAAATCATTTTCATGAGTTGTAAATAGGTACTTAATAATATGAATGCCTCCTGTTTTAGCAGCTACACTRTTTGGAGACATATTAATTATACATTTTGCAGGAGACTGAAAATATCTAACATATGTTATAGATGAATATAGGTCACTGTGACAGCTGTAATAGATAAATATATGCATATCTATGCATACAGACATGCATAGATATAACACTTTCTGCTAGGGTACAATGATATTCAGACAATCTAGATGTTACTGACCTGTCTACCCACCTTCYCTTCAGCATTTAAAGAGACAGCACGACTGATTTTAAAGATGAACATTATTAAAAATAAGCTGATGCATCAGTGGTTATGTTCTGTTAATACCCTCTGCRGTCTTACCAGACTCACAGGGCCACATTCTCAAGAAATTCTAGCTATGCTCACATGCTCTATTTCTGCATATCTGGACTGCTGTGTTAGGCATAGGATGTCTGCCCAGTTCATCTTTGAGAAATCTTACTAAAACAGTCTCTTTAGGGACACAAAGATGGGTAAGTGTCTACAGGCAAATTCCTCATATGACGAGTGGCTGAGGTCACTTTGTCAGTTCAGCTTGGAGGGAGACCTCATTTCAGTTAMAACTTCATGAGCAGAAGCAGAGGGGCAGGTACCAATCTTGCCACTCTCTTGACCAGGGCAGGACTCAAAAAAATTGCATAAAGCTTKAACAGGCTCCTCAGGGAAGTGGTCAYMGCACCAAGCCTGTCTGAGTTCAAAAAACATTWGAACAATGCTCTCAGAGACATGGTGTGACTCTTGGAGTTGTCATGTGCAGGGACAGGAGTTGGACTTGAATGGTTCCTATGGGTTCCTTCCAACTAAGAATATTCTATTAGATGGTTCTATGATTTTTTTAACCCCAATTATACACTTAGTTGCTAGCCTATACTATGAGTTATGCCTTCCAATAAAACAAAATACTTCGTTGTTAAAACAAACAAACAAACAATAYTTTCTATCCTGAAAGYCAGACAACATTTTTGAGCTACTCTGTGTAAATGGTAGAAGATTTCRTGCCAAAAGAGGGGAATGAGCCTGGTTAAACAAAAAATAGTGAACAGTACTGGAATCAAACAGTAAGTTGCTTTACATGCTTTGTTCTCTTTAGTGCTGAAGGGTGATCCACAAGAACATGCCAGAATAAATTTTTTAAAAATCCTAGTAAGAGCACAATAACATTTAAAAAGCCATTTAAAAATAAACAAATTAATCCTTTGGAAGACATTTTAGTACACAAGAAACTTATGGTCCACAGTTCTTTCATTTTTGGAGGAGAATTTTTTGTGGCCTTTTATAAGTGTGTATTTCTCCCTTGCTTGCTTGTTTGACAAAAATTATATTCTACTATTCTGTTTAATCTAGTTCAACTGTTATACGTATTTATCTGTTTATTTATTAACTTTGAAAGAATAAATCCTGGTAACACTGTATGTAGATGTCTCTCCATATCTCATGTCCTTTGTTTAGGATTCCACATGTTTAGGTTGGTGAGCAGATAAAATGTCTTTCTCTGTGGGTCACATCCAGAAGTGACTGCTGATATTGCCTAACCTGTTTCACAAGTATAGGGAGAGAAAAGTACAGAAATTAGATTAGTGTTATTGGGGCAGCAGAGAAAGGAATGGTTTGGAAGGTGTCAGGTAAACTGCCAGCTGGATAGATTATGCACGACAGCATAGGCATTGTGAATGAAAAAATTGAGTGCTGTGGAACTGACATTGTTGTAGGTAATATTTCCATGTACACTGAAACATTTTAGAACAGCTCTGTGCTGCTCAAAAGTTAGAAAGCTCTTTTATTTATGGCTCAAAAATGTCCATGAATCATTCTGTCAACTGAACAAACTTGAACGAAAGAATGGCTGTCCTCAGAAGACTGTGAAGTTCCAGAACAATCTGGAAAACAACCCAAACTGAGAAAGAGAGTGCTTAACTGGGGGAAAAGATGAGTGCCATATTGCTTAATTCAGCCTCCTTCCTTTTTGGTCTTGTCAAATGTTTGCCTATTACAAGATGCCAGCCTACTCAGTGTTGTATTCTGCCACAAGATTTATGGCATCTCACAAATCTGGCAGTACAGTGACAGCAGTCTTCTACTTTTCTATCCTGGCTGCCCATTAAAATCTGTATAACTAGGTTGAGGCTATGAAACTGGAGTAGCATGTCTAGACTAGCCAATGGTGTTAAACTGTTGTGGTGCCAGATGTAATGCTTAGAGCACTTAACACTGATCATCTTTGATCTCAATGCCTCAAAGGCATTGAGGAAATATTTGTATATTGCACATTTCTGCTAGCAACAGGATTTTGGTGGTTTTTTTTTATTTTCTTTGTTATAGCATATGCAGTATTACTTCCTCAAATGTGTATAAGTTCTATACATTCTGCTCAACACATCTGAAATTAAAATATATGATATGCAAACAAATCTTCTTAACACATCAGGCATAGAATAGTSTATTTAGTCTAAGTAAAAAGATGACAAAGTACTGTTTTGTTGTGGGGTATTTCTTTTCCCAAGTAAATTTGGCAAATCTTGCACCTTAGCCAGAGTAAATAATTAGATCATTTGACAGAATCACAAAATCAATTAGGTTGGAAAATGCCTTTGAGGTTGTAGAGTCCAACCTGTGACTGAGCACCACCTCATCAACTAAACCRTGGCACTGAGTGCCATGTCCAGTGTTTTCTGAAACACCTCCAGGGACAGTGACTCCACCACCTGCCATTCCAGTGTACAGTCACTCTTTCTGTGAAGAACTTCTTYCTAATGTCCAGCCTAAAYTTCCCTTGRTGCAGCTTAAAACTGTGCTGCRTTGTCCTGTTGCTGGTTTCCTGGAAGAGACTGACCCCATCTGRCTACAGCCTCTGGCTGTAGAGAGTATTAAGGTCTCTCCTGAGCCTCCTCCTCTCCAGGTTAAACACCCCAGCTCCCTCAGCTACTCCTCATAGGACTTGTRTTTTTATTGGSTTTTCACCAATAATAATACAATTTAATATAATTATATAAATTCTTTTACTAGATGAAAAAATTCAAATCTGTTTTTCATTGGAASACATAAGTGACTTTAAACTTAGGTATAGTGCCTACCTCATTAGCACAAGTTTTGTTTTGATGGAGTGTATTCAACAGCTTTGATCATTTGAATTAGCCCGTCACAATCAAAAAGGGTCAATTAGTGTAGCCAAGTGTATGTCTCTAGATGATACTCCAGCAAAGTCTCAGTTTGAAATAGCTGAGAGATGACCAGTTAAAAAAAATTAAAAAAAACAAAACAAAACAAAAAAACCCTCCACAAACCAAGATATAACCACCCCCAAAAATAATTGGAAATAAACTTCTCTCTGTAGTTGAGAATCTTTTTGAGATGAGATTATCATCTGTCTTGTGAAAGGTTTGTCAAACTGGGCCATTCTTCTGTGTATCAAAATGCCAAACAGCAAGCAATTTGAAAATAGCACTTTCTACTGTAACAGTTGGTTGTACCCCATAATAGATACTGAATATTTTTAAAGGGAAAAAAAACCAAATTATTTTCATTGTCAGAGGTTTTTTGTTTGTTTGTTTTTCCAAGGTTCTTTTTAGGCAAGACATTTGACAAAAGTTGTCCTTAATTATCATTGTAGCACATTTGTTTGATGATCAGAAAACAAACAAAAAAAGCCAACCACATTAATTAGCACAGAGATCTGAAATTCCAGCCTGTGTGCACAGACGTACGCAGATTTTCCTCCTTAGCCAACAAAAGTGGGTTTAGGAAGCACCAGAATGATTGGCTAATTATGAAGCCCATGGTTATTTCTAGAGCTGTTTTACACAGCAGGTTCTTTGATAAACTGTACTAATCCAGTAATTCATATTCAGCCATTCAAAGTGTAATACAGAACAACTGCCTTATCTCTTGCTGTCTGTTTGCTCAATCTTTTCATGTGCCTCTTACAAAACTCTGCCACTTGATGACCTTTCAACTTTTCCCAAGTGACACTTAATTTTTAAGGCTAAAGGAGACCCACCAGTTTTATCTTCATTAGTGTGTTATGTGGTAAACAAATTTGGCATGCAAGAATTTGTCTACATTAAGATTAATTCAATCATTAGACTAATGTTTGCTGCTCTACAAATACCCATTTCAACATACTGAATTTATTATTTAATATCTGTGGGCACTGATTAGCAGTTTTGCTCATTATCACTCTGAACCTGATAAATAAATCATGGCCTTAAATTGTTTGTGTGATTGTTCCATAAACTTGTTTTAACCTTTCTGGCTCAAGTGCTTCAACTTGATTTTAAAAAGATAAATATTTCATTTTTCACAYTTCATCTTGACAATTAGAACAATATATGAAAAATTCTCTTCAACAATACAGAGAATCTCTGCCCCCTTACACAGGCTGGCTCTATGCAAGGATAAAAGAGCGCACAGTTTCAGTTTGTTAAACACACATACTTTTCAACCTTATTCACCTAATATTTCTTATTGCTCACCTTCTTTTTTTTATTTCATTTTTTATCTATATGTTGGATGTGGGTTTCCAGGATTTTAGAGGTAAGAATTGGGTGCAGGTACCCTGGCACTGGCAGTGRTGGCTGCAGGGTGACCTCGGTGAGGAGCAGCTGTGGCTGCCCCATTCTGGGCACAGCTGRTTCCATCTCTTTCCAGCCCACCCACCTCAGGGCATGGCTGAGCCCCACCACCAAGGARGTGGCATCCTGCAGAAAATATGCTTAAAAAGGGGTGGAAAACACCACCTGGAGTAAAAAAACACTGCCTGGCAGTAAGAAGTGAGGAAAAATAGGACAAACATAGCTGTAAACTCCCAGGTCAGTGAAGGAGGGAAACGAGATGTTCCAGKAATCAGTGCAGAGATGACTCTGCAGCTCTTAAGAAGGAGTCACCAGAGCAAGTATATTCACAAGTCAGGAATAAGAGAGTGAAGTTGAGCCTCAAAAGAAAAAAAGTGGGGGGGCATGAGTGGAAGGTGTTGCTTTTGTTTCCTTTTTTGTTTCTTTCTGACCACCCAGCTCTATTTTAATTGACAACAAATTTAATTTTCTCAAAGTAACACCCATTTTGCCCATGGTGGCAGTTGTTAATCATAGTCTTCTCATCTCAATCTCAACCCAAAAGTATTTCTATCTTACTTTCTCTCCTGTCCTGCTGAGGAAAAGCAGCAAGAGAGGGCCTGGTTGGGCATTTAGTAGTAAGGCAAAGCCAACATACCAAAAGTGGTAGTTTAAATCAGTTGCCTAGGAAAATAGCCTTGGACTTTAGAGAAAAATAWTATTGAATAGATATTCATCATTACCAGTGAAGACTCCAGTTAAAATATTATGACCAGGTTTTAATCAATCCTATAACTTTTTACTTTCAAGATTTCCAGTGTCTCAGCTTCTATTTTATCTTTCTGAATCTTCTCCAGTCTTATTTTCTTTAGTGTATTTAGGCCATGCTTAACTATAAGAGAAGTTTGTCAGATACTCTGTGACATTACCATACAGATATRTGTGAGGAATTTTGGCAGAAGATGTCATAATGCTTCTTGATTATACCTAATGAAGTTTTGAGAAACTAATGATGYTTTGAATGTATACATATTTGCATTTCAGAGGATTCTGTCATGTCACTGAGGCAACTTTCATAAGTGTATGATTTCAGAACAGGACTTATGCTGAAAGAAGTACTGTTCCCCCCATTTTGTTCAAGCCTTTGCTTCTGAACAAAATCTTCTGCGTGGAACAGCAAGCTTTCTCCTAAAATAACTGCACTGTTCTGTGTTTCCCACCCAGGAAAGCAAGCTTCTTTARTGGCAAGAGAATATTATTGTAGTCATAAAGCCAAAGATAATAAGCTTTGTCTCATCTATATTATGGTCAGTGGGGAGAGGTGGCAGCAAGAAACTAGAAACTATTACACATAGATTGTTTTCCTGTTTTCTTCTGTGAAAAAGCTGTGGAGAGTCTAAGTCAGCTAGCTATTTCAGCTTTTTACAGGGGTTGTAAACGTACTATTCAAATAAAACGCTTCCATAATATAAGGTTTTGCTTTCCRTATAAGTAAAAGGAGCCTTGGAAGAAAAGGCACAAAATTTGCCAATCCACTTTCTGCAACAGAAGGTCTCAGAGGTGCCAAATGGCCTGTGCTGTGCTATCATTCACCTCATTTACACTGGTTCCCAGAGTTTTTGGAGACTGTTTTACAAAGTGATGTAGAATAATAAGAATGCTTTGAAATATTAATATTAATWCTTACAAAGCAACAGCTTTGTAAATAAAGTCCTTCATTACTGTCATAAGCCAATATTAAGAAGCCAAATGCTATCTGAAGCAGTACCAATTTTTGAATTTAATCTAGCTTTGTTTAAAATACAGTACTTTAAGAATTTCATTTCCTTGTTTTGTCATAACAAAAAATTTTGGATTTTCATACTTACAGATTTTTTAAAGTGGAGCAGGAGACATTGTAGGTGCTTTGTATTATGTTCTATTTCCTTCCATTCCTTCTCAATTATAATACATTCCCATTCTGAATGGCTTATCCAGAAACTATGAAAATGAATTCTGAGTATTAAATAATGTATAACTAAACCTGAAAAATGCATTTTAGAAAACTCAGGGGTTAGAGTCTTTCAATTTGCTGTACACAAACCCTTTTTTAACCTAAAATTACCATTATCATTTATTTTCAGGTGAGTGTATTTTTATTGCATGCCTTTATCTGGAAAAACATTCAGATCTCTATTTTTTTTTCCTAAAATTACTGCTCTGACATACAACTGTGTACAGCTTAAAAGGAAAACCTGTAAACAGCTGTCACAGAATCCGTTGGTGTTTCACAAGGCTTTGCTTGCAATCATTTTTTCAAAGTACTGTAAGAGCCTCTGCTTATGTTTCCATTATAGAAAGCCTCATTCTCTGCTAAATAGTGWGTGGATCTTTTGTCCCTGATGCTTTATTATTTCATCCTTTGGATCTATTTTTCACTTGGCTGAGTAGTCAACTATTTAACATGAGTTCAGATAACCTTTGAAAATGGGTTTTCCTGGTGTTTGGTATGCAAYACCTGTTCTCCAAGTGCAAGCAACAACACTCTTGAGATTTTTTGGTGTGCTTTATTTTGGTTTTCTTGGATTCTGTTTCACCTTTTTTTCTAACCTGACAGCAAGGAATAATTAGGTGTGTAAACCCACAATTGCTTACATCACTTCCACCTGCCTGTGCAATAGGAAATCCAGATATGGATACAGCARTGAAAAAAACCCTAGTAGTGAGTAAGACATAAATGGAACAAATTGGTCAGCATGTCATGTTCTGTGGTGTTAMAAGAGCCTTGATGGATTATAGTACATCCCATGGGTCAGTGTCTCAATGGTTATGTGGAGTCTCTTGGGCCTGAGTCACACATTGATCAGAAGTGTCCTTTAAGCAGTCATGTAGATAATACTGAACTCCAGTTGTTTYCATTACTATCATAGTTTAGCTATACTGGAAGATGCTTTCTGTTTCTTCAAAAAATCTTCAGAGATGGATTCCCAAATGACCCACTTACAGAGAGATTCTGCTCAGTTTTTTTAACATTCTGCATAAATTATGAACTCTGAAGATACATCCCTTCCCATCAAATTAACCTGTTTTTTTTTTTAATAATTGCTTATGTTATCTTTATGTGACTAAGGATAATATAATAGCTGTCATAAATGCAGATAAAATTTGAATTACCTAGAACCGTCAGGATTTGGCAAACCTGATGCCTGGTTCTCATGGCAATTCTTATATTGCAGGGAATGTTTCTGAAGCCTTGGGGAGTTCTTCCATGGCAGGCTAACTTCTGATAGAAGATTGATTTCAGCCTTTGATTTTCATTGTATTACTCTGATGGGTTGAATTTTAAACCATCGAGCAAAAATAACATATATCTCCCAGCAAAAAATCCAGCAAAACAGGATTATAGTTTATCTAGATTTGATACATGACCATAAACACATAATTTCCCAATTAGAATTGCTTACTGTGTTGGGTTTTACATGAAGTTCAACATTCATTTCAGTCAAAACACAACTAAAATAAATYCAAATTTACAAATCAGTGATTTGAAAATCATGATTCTTGAAACCAAATTTTTTAAATTATTCCATTTATTGCTTAACCTGTTTGAMATTTAGCTCCAAATGAATAGTACTATATATTTAGTTAATTTAGGGAAGTAAAGCTTTTTCACGTGCTACTCTACAGAATTTTCTGAGTGTKGTCTTCATTGAGACCAAACACATGCTAACCACTGAGAGCAGATGACGGCATCAGTTTAATTGCGGTGCAAGAAAAGAAAAGTGCTTCTTTAACTGCTAAAAACTGTAACATAAAAACACAACTCATGACAAAGGCATGYTTGCCTTTGTGGTGAGTGCTGATGATCAAGAGTCCTAGAGTCCTGAAGATGAAAAAGTTGCTCTATCTGTGGCTACACATTTTTTGACATTTCTGTAYACATAGTATGTTGAAGAGAATGCCATGTTTTATTTGGTTCTGATTTAAGTTTTTCCTCCTTCCCCCTTATCCCAACATTGTGTGTGTGTGTATGTATGTATGCATTCCTGAGGTTCTCTCCTTTGAGTGTAAAATAAAATARAAAGTAATAACACTGAAAAGCCGATGGGCAAAAATTGATTCATAAATGAGAAGGTGGCATTCATCTTGGARCTCTTATTGGAAACCTAAATCTCAGTAAATTTGTAGCCTAAGGATACAATGGGCTTAAAGGATTTCTGTCTCTGAAGAAAAATTAGAACGCCTTTGAGGTAAGGTAAATGGAAAAGGTTGTTTGGGCAAACGTGGAGCTCTAGCACTATTAAATGTTAAGCACCATCAGGGGGTATCTCAGTCATTAACAAGAGTGGCATGTTGAAGATTGTTTCAAGCAGGAGAAGAGTTATGGATGGCTGTGTGGAGGTGGCACAATGCCACAGGGAAATTATGTCAAGCAAAAAGAAGACTTTTTAAAACATATTGTGGGAAAAATCCTACTGAAATAGCATCCTTTCTTTACATATTTTAGAAGCTTTTGCCCAAAATAACCCTAAGTTGTCTTTTAAACAAAGCAAATCTGGGACACTAACTTTGAAGTCCAGTGTACAACCAGTCCTGCCCAATCTTTGGCATATTTTGTCTTCACATGCAGTGTAAAAAGAAGCACCAACTTAATCAAAATACAAGCATGTTCACTTCAAATCCAAGTAGTTCGCAGTCTTGACTGATTTGGAAGTGTTTTATGGACCTTGTGTGTTAGTTTTGTATATAATTAAAAGGGCTCTCAGGGGTTCTGTAGGCAGCCAGCAAGTTAAGCTATCTGGTGTGAGAATAATGTGTTGCTATCTAGGGAAGGAGAGATTTAGGAGCCAAGCTAGGATCCCTGTTTTAAGCCAAGAGAGTTTGAAAAGTGAGCAGACATGAAGTGTTATATCTCTAGGCAGTAGTTACCAGATTTCTTATTACGCTAGCACATCCTCCTGGCTGCTCTGCAAAATGGCCCTGAGATTAGAAACTCTGCAGGAAGCTATCTGTGTTCTCACTGTTGGAAATATGTTKTTAGGGTGACAGCAGCTACATGGAAAATCGGTATTAAGATAGTCTTCAGCATCAAGAATATTTTGCTTTCCCAGTTTGCCTTAAGGTAGAATAGCCTTAGAGAGAATAGCAGGTACTGTGGTCTATGYTGTAATCCTATTTCAGAGTAAATAGTGAGAAATGGCAAAAGTTCATCTTCTAATGTATAATGTACAATAAATTGTACTGCAGAACAATGAACTATGCTGTGSGATGAGAAACTGTACTTTGAGAGGACCCTAATATTTTACTCACAGAGTGCTCTTTAGTTTAATACAGAAATATGCTTCCGTATCTTCACCATATTATTTGTTATCATTCGATACCCTTGCAGCTATTTGCATTGGGTTTATGWAGAAAGGTTTGCTAGTGGGGGGATTGCAGGGATGGCTTCTGTGAGAAGGTGCCAGAGGCTGCCCCCATGTCAGGCAAAGCCAGTTTTACCTGGCTCCAAGAAGGGTCTGCCTCTGGCTAAATCTSAGCCAGTCAGCCACTTTACAATCACCTTTATGAACATATTTAAGAAAAGGTAAAAAATGCTGTGCAGAAGCACCTGGAGAGAGAAGTGATAATATGTGAGAAAACCACAGATCAGTGAATGAGGGGGAAAAGAAGGGACTTCAGGCACAAAAGCAGAGATTCCCCTGCAGCCTGTGGAGATCCATGGTGGAGAGATATCCATGCTGCAATCCAGCCTGTGACAGAGCAAGTGGAAGATCTTTAGGAAGCTGCAGCCAGTGAAGAGCCCCTGCTGAGCCCTGGAGCATGTTCCAGGCAGGATGTGTTATCCTCTGGGGGACCCTTCTGTTAATTCTGGAAGGATTGCCCCCCATGGTAAGGACTCGTGATGGAGCATTCTTTGAAGACCTGCAACCTGAAGGAAGGATCCTAGATAGACAAGTTCATGAAGGACTGTATCCCATGGGAGGGATCCCACACTGGAGCAGGAAAAGAGTAAGGAGTCATTTTCCTTTGTAGGAAGGAGTGGCAGAGACAATGAGTGATGAACTGACTGCRGCCCCCATTCCCCATCCCCCTGCACTACTRGAGGGAGRAGGTAGAGAAAATARGAAGAAAGCTGAGCTTGAGAATTAGAGAGGGGATGAGGGAAGGTGGTTTTAGATGTTTTCTTACTTGTAATTACCCTACTATATTTAAATGTCAGTAAATTAAATTAATTTTCATAAGTTGAGTCTGCTTTTCCTGYGATGGTAATTGGTAAGTAATCTTCTCGTCCTTATCATGACCCATGAGCTTTCCATTGTACATTTTCTCCCTGTTATGCTGAGGAGGGGGAGTGATAGAGTGGTTTGGTGGGCACCTGGTGACCAGCCAAGGTCAACCCAYCACACTACTAAAATCAAAGGTTGATTATTTATAGGAGAGTTGACARCTATGTGGTCTTTTAGTTTCCTTTGAGCTGCCACTATCAGCTGTGCAGCCTGCAGATTACAAGGTCTTATTTATCCTGCTGTTTCTGTACACAGGGATTTTCTTTTATTTGGGGTTTTTTTAGTTGTTTTGGGTTTTGTTTTTGTTTGTTTGGGGTTTTTGGTTTTGGTTTTTTTTTGTACTCAACATCCTTACTTTGGACCCTATTAAAAATGTAGTTTCAACTCCCTTTATAGTGTTCTGGGGTATGTTTGATCCCTTTAAAATGATCCATAGGACAGAAGATTTCATCAGTCTACCTAACTTTTGTATCCCCTTCTCCATAATTTTTAATCTAAAGCAGAATATAAAGTTCTTCCAATCTGTTTGGTTTTTTGTTTGTTTGTTTGGTTTTGTCTTTGGTCCACTTGTAAGAATGACAGTTACTTTAGACAAGATTATAGACACAATTTTAGGTACAGTTTCTGAGATTGCCATTTACTTTGTGAAGGCTTTCACAGGTGTAGCTATATACCAAGTATTGTGTCTCATTTTTTTTTTTTTTTTTTCAATGGTCACACCATTGAAAAAAAGACAGATATTAATAGAAGCAATAGGACACTGGTATGCCARCTGAAGTATGAGCTATTGTAAAGCATTGATGTAGTAGTTTCAGGTATGTCAGACACTCATGTCAAGAAGGAAAACATCAGGCCTGAAGGAGGTTATGGGTAAAAGAAGTAGAGTTCTGGATTGTGACCCAGATTATTACAAATTGTCAGTTTTTGCAGATGAGGTGCAGCTACACAGATCTTGATATCTTCTCTGCTTAAATAAACACCTTATTTTTGATAGTTGTTATTAAGAGGTTTAATTAATGTAATTTTTTTKACAACTAACACTGTGGAAATGAATGTAAATTCATGTTGAAAAATGTGAGTAACTGAATTTTTTAAAAATTGCTTCATTCATATTCCATCTAACATTGTTCAGAAGAATTCAGCTTCATGGAATGAACACATCCTCAGAAACCAATAACATAGGAAATATATATAATCRTGCATACAGAAAACTAATGTTTTCTGTACTAATGTAATGGATTTGCTAAGCTCTCYTTAGTGACAAGTTTCTCTACAATTCTTAACCATCTTGTTCAGGGTATTTAAAGTCTTTAAATATTAAAACTCATTAAACCTATTTCATATTTAATACAAGCCTAAGAGTTCAGGGACTAAAACGCTGTGAAAGAAAAAGATCAGTTTCAGAGTAAGATATTACTCCACTAATCTTGCAGAAACAGATTCAGGTGATGTGAACTTTTATATAGTTTGCTGTGAAACATACACTTGGCAAGAGGAATTAAAGATAAAGAAATGCATGGAAAACCCTGAAGTGTTGGGCTCATTCTTTAACTAGATGTTTTAGGCTACGGATTTAATGCATAGCTTCTGAAAATGTTAAATATTATACATATTAAGGCTACTTAATTCAGATTTAACAGTAGGARTTCTGGAGGCCTGCCATGTACAAAGTAAAGTGAGAGAGGTAAGCACTCCCGTGATGTTAAGAGGAGCCATCATTCAAGATCATTTCTGCCTAATTTAAAACCATAGATCTGTACACTGAAATCCTATGGAAGATTTGTGGTTCAGTCAAAAGTTTACATTAAACCCAGAATAAATTGTCCCAATTACAGTATTTATGTATCAGAACAAGAGATTTTTCACCTTGTCTTTTCAGAGTTTAAATAAAAAGGCTTGCTAAAACCAGTTGAAGCTATTGCCTGTTATGGGATTTCRTTAAACTCTGATGATTCAATGTAAAGGATAGCAGAATCAAATAATTGATATTTATAATAACATAATGTCTGTTTCTTCTGAGTAAGTGTGATATTGATTGACAAGGAATGACAAGCTGTAGAGCAAATTAAAATTACAGTATTTATTATAAATGTGACTTGTAATTAATTATTTAAGGAATACATTTTGTCCTCATTTACAGTATTGAAGTTGTCTGGAGTTGGACATGCTCATTAACAGCAAAATGAAACTCTCAATTTCAAAGTTTCATAATTTATGTTTTGAATTAAGATTCTTATACTTATAAATAGAGTTTGAAGCACAGAGCATCTTTATTGAAGTCAGACACTATATCTTTATGAACAGTTATTCTGAGATCAATTTTACTTACTTGATTTATGAAGAAAGAAAGAGAATTTAGGCTCCTATATTTGATGTGAGAGTACATGGTTATGCCATTTATAGTCCAGTTTTCCCAGGTTTTGATGTAGATACCTGTTAGTGTTCCCAGCTTTGTTATTCTCTCTTATATATCATAATTTCCTTTATGTACCTAACCATTAGTTAACACAGTCGATACCCTGCTGAGGAATTCAGAGACAGGTGAGGCATGTACCTGATCCCAGGAAGCTGAGAGTTTAGAAAATTAGTTTATGCACTCTTTATGTAGCTCTTACTACAAAAGAACAGCGTTCAAGAAGTTATTATACAGAGGAAAAGTAGTCTAAGATCAGGAGTTAGAAATGGTCAGAACAAAGATTCTGTGAGTCAGTAAACTTAAYTGTTCATTTGTGATTCAGATTACATTTTCTCATTGAGGCTGCAATTCACAATTAAAAACCGAGTTCTAAGATTCGATGGAAATAGCTTCTGTGGACCTGAATCTGTAGTTGARGCATTAATAATCCTGGAAAAAGAAAATAAGATATGCTTGGTTTTACACAATAACTTATTAAATGGAGCATCACCCAAGAGTGTAGGAGATTGCACACAGGATTGCTTTGAGGAAAGAATGCAAAATTCATTGAAGACGAATGGTGAAAGATGCCCTTGAAATATGTGGGATGCTGGAGTCATCCTACCAYAGGAAAGTGCCTGTGCCTTCTGTGTTCTGACCACTGGATACTTTAAAGCCATAATGATATAATGTATAAAGAACAGCTTTAGTAAAAGACTACCAACCTATCCTATTACTGCTTCTGGGGTATTTTCCTGAYTTACCATTTTTCACTATGTGTGGAAATCTGGAAAACAGAGAAGACYAATACTGGAAGGAAATGGCATTGTATAGTATAGAACAAATGCTTTCAACAAAGTAATAAATGGGGACAACCAGTGCAATCTTCCCTGAGTACAGAAAAGATGCAGCAATTGTGAAAAAAAATTCTTTGCAGTACACCTTAATGGAACATAAATGGGACAGCCCACTGACAACAGTCCCATAGTTTCATGACAGATGTATGTTAAAGCCTATTAGTCTTGGTCTAAAAACAACCCATGGTGTCATTTTATGCACCAGAGAGAGTCATAAAGGAATATACTTTTCAAGTATGCAGACTGAAGAGGAATGGTTTTGAATCAAGAATAAGAACCAAGAACACAATAGGCTAAAAATTGCAAAGCACTCTTCRGCTTTTAAGATATGGTCATGTAGCTCTTTGTTGGAGGCACCCAACTGGTTATGAGGCATAGCAGGAATGATTGGACTAGAATTAGTGTCCTATGTTCATAACATCCAGGTACTGCCTGGGGAATGACTGTCCCCTCTAGCCTTCCATCTGCAGGGAGGCAATGATTTTTTAGGTAGTCACACATTAAATAGTTTGGGTAAATGGAATTGAAACATTTTTTTTGGCTGTTTCAACTGTATCAGTTCTAAACAGACCAAACTCCTCTGTGGGCTTCACTACAGAGAAGAGGAGCAGTGAGGATGAAAGAAACAGTGGATGTTCACTATTCCCTTTGTAAATATCTCTTTTAGGATAAAAGTAAGCTTTGCAGTGTAGAAAACTGCCAAGAAGGTCAGAAATAGAACTCAAAATGATCCAACACCCTGCTTTTGCTATTTACAGCTGGTGAGAGAAGAGAGTTTAGTCATCCAASAGAAGTCTAATTAAGGAATTAAATAAAAATGCCACGTGGAAATTCTTAATGTTTTCATTGTTCCTCTTGATTTTGCATACTTTCCCTTGGGAAAGGTCAGAATTATAATGCCATCACATTATAGTTGTGCAATTTTATTTCTTCTTGGGTTGTTTCTCTGTTTCATTTTGTGGGAATTTGTTTGGGGGTTTTGTTTTTTGTTTGTTTCACTTTGGGTTTTTGTTTAGTTTGGTTTGTTTGTTTGTTTGTTGTTCCCCTTCTCTGGTTTAGATTCATATTTACTCTTCCTGTTTCCTTAAATTTAATCCCTAAAGATTGTTATTTTAATATGAAACCATATAATCTTTTGATTATTGACTGTGAATCAGATACCTTAGTGGGAACCAGYGAAGTTTGCTGAACTCCATAAATCCAAGTTTATAAAGAGGCAAAACTTTTGCTCTTTAAACATTTTTATTTTTTTCAAACCAGTAAGTCATCCACTACTATWCAACTCAAGCGGAACACCCAATCTTAGTAAAATATGAAAGCAATCTCCTGTTGCTAGAACAGGTTGCTTCTATTTCGGTTGCTATGGAGCTCTACAAGCAATCAAAGTTCAGACATGAGCCATGACACACCGCACCTGACGTGTTTCCTTGATGGGTGCCGGGGGACCCAAGCCAGTGCAACATCTGTGCAGTAATGCAGCTACATTCCCACAAAGCCAAACCCTAACCTTCAAGCAAGAATTAAAGTTAACCTTAAAAAAGTAGTTGCATTGAATTTTCATACTATGGGCAATATACTTTTATGCTTGTAAAGTAAATTTAATAGGAGTTCAGTAAAACCAATCCCAGCARTGCTTGCAGTGTTGTCTCTTTAGTGAGATTTTGTTGCAGAAGATCAAATACTGCAGAAGAACAATTGATGCAAGTATACATAATAATTTTTATTAACTAATACTTTTACGACATTCCTATGATTAGATGCAAATTCACCAATATTTCTGTACTTCAGCATGWCTTTATGTAACAGCAGGTTTCCACTGAAATTTTCTCTTTTTCTCAGAAAATTAAAGACTGTTTTTTTGTAATTTGTGATTACTTAGCTAGTTATATGTTTTTCTATTTTCTTTTCTTTTGTGAATCTGTTATATTTGATAATTTCCTTGGTTTTTTGCTTAGAAATTTAAGTTAAAATATTGGTAGCAAGTTTTTTTTAATCATGTAGATAATATGTACGATATGGATGGCATTTATTTGYTTTTATAGACATGTTCTGGAAATTAAGCATAGATATGGGTAAAGAGGAAATGTAATATGAACACAGGGAGGATATGAATAATTTGAAATATAAAAATTAGCTCATAAAGAGTGGGTTGATAATGTCTCATGATGGAATAATTTAGTTACTCCTGAACATGTACACTATATTTTTACCTCTAAAACATATTTCAATTTTTCCATCTTATGAGCTTATTTAAAAAAAAAAAAATCTTCACTGTATGTTATTAATAAACTCCATTTTATCAACTAGTGGATGGGTGGAAAATACTCTGACCAATAATTTTACAATGGCAATTGTTCATTAAATAAGATCTTTCTCAAACAYTTTTGGTAAGGATTTAGAAAGAAAATCAAAGCTACTTAAGTTGAGGAAGAAAAAAAAAAAGAAAAATACTTAAAAAACAAAAAGAGTTATTTTGTAACAATAAAATGTTTTCCTTGAACATTTTCCATGTAAAGCATAGCTATTTTTATTTTACTGTTATGTGGCGACTCTTTCTGACAACCATGCTAAATTTGCCTTGCATTTTTTATTTCAGTAGTTCTTTTTTACCAAGTATTTAGTGCCACTCAGTAAAGTAAAATTGAAAAGGAGTTAGGCTGTGGCAAAATAATTGGTGTCCCTTTAGGTTTGCCCCATGAGAATGCTCACATAATAACCCAAATCCCCTTGATTTAGGTCTTACAGTTTAACCTGTCAATATGTAATTATGGTTCCAAAACAAAACAGATTATTTCACAGTTTTAGTGTGGTTTCAACCATGCAGAATGGTGTGGAAATGCCCAAGGCTGGTAAAAGCATTGTCCCATTTGCAATTTTTTMTATAATGACCTCAGGGGACTGGGACAATACTTGCATGTATCAGCTCAGCTATCTGAAAAAAAGAATCCTTTTCTATTCCCTTAGTTAATCTAAAAGGACCGGAATTTTAATTTTCATTACYACTAATAATTTTTTAAAAAACAAAGGCACATTTGTTAAATACTTATTGTTTATTGTTCTTTATCAATCGTTTGGAATATCTTCCTAGGCAGACCAAGTAAATAACTCTCTACAGATAACATTTTTGTCACACCAATGCATTTTCTGTTACGGATTGTAATTGATTTTTTAAAAACAGTTTWATGATGGCTTAGCATTAGTATGGATTAACAGTGCAATTTCCCTCTAAAAAGAAAAAGGGATCAGTTAAGGTAACACATTATCTATTAATATATTTTTAGCAACTCAGCAAACAATATGGAAAATGTTCATGCTTTCTCAGTTCTTATTTCTCTGTCAGCTGCTCATCCTCACCTCCAGTTTGGCAATTGGAGCTTTTTAATCCCAGCAAAGAGGGGTTGTTGAAATGTGTTATTAAAATAGTGAAGTTGTTGAGAGCTTCTGTTTACTGTACTTTGATAGATTACATGGGTCCTTCTATTATATCAGTCTATTGTCAAAAAGAGAACCACAACAGTGAAAGGCAATTACATATTCACTTTTTTCCTATGCAATATCTATCAATGCAATTGCTATAGCTTCATTTTAATTCAGGTGGGAAGACTGGTGGTTTAATGCAGCTGTATTCCCTCCTCTAGTCTCTGCCAACTAAACCACAGCTTTAAATCCAGAGGAATTCATGAGCTTCTGATAGGAGGAAGATTCCTGCTATTATCCATTAACTTGAATACCAATGACAAGCATCAGTCATACACTTCAGAAGTCAAGAATATATGTCATTAAAATTAAAACTGTGTCATTGCCATTGCTAAGATTGACTCATGAGAAGTTATCTTCAGGCATCTTGACAAGCAACAGCTTCAGCTTGCAAATGGCTGGTTAGCAGAATAAGCTCAAGGAGCATCTGTCAGAGTGGGAAAACTGCAAGGGGGACTATGCCAGGCATATCCAACCCTATTGTGATGAACTTTCATTAAACCAAGCAAACYATCATCTTCATAAATTCACAGTTTATAACTGTTAATAACTGATCAAGTGTTTCTGGTTTTCACATTCTGTTTTATCTGAAATTTTCATGGTTTTCACGTACCCTGCAAAGCTCTGTGATACTGAAATTGGTAGAGGACGATTTCAGACCTGCTGCCACTTATATTAAGCAGTAATAATGTACAATCAACTAAAACATTCATCAAATAACAGAGAATGATGAGCATCTCCACTACTTTTTAATGCAACAAATCATCATGAAGGCCAAAAAAATTATATGGTGAATGCTCTCTATTAAATAATTGCTTTTATTTATGAACTAGATTGGTTTTATGTAAGTAAAAACATTACAGTCAGGACCAAAGATTTTTTTARCAGCTTTCTACTAATTAAGAGAATTATGCAAGCAATTCAGTTTAACCAGATATTGCTGTGTTCTTTGCTTGAATGGAAAAGCTTTCTATTTATTGATATTCTGTAAGCACTTACTTTTTAAAAATCTCATACTGTGTTTAAGTTGTTGCATTTTTCCCTGAGCATACAACTCAATAGTTTTCATTTATACAAGCATAATTATATGTGCACTGAAGCCAGAATAATTTCAAGAGCCAAGGAAACAGGAAGGAAAACATCCTTTTTTAAATACAAGTCTCATAATAAATTGTAAATGTGATTTTTTTTTTAAGCAAATGCTTAAGTTTAATAGACAAAGTATTGCAAACACTGAATTGTGTTTTGTTGCCTTGGTAATATGTTTATTCCTGCAGCATATCAAAACATGTAGTTTAGTTACTTGGAAGCTATGGAACTTGCTAGGAAGTGTATAACAGTAAATCTCCAGATATAAATTATAAATTCACTTCAATARAATCTGCTCTACCTCTTTCTCAAATTCTTTAAAAGTATTGCATTTCTGTTTACCTCTTGTACATTTTCTCTAAGTTTGCTACACCCACTTTACTGTGTTTTAGAAAGAGATGACAAATACTAATATTTTACTTTATTTTATCAGGAAGAAAAAGCTATGTTAGGGACATTTGAAATTAAGGTTTATTTCCTCAACTGTCATCAGCATTATTGTTTGGTTTTTATTAT
>CADDXX010000126.1:1346046-1380177 GCA_902810485.1 Alauda arvensis | reverse complement strand
GATAGAAGCATCATACAGTCACCCTAGGACAAAAGGAAATTTTCAGAATCTGTGAAGAAAATAATACTTAAATAGGGTTATATCAGCAATTATTGATCTTTTCAAAGAAGAACTAAGTATCACTGTTCAAATAACCATTTGATCTCAATATGGATATTGACTTTAAAAGTTTTAGAACTTTTTWAATGAAATAAACTCATAAGAAATTTATATTTCAATAAAAGTCTAGATATAAATATGTTTTCAGGAAACACATTTGAAACTTRTGTGATATTTCATTGGATTAGGTTTGTTTAAAATTCTTAATTTTTGACAAAAAGGCTATCAGACTTCTCTTGTATGACCACTGCTCTATAAACCACTTACTGCTTGTGCTTCCATCCTTGGGGTGCTTTTCTTCTCACGATTTTATTATTGGTTTGATAGGCATCTCTGTCAGTATCACCCCTTTGAAAATTATCATACTTTGTGTTTTCMCATCATTCCTCCTGCTGTGTTCACTCTTAATTACAATACAAATGCATTTTGATTAAGTCACGGGATTGTAAGTGTTCCATAATTGTCAGACTACTTGAATAGTAGTTTAGATTTTTGTTCCTGAGTTGTGGCAAAAAATGCAAAAGATGTATGCATAATTGGTAAAATAAATCCTAATGACCTCTGATTTGATCTCATCTTTTAGTTTCTCTACAGTTCCTGTCTTGGGGCGCCAGAAGATACCAAATGCCTACTTTGTTAAAGAAATCTAGTAATGTGCACTGCARTTAATTTATTTGGGAGCAATTACTCACAGGGACTTAGAAGAGACCATCACTACTCCTGTCCTCTTGCTGAGGGGCACACAAAGGGAATGTGAGTGACAGGATGCTTAATGGTGGTGAGAGGTTTCAGTCTGCACTGTTCGGTAGTGGTCCTCAAAACTCAGAGGGTGTAGAGCAGGCACAGAGATACAACTGCTAAGGAAATGTTCCTGTGAGCGTTTATATATTGGAATGTCTTATGAGAACTGCTTTGGAGAAGGTGATTTTCTAGTAACACAAAAAGTATTACAAAGTTTATATTAATTCCATGTGCTTCAGTTGACACTGTTTTTTTGAGTTTTTGAGATAAGACTTGTACTTTTGCAATTTAATGTCTGATTTTATGTAGCTATTCCATTTCCTGGAATTATCTTTTCTGTAAAATATCTAGAAGTATGAAGCAGCCAGAGATTTGATGCCTCTCAGAGTATTCAAATCTAGAAAGTCTGCTTGTACAAAATAGAAGTTTATTTTGCTTTCAATTTTATAATTTACATTTCCATTAGATACTTAGAGCTGCTTTCCTACTGCCTTCAAGTGTTTTCTGTACCATTGTCTTATTGACAGATTTCTCTGTAATCCCYAACACAAAATTAAAATCGACCTGTAAACTGAAACAAGTGTTAAGTGCTCAATTCACCCCTTACTAACAGCATTTTTTTTTCTCCCTATCCTTTATTAGAATACAAATATTCCTTCCTAAATACTTCAGGGAAATTCTAAAATTCTTCAATGTTAGACTGCAAAGATGGGCTATTTTATTACTGAATATCTCCATAGGTAACCCCTAGGCTAATATTGAACTCTGCAGTAGARAGGGGGAGAAACCTGTTGATTTGCAGCACTGCAATAAGCTTCTGCTTATTTAATAGCTGCAATATATAACATTTGTAAATTGCAACAGTATCATCTCTTCTGCCAGACAATAACTTTTATTAAGTACAGCTCGAGTTCTTTGGGAAATCTTCTCCCCACTTGAATACTGTAGCCTATGATCAAAGTGCCATGTAATTTTCTCTGAGAACTTTTCTTATATCTCTCATTTTACAATTTAAACTGCAGCTTTAAACTGATACAGTTTATCAGGACCAGATATAGAAGTACAGATTATTTTAAATTCTTTTATTTCTGTAAGAAATTTGATGTAATAGGATATTTTAGCTAAAAATACAAGATGCTATTCCTCAAWTTTTCTTTAGAAAATTTATTTTTCATAACTCCTTAAATCACATGCCACATATATTTTTTTGATGAGTGGCAGTATTTGGTACAAACTATGGTGAAATTTCTGACAGATCCAAGGCAGAACACCATTGGAGAATAGCTTTTTTTGGTTGTATTTTTTGTTTGTTTGGTTGGTTTTTAGGTTGGTTGGGGTTTTCTTGCTTGTTTCTTTTGTTTGTTTGAAGTTTTTTGTTTTGTTTTGTTTTGTTTTCCTTGAGCAGATAATTACCTTAAGAAATATTAGCACATGCAACCAGAGAATAAATGCTTGAGTAAAACCAGATTTTTTTTTATATAATCCCTGAGATGTTTCATTATGCAATAATACATCTAGCGACATTCATGCCTTAAAATGATATGAGAAAATGACTGTTTAATGAAATCCAGATGGAAGCTTTTTGTCTCATTGGAATTTTCTTCCATTCCCTCCGCTATGTCACCAAATCTTTCTTGCAATTTCAATTTACAAAAGATATTGAGAATACTATGGGGAGTTTAGCTCAGTAAACCACCTAAAAAGACCTAATTTTTTCCAGAGGGAAAAAACCTTCAAAATTTTATGTTTTGTCTTTAGAAAAAAAGTAGAGCCKTCAAATCTCACATAAAATAGTTTTTAAAGTTATCTACCGATTCCAAATACTCATCTTCCTCATATAAAATCCTACCAGATTTTTATGTTTTGGTGTGGTTTTTATTTTGTCTCACCATCTGGTTCTCTGACACAGATAGATGTGCAAATGATATGCTGAACAGAGCAARGACTTTCACTGAGTTGCCTGTAATTTGTATCCATTTACACCTCAGCCTCAAGTTTTGGATTAAGAACTTTTCCTTGGAAAAATGATCCTTTGTTTCCTTTCCCCCTCTACTCAGCACTGCTCAGTAGCCTTTTAAATAAAATAAATAAATTATGCAGGCAATCAGAAAATTCCTCTTRTAAATTTCYATGAGGATTTTGATATTATTGGTGAAAAATAGARGTATTGATACTTKAGTTAGGGGATAGTTCCCATGGTGGAAATAGTACAAGGGTTAGTCACGACATCAGCTTGAAAACAGAAAATGTGTACAAAAAAGAAACTTCAGGTTYTGGCTGTCCACCATTACAGATAAGTAAGGGTTTAAAGAGAAACTGGCCATATTTGTTGATAGTTGCAAGTACTTTCGTATTCTCAAATACAGGAATACACCACTATTTTAAGTATATACCATCTTTTTTGGTTTTTTTTTTTTTTTTTTTTTTTTTTTTTTTGTATGGTGTCAGAATTAAGCAAACACAAATGATGCTGTGCAGTTTGGTTAGGCATTTTTTGYTTTTTCTTCTAAGGAATTATGTTTTATGTTACCATGTCTGGTTGATTAAACAACTAATGAAAGGAAATTCCATCTTCTGTTAGCATTATTTTTTCCTGTATTTCAAAAATCCATTAATATTCCAAATATTCCAGACTTTTTTCTGTCTTCCTTCTAGTACAGCCTGGAAAAAACAGTGGAGAAATTAGAACATTAAGAAAGGAAAAACTCTTAGTAAGTTTTACTAGAAACATCCAGCAAGATTCACCTCATCTTTTCATCAGTCCCTAATTTTCCATTTTGGCAAAACATTCCTGTCAAGCTGGTACAGATTATATYCCTTCTACCCTGTGAAAAAATTTGTACTACTTGGGAAAACTTTTTTAGAATGCCTGGAATGAAGTTTCACACGGTTTTGAAATATACCTCATTGCAACAGCTTMTAGCCTTCAAGGAGTAAGAAGATTTGACAAACAATGGTAATAATGTGGGCCCGTTTGTTGTGAAAGCCAACAAAGATTAATGAAGAACACAGTTTTTCAAGCTCAGGCAGAGAACAGTGGCAGCTCCAGAGGGYAGTGGGTTATTAGAACCTCTGTTCCTCTGCTTTTGGTTCAACTTGTTTGAAAAAAAAAATATTTCAGATATGYCCATGTGGTGGATGAGAGTGATTGAATATTGTACTGTGTTCTGAACAATTGCATAATTCTGCATGMTTGTAGACAGCTTCATTTTCTAATATGACCACTTAAATGATGTATTAGCTTAGGTAGCTTAAACACAGCAATGAAAAGCAAATTATTTACCCTACTGATAGATCCATTGCAGGAGTGTATTGACTATTTTTTCTCTATCTCTTAGATCTGTTATAATTGTCTTCTTTTTGAACTGCTGTGGGAGCAACTTCTTTGTCTTGAAAACTCACTGGTTTTTTCTTCAATCAAATTAAACTGTTTTGTCCTCTAATTTATTCCCATTTCATGGTGTACTGTACTGAGTAAATGTATGCAGGACTTTCCAGGTGTTTAAGAATTAAACACTTCATGCACACTTRCAGAGAGATAGACAAACAAACATAAAACATTATTGGCATCTTAGCAGAAATTTACATTTACTTCAGGAGAATCTAGATTTCCATTGCCACAGGGATGCCAAGAATACATGGCAAAATAAGCCTGCCAAATAACTGTTTCCMTACTATTTTTTATTTCCAATATTCTTATTTTTGTATTGCCTTTATATTAGTTACTTGGAAATAACTTAAGCACTAATATTTAAGAGCTTTAATATATTTAAGTAGTCCATTAATTCTACTGTCTGCGTGCCTAGTTACAGAAAAAAAAATCTGATTTACTTAGATGTTTGGGTAGAAAACTTGTATTAAGCTGAACTAAATACCCCAAARAGATATTTAATTACCTGAGTAGCTATTTGTCATAAAATGTGTAGATGTATAAGGGAGTATTGCACAAATTGTTTTGGGGTATGGAGTTTTTTAGTTTGTTTGTTTTTTGTTTTGTTTCATTTTTCCCTAGTTTTGGTGATGAAAAGTTTTTTTTACTATGCAAATTCTCTGTTGATCTGCATGTAAAGTTAGAATGTTTTAGATAACATAAATTGGCAGTAAAATAGCTATTCTCATACTGTTTTGACTCATGTTTGAGTTAAATGAAATTGTAAAAAGTAATTAATGAAAAAAAAAAGAAAATGAAAACACCATATTTGTAAAAATTAGTTTAATTAGGGTTGCTTGCTTATTMAACAAAAATTTCAATGTGAAGACCCCTGTGACTGAAACAGATACTGAAGGGTTGCAGCCTTTTCCACTTTGCTCCTTGCAAGAATTSATATAATATCTCAACGCAATGTGAGGTTTGTTTACTTAAGTTAATGCTTCCGGAATGTGCCCTTATACTGATGGGCCAGAGCAATTTTTTGAATGACTATATGTTCATCCAGCATTTGGATCCAGCAGCACTTTTGTTGCAGGAATAATTTCACTGCAGTTGATGTTTCCTTCATCCGTGTTAAAAACACATCCTCTGTTTATTTCAGGTTAAGGCACTCAAGGGGTTAATAAGCCTTGTTTCTATGGTGAGAAAAATAATTGGTATTGATTAGCAGTTGGTGCAACATTGCTGGAAGGGCTATTAAAGCCCTAAAGTACAGTACAAAATGATACTGAAAGCATCATGTACTCCCTAGACTGTCCTACACTAGCCATTCCTGTGTTTGAGATGTCCTCCTGACTTTGCTTATGATTCTCAGGAGCTTTGTTATACTCAGTGATTTCAAATTCTAAAGAACATTTAATTAGTTAAATGGGGGCTAGGGTGAAGGGGAATTACTCAGATGTAAAGGTGGCTSTCTYTCTYCTCAAACAAAATTTGAAAGCTATTTCATTAAGAAAGAAATAATTAAAAAATTGGATCTTATAGCTATACCTTTTACACAGCTTTACTGTATGCAATAACAAAGTGACAGMAAGGGACTGAAAAGTGCACGTTTCCTTCCCTGTGCAGCTATTTAGTRTTATCAGTCCATGTATCCTCACAGAGAGCCAAGAATACACTGGACTTTGCATAAGTGATATTGCAGATGATCTACCCATATTTGTCACTTATATTTTAAGAGCATTGCTCGTCAAGAAATTATTTAAAAATTAAGCTAAATATAGAACAGCTCAAGGAAAACTTGTGTTAAAATTAGAACAGAAGCTGCATATCATGAGCTTAAATCTCTTTTCACTTAGATTGATGCTAATCCATTTTTTCTCTATTTCAAACTGGAAATACTCATCATGACATTTTCTAACTGTTTCAACAAAAAAAAATGTTGTTCAGTAAAAATTTTAAGTGCAGTTAAGTGCTTTAGGGCATTATTTAGACACGAGGTAGTGTCTTAGTATTGTCTTTCGACTGTCTTTTGCTGGGATCTGCCTCAAGAGACCCTTCTGGGCTGCCAGGTGGTTCTGACAGATCAAGAATCAATGAAGGAAGAAACTGGGAGTAATCTGAGGGTGACATTGCAGAGGTCCCTGCAGAGGTCCCAAAGGAAGATTCCAGTCTCTGTGGCTTCTACACTTGGATTACCTTTGTTTAGAATATCTGCAATTGTGAAAAAATAAACTGTATTTTCTTTAAAATGTTTAGTGATTTGATTTGGTTTTTATTTTAATTCAAGGTCTCTRGTAGGAATGTACTGTAATTCCCTAGCAATATGTTTGTTCCAGCCTCAATAAATTGTTTCCAGGACTTAAAAGAAGCAACTGCTGAAATGGACTTTTCTAGCATAAACTGAGCAAGCAAAGAAGYGCTATGGCAAAGCTCCACATTTTTCTTCTGCTATTTCTCTTTAATTTCAGTGTATTGTCACCCAGTCTGCATTGAGTGGTTAGGATTAGRAAGATCTTGTCCAACACATAATTTTTTACAAGTAGATAAAAATCTAATAATGTAATGTGCACTCATGCTATTTATGTTCATAKATGTACATTGTTACCCTTAGTAAAATTAGCATATTTTTTCTCTTTAGGATGAACTTGCATATCTTTTATTTATTCGTAGTGCTAATATAAAAACTTTTAATTTTGTTTGAAGGAAATAAAAGAGCTCTATAATAATAGTATCTTTGCTTAACCTAATTGAACTGCCATTCAGATTAAAACTTTTACATGCATTATTTAGGAGATATAGGCTAGAACACTAACTTTTCTAGATAAAGGAATGTTACCTCTTAACACAGTACCTCACAGAATAACTAAATAATTTAATTCTTTCTTGCAAGATATCTTGAGAATCACTTGTTTGTGTATTTTAACACACTACCAGATGTCCAAGATTAGTTCACCTGCCCCAAAATTTTAATGAGATAAAATTTTAAAAAATCAGTCTTCAATGAAAAGCTCTATCATCTTGAATTAATTTCTTCCAAGTTAGCCTTCCACAAATGAGAGGAAATGAAACATCAGCTGTCCATCGTGAAACAGACAGAAYAGAAATCCAAGTGTATTGGTGGCTTTGTGGGGCTACTCCTGAGCTTGAAGTCACTGCATAACATTAATAATGATTTGCAAGAGCTTATTCCAAAACCTTGCTGTCATTTCCAATTCAATTGGTGAARCAATGCTTATTCTGTCTTTTGAAGCTGTTACTACTGCCTGCTTAATGTTTATTTCTGCAAGCATACTTTTTGTAGTGACACACTGCAATATTTTCATTATCACAATAGTAYTGACCTTCAGTTTTAGGATACAACATGACAAAACATATGCTATGATTGCTGGGTTGGGGTAAGATAGATAAAGATAGAGTGGGTAGACAAATAGAGTTGGTACTAAAGGTAATCTTGTGGCTGATGCATTGCAGCTGTGATAAYTATCCTAGMGTGGGAACAGCCTTGCTCTCCCAGCTATGGGTGTGATAAAGACTGAGCTGGTTCGGTAGGGGGTCACCTCAGTTACAGTTGTAGTTKCAGCCAGATAGAGYCTGCTGCTGTGCTGTGARGACCCAGGGACAGGAGGTTGTGCAAGAGACAGATAAAGTAAGACTTTGAACCATGATTGAGTGGGACAGGTGGCTGGGCTAGGGGGAGGAAGGAGCTGGCTGGATATGCAGAAGGAAGAGAGAACTGACTGACTAGCTGCTAGCATAAAGGGACAGACCCAGAGAGCTGCTTGGAGATGCCTTTGGGAAACAAGATAGAGACTTTTAAATAATGAGGTACTGGTGTGTAAAGCCTTCTGGTAGGTATGAAAAACTTATAGATGATAAAGTATAGATACTTGGAGCGCTCAGGAAGTTTTACTGAAGCACTTTGTGTGTCTTGACTACMACAGGAAGTCACAGTCCCTAGGAACTAATGTATGAGTAATGCACTAGGCATCAGTTGAAAATAGGGTGTGAGAGACTGAAATGTTAATGGCTTAACCAAGTAGCCATTTGCAAAAACAAGGAGTRCTTTGCTGATGATGTGCAAGGTAACAAGCCAGGTGCAGAGGGTATGGGCACCAGCGATATCCAGGAAAATCTAACCTTTATTTAGCATAGGTGAGGATAGGGACCAATAAGCAGCTGATCCTGTGAGGGGGAATAGCACTTTTTATTATATCATCTCCTCCTTTAAGAACTGGCTYAGTTGTAAAACTCTCTCCTGGGAAGATACTGGGACATTCACTCACAGGCTGGAAGGTTTTCACCTCTCCTCATGGGGCATAACTGGCTTTATGTGAGTGGCTCACCTGAGAGGCAGCTGTCATGTCTTAGAAGGTGTCATAAACCACCAAAGACTCCTGGAGAGCCTCACAATGTTGCCTCAGACACTGTAAAAATTCTGGGAATTCCCACCTGAATCTCAGTGTGTATTAACCCACTAAACTTCATGGATTCCAACCATCACTTAAACTGATGGACATCAAAGTTGCAATGATCAAGTCTTCTCACTGATTTCAGAGGTGGTGGTATTTTTCCTTTCTGTTGTTTAATCTTGTGCTTTCTCTTTCTTTTTTTAATATTATTTCTTAGCTGATATTTTTACTCTTTTGTATTTCTACAGAAAATAACTATACCTCTTTTCCACTGCAAACAAATTGTTCTAAAATAAGTACTATGTATATACAAATATTTCTAAACAGTAATTATCCAGTTCCATTTCACTCTAATCTCCCCAAGGGATCCAGTAACAAGAATCTGAATTAACCTCTCCTTCAGGGACAGGTCATAACATGCTGGTGTACTGCTATTTTCTCAGACCCTCTCTTCAATTCTACTGCGTAATATTCATTTATTGTAACTTTTCTAGATATTTCCAGATTTCCCTCTATTTAAAAAGTCAACCCAAATATTGTACTTTACAGATGATCTAAACTTGTAGTCACTGATAAAATAAATTACTGAAAAATGTTAAAGGAACTTAGGAGTTGAACAACAGAGTTCCACACTTCACATTATATGATGACAAATCTCACTGAGTACTGAGGCAAAGTACTTCAAAAACATCTGCTAAACATAGACACAGGTAATGATAAACTAATCAAATGCTTTTGTGCATGACTGTCATCCAGCTTTACCTAAGAACAGATGAGCTGTCAAATCAAGGTAGTCATTGTTAGTATTCAGTCAAGAAAGATTCGAGAAAATAGTTCATTTGAATCTCTTTCACATAAATAATTTCTTTTCTGCCAATTATTTGTTCTGAATAACACATAAATAGAAATGCATCAATCCTGGATTCACCTCTTTCACTGCTATGCAAATTTTCCTGTTAAATTTCTCAAGTAAACTGCAGTTTCCCTTCACAATGTTCAGCATTTTACACAGAAACACTTACTGTTGTTTTTGGTGAAAAGAGAATATGCCACATTAGTATATTTATAAAACTTCTTGTGTGCCTTTTCCTTAGTGAATGGTGATTTTCAGGTCTTTAGTTCCCATAGTCTGTTGGAAGTAAGTGGAAGAACAGTCATTTGCTTTGTACTACAGTAAGGAATTAAACAGAGTCTACAAATATATGCAAATAAATATCCCTATTCTAGGCAAGATTTCAGGCTGTTATACTGCCTGAACTTATTTGATATCAAGGGCACGCATAGTCTCTTTACAAAAGGATGTAAGGCTATGTTGTGTCAGAGTATATGTCCTGCAGGGAATGTCTTTGGCTGCTTAAATGTGAGTGTTAGGCACACAATGTGAAAGTAAAGGGGGAAACGTGAAAACCAAGATACAGCACCTTACTGATTTGCATTCTATAGAGGAATTTATTACATTTTCCTTTGGAGCTGTTCTTACCTTTTTTCTTTTTTTAAAGAGAAATGTACAAATATGGCTTCTTAGTAGTAAAAAATCCCATACTGAAATTGCGTCCTAATTAACTGTATCTATWATAGCTGATCAGATAACTTTGCAAGACTTAATAAAATCAGTACCCTTTTCCTACTTCATGGCCACCCAGCACCTGATTTTRCTAGAACCATAATGCTACAATAGTTAAATAATAAACCAGTGTGAAAAACCTAATTGCAAATAACTTTATCTTCCAGTCTTTGTGTTTAAAGTGAGGTGATTATGACTGTTGAAACTCTGCTTCTGCTGAGGAGTAAGTTGGGTTACTSTGTGTTCTTTAGCTTGGCTGCTCAAAGGACTAAGTCCACAACTGCAGTGGTGAAACGCTTTATACACATGAAATCTCTCTATGGAGAATTATTGTTTTTTGGTTTTGTTTTTCTTGGTTACTTATGACTTCTGAAAGATGTGAAATGATTTAATCAAATAGATAGAAGGGAAGATGGGGGAAAAATCTGATAAGCATGAAATCCAATGTAAGATGTAATTTTCCACCAATTTAGTGTCTGCCTTCAAAAGATATAGTTGGGTAGAGGTTGGGGTTGAAAATAATTAGTTTTTGTTTTCTCTTGTTTGCAAGGTGAATTGGGACACAGTCTGAACAAATGATGTTTCTTGTAAAACTGTATTAAAGCAATATCTAGAAGAAAATTGTAGGAAAAAGCAAAACATTTTGCTCTTGATACACAGGTCTCAGGAATTTAATGCAAATATCATTAATATTTTCAACTGTAGTCTTAACTCCAGGAGATCAAGTCCATCTTTACTGAGAAATGAAACTGCARACTGTGACTTTTTAAATCCTATATTAGGGATATTGTATAGCTTTCTTTTGAGAGAAACTTATATTTGAGTTTTGTTGTCTTTCTCCCAAAGATCTGCAAGCTAGCTCTTAATCATTATAGGAAATGTGTGGAAAAAATGTGTAAGTCATTATAATTTATTTTTCCTTTTAATGGAGAAACTGGTCTTTTGTAGTCTTTGGCTAGTGTCACAGCGTGATGTAAATAAGAACACAATGGTATTTCAGGACAGTTTTGCAAACCAAGCAATAAAAAGAATTAAAAAAAAAGCATATCCCTCTCTGTTAATTTTCATAATTTCAGAAGCATATACAGAACCTTTTTCATCCTTGTCCTTGTTCTTCCACCTAAAAAGYGCTTTTCATTTTAAAGAGATGAGTCTTAAATTAAAGAAAGGTTCAAAATATTGCTGGTCTGCCTCCTGCTGCTGACCAAGAAAGGTAGATGTGAGGCACCACATGTGGTAGAGAGAATTCTGCATTAGGGCTGGATTGGAGGAGCAGCAGTGACAGGGAYAGTATCAGGACACTGAGTATTACTGTTGCTATTTTATTGCTTTGTGTTTGTCTCTTGATATTTGTCTAGTGCAGAAAGAAGATAGGGACAATTGAAGTGACGTGACCTATCACCTCATATGTGCTGTGACAGTTCTCTCTGTGTGCTGTGGACCCAATCGCTCCCTGGGTAGTATAACATAATTTCAATTGATTTTGGTGGGAGTTGAACTGAGGCAAGTAAGGGCAGAATTTTATCTTTTGGCTGCCATGGTTCTGTGCTTGAACATTGCAAAGGCAAATAAGGGTCTGTGTGATTCCATTCCTTCTGAGTAAACTACTGTTTGAAAAAGATTAAAAAACCAGAAACTTGCTGCAATGTCATTATCAGTTTGAAGCCCCAGCTTGTGTCACTGTAAAAAGAAGGGGAACATAAGCCAAGTTTTTGAAAATGTCAAGAATTATCTCTGCTTTGTCAGATTTGAGAGTGGCATCATGGGGCTTAATTAGACATCGTGTAATAGAAAATGCAGGGGTGTTAGTCAGTAGTGAGTGTCTTTCACAGAGATATAAACATTCATGCTGCTACATTATTCGACATCTTTCCAGTGAGCCTGTGAATGACCTAAAATATAGAGAAAGACTTTTCTGCTATGAAACATCAAGCTTATGCTCAGGTATAATTTYTTCCCCATTTGTTTCTAACAGTTCTCTCCAAATATACTTAAAAATCAACTACAATGTTTAAGATATTTTAAAATATTAAACCAGAAGTTATCTAACTAAGTTATTTTTGTTATGGGAAAACTTAAAAATACACTGTAATTGCAWTTTTTTTTCCTTTCTGAGGCTATAAATTTGTAGGAGGTTGAAAGTATTGTATTCACAGAATTCAGCTGTGCTTCCCTAAGAGTGTAAGTGCATGAGCTTCAAAAAACTCCTGATAMAATTAAATATAAAGTTTTTCAGTCCCTTGAGTTTTGGGCATATTTTTGAGGAAACTTAGCTTTAGAGAACTGTCATCTCTGAAAATTAAATGAAATACTAAATTTTAGAAAGTCAGTAAGTCCAAGGTAAGCACTGGTACCAGTTTTTATGCAACTTTTCTGATTGTTTTTTTCTTCATCYAAATTAGTAGAGCTTTAGATCATACCAGAAGACTGAAATTCAAGTAATTCTAAAGGTGATATGCATACCTAAACATATTGAGTTATTTRGCTGTTAATTGAAGGGATCCAGATATTTGTAAAACACCACCTAYGATTCATGGTTGCAATACACTTTCCTTCCTGTGATGCTTGAATGGATATTAAACTGTATCCATAGAATGGACAGAGTATAATAAGATGTGTAGAGAGTGAGCTGTTCACAATTTTGCAATTATCATAGAAATAATAATGAATAAATACGTGGTTTCCCCTCTGGTGATGGTATTGTATTGATGTAAAACTGTGATGTGAAAGTAGCCTTTCATAGTACTTGAAAATCTCTATTCCTTTCATTTGCATTGGTTTACAGAAAGATTCCTTTTCTCTCTGTATTAGCAGTTGCTGTTTTAGTTCAGAAATTTCAAGTACTCTTTGTTCAGTTTGATATTTTTTTCTTAGCTGCTCAAGTCTGATATCACACTTTTTTTATTTACCAGGTTGGTGTAATAAAAATATCTTGTATCCTCACTGATATCAAAGGACTAGAACAGTCAGATGAAAGCATGGTTGCCTTAAGCCTTTTATGTTTGCTCAGTCTGCTAMTGCCCCAGGAAAGCTGAGATCCTTGTGCCTGACCAGTCTGTCAGTGTCCCATAATGGGGACTCCACTGAACAGTCCACTAGATCTGAGGGTTGCTTAGAGACATGCACCAACAGCATATCGGAGTTGAATACTTAATTATAGTTTAGAAAATGGGACCCTTGTCCTGGATCTCCCCCTTTTGTCAGCTATGTTATCCACTGTTGGACAAGAGTGTCTTTCAAGTGCTAACACTGATCAGTTTGGGGAGCGACGTACTTTTGTTAACAAACATACTAATAACAAGGAAATGATGACAGATTAAGGTTCAAAGATTGCTAGTGTTAGTAACTGACTGCAAAAATGAATTTGAATCAATATAGAGACAAGCTCAAATCACCAWGAAAAACTAGCTTGCAATAATGATTTAGTGCATGTAAAGTTCTTACCAATAGGCGTCACCATGGGGTAGAGGGTTCAGCCCATTGAATTATCTCAGAAGTGATGGAGTCTTCCCTAACTTCTCCCCAWCCCRAACTCATTTTTATATTAGGTCTTTACACTTTGGTAGGACTTGAGTGATTCTAGTTGTACATCCTTTTGTTACTGAGTGGTGTAAAATTCTCTTGTTTTGCTCTTAAAGATTTAGTCAGTAAAATCTGGAGTGCTTGCTCAGTGARGGGTGGTCATAACTTGGGGGTGGAGGTTTGTTTTAATATTACAGTGAGATTCTAATGRACCAAGTTCATCCAATGGAAGCGATTTCACCACAGTTGCTGATGCTCTCAACTTCCCATCCTGGTGAGGATTACTACAGAGCCTGGCYATGGTGTCTTCACTCTTCTCCTCCCTCCATGTCATCCCTCTTAGTACGCTAAAGATKCAGGCTATGTTGTGTGAGGAACTGCCATGGAAAAGATTATGTGCGTGCTAGCTGCATTCCATCTAGGAAGTAGTGACTGTGTTTCACCCTGTAATTTTTGTACTGATATAACTTCTATTATAATGAGACTATGACTTAGTTTTCTCAGTCTAATCAMTAGTTGTCTTCCTATGGTAGTATTCTTAAGATTGTTTAGAGAATAAGTAAATCTCCCCTGGGCCCGTGTACTGCATTTCYTCCTATGATACATGGATATATAAATGGTAGAAATATGGAAATTTATAATGGACACCATTTAAACTCTATAGAGAAATGCATGACAGTATCTGTTATGTCATTTACTTCTGGGCTAGTAGCACAAAATGAACACTTCTRAGAATCCGGAAAACTACAGTTTAAACCTATTTTTATTATCTTTGACCTATCCAAGAGATAATGCAGTCATGCAATCATCATGGAAATATTTTTACTAATATAACATCCTGTCTCATTTTTCCATTAAAACAGCAAGAGCTGTAGTTGGATCCATTCCAGATAGTTGAACATAGATTTCATTTAGTTTTGTTTCCTATTTTGAAATGACAGAGATATACTTTAGCCTATATAGAATTTTACTATGAGTAAAATGGAGAAAGCACCATCACTCCAACATGCACAAGTTTTCCTTCTGCTAGCTCAGAGGGAGTATCTGCCCACTGATTCTGTCTCTTATTTTTTGCAACTTTTAAAAATCTGGTGCATGTGGAGAAATCCCTAGCTCTTATATTAGAGATAAATTATGCTTTTAAAAAAGTCATCTTAGTGTTTTCTTTTACTAGGGTTGAAAACCACAAGAAAAAAAACCAATGAAATAACCACACACTAAATAGAAGAAACCCAGAATAAAATTAAAAAAGCAAAAACAAACAAAAAAAAAAACCACCCAAGAAACCCATTAACAAAAATCAAAAAACAGCCCAAAAGAAAACCACCAGCCACACCTGAATATCTTTAACAAAACATTTCACAACAACTGCATTTTTTCCACCAATTTTCCARATAATGTGCTACATTGTAACCTGCCACATTAAATTAAATCCATCATGTAGCACTATAGCACCTGACTTGACATAAAGGTATGTGAARGCAAGTGTTATACATGAAGAGAGAAAAAGGGTTTTATAAATGCTGAGGATGCTTTTATGTGTTTGTATATCCTTACTTATTTCATAATTAACATGTAGAAGCCATGCTTTCCTCACATTTAAGTGTTTGACTTAAACACCCTGTACCAAACACATCTTGAGTGCAGAAGAAAGCTGTGTCCTTAGCTTACCCTGCCACTCTAAAACACGTTGCTCTGTTATGTAACATCAGTCATCCAAAGACTTGTCTGAGTGATGTAAAGGTATTCTAATTGTGGAGGAAAAAAAGAGGACATTTTTCCCCACTTTAAATCATCTAGGTTTCCTCTGTGTGTGTACTTAAAACTGGCTGATTTTTCAGCCACTTCTGAGTCTTAGAACTACTTCTAATTTGTTTTCAGTCTCCATTATTTGTTATGATGTTATATTATTTGTAATAGGAGATTATCAGAATAATTTGTGTCCAAAGGATTCAAAACTCCAAAAATCATCTAGATTTGTCATTTCAAAACAGTGTTAAATTCAGTGTTAGATCTGGTAACGTGACCTTGTACTTTCCTTTCTTATGTAAGCATTGTATTACCATAGTTGGCAACTGTCACGCAGATCGTGTAACAATGTCCAAATTTTTCACTTTATAATGGGTCTTTTCTTTTTCTTCTAACACAGGAGCTTTTATTTTTGTTTTGTGCAACATCAGCAAAATGGTACACTTATGCAAATAAGGTATTAATAACATGGAATAAAAAAATTATGAAGAAATTACCCATGAAACTGATGTATTTTGCTGTCAAAAAGCAAGTTCGGTTTATGTRTAATAACTAAAACAGGTCATTTTTGTGTTAATGTTAACTTTGGATCAAATCAAAACTTATTCTGGTTTTGTTCCTAGGATTCTGTTTGTTGAGAGTCTCTTGAGAACTGTTCCCAGCCATTGGTAAGGCTGAGGCAAGGTGCCTCAGAAGGCCAGCCAAAGGCTTTTATTTTAGCAGTGCTGGACACAGAGTCCCTGCTTTACTTAAAATGCAGCTTACGTGGCCAGATAGCATCAGGACCAATTTTAGTATTTATCCCTAAAWTTCTGTAGGAAACTTTATTTGTATTTTCATCTGTGTCTTCTGCATTACAGAATTGTGGACTGGAAGAGTTCCTCAGGAAGTTGTGTAGTTCAGCCTCTCCAATGAAGATTTCCATAACTGATTCTTGAAAATCTCCAAAGATGGAGATCTTGCAACTTCTCTCAGATTCTTTATGCAATCTGATTCAGTGCTTTACAACAGTTCTCCTTATTTTACAATTTGGCCTTGCCAAGAGTTTGACAGTTGCGGTAAGAGATGTCCAAGTAGTTTTAGGCTTGTTCTCCTCTTAGCCCTCTTTTCAACAGACTGAAAAAGCCCAGTGCTCTCAACTCGCTCCATCAGGCAGGTATCTCACTATCTTGTTTGTGCTCCACTGAGTACTTCACAGGTTTGCAGCATCTCCCTTGAACTGAGACTCAACACAGAACATGTATTCGAAGTGCAGTCTTACYGGCATTGAGTTGAAAATAATAATTTACCTCTACCAGCTGACCACAGCTTTTCTGATGCAGTCTTGTGTGGGATTTGTTTGCCAGAGTTTGATCCTACTTGACCTGCTGTTCACTGTAGCACTCAGACCATTTTCAGGCTGGTTGGTACTGAGCCAGCTGATTCCCAGTCTGTATCAGCACAGGGTCTATTCTGTCCTACGTACATAGTTCTGCTCTTTGCTTCATGAGATTTGTTAGCCAAATCCTCAGCCTTGCCATTAGTCATATAAGCAAGCTCTTTTAATATCCTCTGAATTCCATCAAGTCACATGCATTAGGTCTGTATTTGTAACCTCTAGGATATATAAATAAAACTCAGGAAAAATGTAAACACAAAGGGTTTCARAGTGTGAGTAATACCTCTGCTTTTCTCATCAGTAGGCAATAGCTTTTCACTTGTCTTGACCTCACATATTCCTCCTGTGAGCTACCATCTCAAATTTTATGCTTTGATCYTCATCTGCTACTCATGAATAAAACAGGTCCTGGCAATAATAGCTTCAGATATGAACTACAAGAAAAGTTTCATTCTTTATGGATAATGCAAACCCCAAAACTGACTAAAGCATATACATATTTGTTGGTGTGTATTTCTTTCTTTAGTTTTTTTTTCTTTTTACTTTCTTTCCACAAGTGCTTTGTACTTTCACTGTTGAAAATCCAAAGACAAAGCTTTTTCATTAAGTGGTTTTGACTAGCTGAGAATTCCAAAGCATAGAAAGAGCAGACACAGGGAGTCTGGAAGTGCTATCAGATTTATTTAATTTTTAATCATAGTATGAGAATTGAATCTGTAAAAATACTTCTGCTTCAAAAGAAAAAAATAAGTGTACATAGTTTTCTGTAAATAGAGAAAAGAGTGCTGAAATTCTTCCTGAATTGTATTTGTGGTACGTATAGCAATGACAGTCATTATCAAATTCTAAAATAGCATATTTTCTTAAAATAACAGGAAGAATAAAAATATTATAAACGGCTAGTAAAAAATATAGATGAGAAACCACTAAATAATGGCAAGTTGTGTGCTTATACTCCCTTTCTATTGATACCAGTTATGACACAGTATCCCTAAAAAATACACATATGAACCTTATTATTAGCAATACAGTAAATTTAGTTTTTTCATTACTAAATAAGCAAATCTGTATTTTTGATGTGTCATAGGTTATACAGCTATGTAGATACGTTTTCTTCCAAGGAATCAATTCCTTGGATCAATATATTAAAACAAAAAGCCAAGCTTTTGACATGCATAAGAAAAGGATAACAAAAAAATAGAAAAGATATCATAATGCTTTAAATACCTCTTCCTGAATGCTATACAATACTGTCTGTCCTGTATCTTAAAGGATATTGCAGAACAAAAAGATGTGCAAGAATGTATAATGCAATAATGAAAGATGTAAAAAAGTTGTGTTGAAAGAAACAAAAACTACTGCAAAAGAAAAAACAAATGAAGAAAACTATAAGCATAGTTTTTTTCTGATTTATTTTACRTATCAGTCATTTCTACATACTGAATTCTACATGACTCTGAACAAAAGGACAGTAAATTGAAATTAAATGTTATGAAATCCAGAAGTGCTTTTAAGTTTACAGGGGTTTTTTGATGCACATTGTAATGTTTTATGAAACTCATTAAGGCAGGACATGATTTAGGTTCTATATTAAGGAGGATTTCAGTAAAAGAAATAGTGACATTGACAATATATTTACCTTCTCTTAACAAATTAAAAGCCATTCTTTTGAAAGGAGTATTTCAATCTAAAGGTTAAAGCAYGCTCTCTTTCAGATTGAATAACCTTAGATCTGCCTGTTATAAGTTTCTTATACCTTCCTCTGTCAGAGACAGGATATTGAACTAAACTCTTGGACACATTCCAATGTATCAGTTCTCTCTTTTGCTCAGTGCACCATGTGTTTAGAGTAAAGCTCTATTAATACCAAACTAAATGCAAGTTCCCTGTAGTGATGCACAGTCCTTAGTTCCAAAATTGAGAAGGGAAAAAGAGATGGGAATGGAGCCAAGGACATTACTGATGAAGGGAAATAGGTGTTAGAAATTATGTAGACAGTAGATATATAGAATTTATCAGTATAAGCCCAGGCAGAACAGTGTGGGAGGTTCAATTTTGATTTGCCTTGATCTGGTCATGAGTTTAAATACCTAATAACTAAAGTACCACTCTCTGAGCTTTAACTCATATTTGCTTCCTTCTRTGTAGGAAAGGTACTGTGTTTAAGACTCAGGTTGTGAAAACTTTAGGAATAAAAATAATTCCTGGCCCAAAATTCATTAAGTTGTACATGTCACAAGTATTTGCCATTGCATGAAAAGTAGCTTGTTTGAASTCTTTTCTTATTCTAAGTAGTTTTGCCAAAGTCAGTCCCCAAAGTCACATTGTTYAGAGGGTAGAATTTACCATCCTCAAATCTTCTTCAATCTCATACATTGGATAGACTTATGCGCATTTGAAATATTTTCACAACATACTGTATCAGCAGTTTTATAGTTCAGACTGTTGAAGGCCTTTGTTTTTCAGAGTCTGGCACAAAYTCGTAATCTCAAATGCATTCTTACACATTTCTAATCAACCACTCTAATTGCATTGCTAATAGCTGCCATTGAATTCAGTGTCCTCTGAATTTTAATTTTCATACTTATTCTGCTGTAAACTTTCTGGTCACTATCAAGGTAAACAATTAGAAGATTTTCTGCCTGTTACCCAGCCATCAGCATGTGCTGAGGAGACACTGTCTTCATAACAAGAGAATAGCTTCATCCTTCATGCACAGTTAAGAACTTGCAGCTGACTTGGCTGCATTTGGGGCTCAGTGGATAAAGAGTCCATTAAATCATTAACTTTCTGGATATAAGATTTTTCTTAATAAGATGATTACAAGGACCWATGGCCAAGAATATCTGTCCTATTGTGGCTATCCTGATACTGAAACAAATCTATGCCAGGAGTTGCAGGATAGAACCTTCCAATTTCATAGCAGGCCTTAGACCAAGATACACATTCTCACCTTTTTTTCCTTTCTAGCACCTTTTGCTCTTATGAGCCATCTCCAAATATTTAATTGTAAAGAAATTTTTCTTCTCRTAGGCAAGTATTTGTTTTCTCCCAAGTGCTAAGACAAGCATCTTTGATAGAAAATTGCTAGGCCTGAAAGTAACAATAATGTTACTGAAGTACAATTCGTTCCATTATAAAAAAAAACAAAAATGCAGTTACCTGAGCTTAGTACTAACATCTTCTCCCTGTTCTTCATGTCCCTTAGCTTCATCCTTCAGCAAATTCTGAATGTAAGTGGTAGATTAGTGTAGATTCTTATTGCCCTTAAAGATTCCAAACTCCAAATTATGCACCAGGCTACCTGGTAGTATACYAGCATATCTAGCTAATTTATGCACCAGATGTGCTGCAAATTATTCTAATACAAAGTCTGTGAGTTTCATGAAGTCTGATTTAATCCTTAGCTCTCTTCATTTTATTCTAGGCCACAATGACCTTGGTTCTCTTGTCTAGTATTTGATGGGGCTTAAAAGTACACAATTCACAAGAAACTTGATGTCATGGCTTCATTAGTTTTTACCTTGTGAAAGTTGATGTTTTCTGGTGCATTGAGAAGGGGAAACCCCCCCTTATGTTTTTTGGGAAGTTCTGATTATTTAAGACTTTTAAGGAGAGGGTGATTTTCATCATGGTATAGAAGACAGAGGATCTGAGATGAAGATGAAGGAGAATCTACTGTTCCCCTACCTTGTATCACAAACCTTTTTTTTCTCAGTTCTTTCATTCTTACAGATGCTCTTTTTAATTGTTACTTGTTTGATTAACTACCCTTCTAATTGAAACAGGAGGGGGAAAACACATTGCAATGAGATTGTCATCCATGTAATTTAATTGACTGCTAGGTAAAAAGTCTTTGTTTTTAAAGGGAAGAAAAGATAGGCCTTTAATGCAAAATGCAAAGATTTAATAAAAAAAATGCAAAAGAAAATGTTTTCTRTTGGGTAAGTACTTGAAGGTCTTAGTTGGATCTCTATTATGGAAAAACTGAGTGGAAGTTTAGATTAAAAAATAAAAGTGATTTAAATTATTTTTTTACATATTCAGTACTTCCATGTTTAAATGAATAATTTTGTTAACAAACAGTGAGCAGAACACAAAAACTTGAAATACCCTGACATGGCCAGTACAATTCCTGATCTCTCTTGAGAACCATGATTTTTTTTTTACTTTGAGAGAATTTTACCAATTCARCTAGTGTAATAGGCAGTACTGAAATACTATCACCAAGTTGTGAGCTCACACATCTCAATGATTCCAGGAGATGCTCTAATGCTGACTTTGGTAAATAAAGTTGTAACATTATGCTCTTATGTAGAACCTCCTGGGTTTTGCCCAGAATATTATTGATGAAACTGTGGAAGCTACCTGCTAAGAGAAAGTTATATAGCTGAGCTTTTAACTTAATAAATGGTGCACAATAATCTAGGTTGCCAGACATCTATAACYAAAGATTCATTAAGTCAAGCTAATTAAATAAAAACAGTAAGCCAAATAATAGAGATGAGAGCCATGACCTGTAATGACCTCAAGTCCTGTCTATGACACAGAATTAATCTTTAATCATGCCTAATGGCWGCTTGCATATTTAATGTCTGCTACTGTTACTATCCTGCCCAAAGGGACTCTTCCGTTTCTTTCCTTCGTTTCTTAGTTCCTTTGGGAATATGTGTTAATTATTCTTATGGAGAAATAATAGGGCAGATTTTATGAGTTTATCCTTTTCTCTCTCTTTTCTTTTTTCTTTTTTTTTACATTACATAATGCTCAGAAGTGTAAGTCCACATAAACTTTTAGTTGTGTCCTCAATGGGATCACATGTAGGAATAACCTCAAGAGTTCCAACAGCATAAGTTGCATTAAATTTGGAAGAATGAAAGTGACAATTTGATACATGTTTCAGATCAAATTGAACTTCTTGCTGAAATGTCTAAGGTGCCAAAACTGGCACAGCATATCATGCGTGCCTTGATACTCTTAACAAATGTTTTTTAATAATCTTTGAGTAAATTAAGAATTTTGTCATCAATCTTGTTTTCTCTGCTTTGAGCAGGAGGAGCTTAACCATCAGTTTTTAAGTTCATTCTAAAATAATTTATTCTGGTTTTTTGATTTTCTTTAGTTTTCCGAAGGAGAAAGGTGTTTCTTTTAAAGTTGTAGATCCCTGTAAGGGAGAATGTGTCAGATTTTCATAAGCTTTCACACTGTCAGCTCACAGAACACTTCTCACTACTGCAGAGAAAGATAAGTATCATGAACACGGTTTAACTAGATTGCTGCCTTTCCAGGGTAACATACATTTAAAGAAACTGTGATAAAGTTGTCCTTTACTGCAATCAGTTCCACCCTTTGAAGGGCTGGTATTTTCATGAAAATGTGCTAGAAAACTAGGAAAAAGAGGTTACTTTTTTTTTTTTTTTTAGAGACAAACATTTTTTAGAGAAAGAACTTCTGTTCTACTTTCAGTCACCAGAAAAAGAATCCCAAACAAACCAAACTTCTGAATTACCATTGCCAATTTCCTGTGGCTATTAACCTTTTATTGTATCCTCCTGCTTATGTGATTTGTCATCCAGATATTTATCTTTAGTTCAGTTTCTACAGGAACCTTTGTCTATCTGTCTGAAATCTGCTAAGCATACTTGTTATGTGTCATGATATTTTTTTTTCTTCTGAGTCTGACAGTGAGAAGRCACTTCAACAATAAATAAATCCTATTATCATCTAATTCTGTAAATCATTGAAGTATGTGCTTAGTGTTCTGTGTCTTGTGGACTTCACATATCAGATATCCAGCCAATGTAAATTASCATAATTTCACTCATAACTGAAGTCACTTTGATTTACACCATCTTTAGAATTGGCTTAGCCTCAGTATCGACAGCTGCAGGTGGTTCCTGAAGAGACATTTATTACTTATAAAGCATAAGTACTCTTTGATAAAGTTCTTTTAGATACTGCATGTGTGAATGGCTAATGTTCATATCAAATTTGCTTATTTGAAGACAATTGATGTTACACAGGATTTCTGTTTTAGCGGAGYGATACAAAATATGCTGAAAACAACATCAATGTAATTTATAGTTAGCAAAATAAACCAAGTGCTATATATAATTCAATTACAATGCCAATGTGATTCTCATTATCAGTCTCCACAATATGCTCAATGAAGTGAGGTTTATATCTTGTGTAAACTCGTTTTTCATTTTTTCCTCTATTTTCAAGTTTTCATATATCTTCAGATATAGGAAGGTGAAGAACTTGCACCAGTTGACGCTTTGGATTCAGCAGCTTCCTAGTTTTTATATTTAGTTATTTTCCCAAGTTGTTATATTAATGGTCATAGGTTATTTAAATGTAGAAAGAAAAGAAAAGTAAATTTTGTTAATTTTAAAGRACAGAAACATGAGGTTATTTCTCAGCCCATTACAGAAAGACTGCATAATCACAACACTAGTGGAGTTAAGCACAAATATCCATGATGAAGGTAAAATGGATCAAAATATCTGCACTTCATTATGTACACAAAAAGAAAAAATATGTTCAAMGCATCCCCTGTCATTATTTTAGAGTACTTACTGCTTTATCTGAGTGACTTTCAGGCCCCTGTTTTTTGAGGCAGTGGGCATAAACTGTCAATTGTATGAGGATGTGTATGAGAGAAGTCAAAACATTACAGGGATCTAGGAGAAATCCAGGGATTGCACTGTTTCTTTGGGTGATTATATAAATGTTTTCCTACCTCTGGACTGGAGTATACTCTACCAAAAGACAGGAATCTTTAATTGGCAAATGGTGAGTTACAGTGCCAACATATATGAGATGTGGTGCAAGTCCTTAGTGTTAACCTGTCATCCTGAGACTACTCAGCCACACAGGTGAAAAAATAAAGTCGTGCAAGGTTGAATTTGTTCAAGGTTCAAGCCAGTTGATCCTGTTTTTCAGACTGGAAGACTGAAACTTATTGCTATCTAACATCTCACTCTGGATGTCYAAGTGCTCACAAACAGTGGCCAAGTCACACACTCAGTATTTGAGTATAAGAGTGCTGACCTTGTTCCTGTGTTTTCTTGCTATTTACTGAAGTGTGCTTGCCAGGTTGAGTTTTTATCATTTCAACCAGTTTAAAATATTTTAAAGTTTAAAGTAATTTCCCAAATACTTGTTGAGGTACTAAGTAGCTCCCTGGGCATGGAGCAGTTGGAGCTCCACATGGGGTCCATTGGGGCAGTGTCTGGCAGCATTCATCCTATTGCCCCAGCTAGGGGCAGGGCAGCCAGGGAGCACATCCATAGGGATGGGAACAGGCTGAGGCCAGGCTRTGGGGCCACAGACTCAGCAGTGCCTATGACAGGGTAGGGCAGGACAGTGGGGAGCTGGAGACCTGCCTTGCTCTGGAGTTGATGAAGCAGGGTCTGATGGCCTCAGGGGACTGACATGGGGTCTTGGGCAGGGTACAGGGAGGTCCTTGGGGGCCTAGGCAGGTACAGTAAATCCTATGAATACCCTCAGAGCTCTCACAATCCTTTTTCTAATCCACTGCTTTCCTAGGCATCTAATTTTTAAGTACAATATTAATTGTTCATTCACAGGTATATTAGCTTTCACTTGCTCTATTAAAATACAACTTGTTTAAKGCGGCCTTTGATATCAATGTTCCACATCATTCTGTTAAACTAATGTGTCCTTAGTATTTATTAMTTCATTAATCTCTGTGTCATCTGTAAACCTCACTAATAAAAAAACTACTTACTCAGTAGAATAATGGTAAAATGTACAGAAATTGTGTTGGATTTACAAACCTTGTCTGCAGGACCATGATAGGCACTGAGTCAGTAGGCCATCACTAGCAGATAGAGAAGTACTGGGAGAAAAGAAAACCTTTCTCCTTCCTTTTGTGTTTCCAGTTAGATATTGTGCTGTGTTCACAGGGAGTGTTGTTGTTTGGCCACAGATTCTTCTGCCAGCTTTTGGAGCATTTAAGAGTATGGGATCCATTGTTAAATAGGGCTTGAAAGCAAGGTGCTCAGTGCTTGTAATGCTGGGTGGTGCCAATGCATGGCTGTATTTTGAGGCAGTGCAGTGCCCAAAACCAGTGAGTTTGTGGGAGCAGTAAAGAGATGATGATGATGGCAAAACAGTGTCAAGGATATTGCTCTGCAGATTTGCAGTTCTGGATGACTCTGCTTGCAAGGTCAAATTATGGCACATTTTAGCCATTCTGTATAATGAAGTAGGAGAATTTATTTTKTAAATCATTACCTAGAAAGTTTTATTATATTCTGTTATTTTGTGAACTCTTCTGTTACATGCCTAGCATCCGCTCATTGCAAGTCACTCTTGTTTCCAGCACTTTGCAAAACCTATAGGGATTTTGAAGGATGATAGGATTTCCTTTTTTCAGTTTTTTTAAGCTATTAAAGCTGCTTTAAACTACTGGCCTTATTTGATAAGAAGTCCTGCTGTCACATGTTTTTGGCTTTTCTAAATCAAATAGAGCACGCAGAGATGAGCTGTACTTGGGAACTGAAAGAACAAACAGTTCATCTTGTGAACTGAAATGTCTGCTATGAAAATATGAGCATCTTCAAGGCACAATAAAGTGCTAGCAGTAGTGGAGCATTAAAATGGATGTGATTTTATATAACTGTTTGCCTCTGTCTTTTTCTATTCTGTCACTTTGAAGGTAGATAGGAAAGTAAGCACATAAAAGTGGGCTAAATTAATGAAAACCATGTGGAGAAGAATATCTGCATTTCTCCTCACGTGTTGTTAGGATGGAAAGCTTTATTTAAGTACACCTTTGTCTCTTAGCTAGACAAGTAGGATAAGTCTAATGAGTGTGAGCAGACATTGCTTGTATCTGTATAAACCCTATCAGTGCCTTTTGTCAGGCAGAAAAATAATGATAAAAAAGGAAAGAAGATTAGCCTTTGACAGTGACAATTCTCTATAAAAGACTTAATAGTCATTGATGGTGTTTAATGTGTAACATACTGGATAACATTTACCTTTGTGATGAAACTTCATAAGGAAACAAAAGCATTGGCTTAGTGGGTTTTAGCAGTAGTTGGACATTATGTGCTACAGAAATCCCAGCAGAGCCTGCTGTTCAAAGARTTCATTGTTATTCAGTTTGTTAACATGACAATGATCAAAGAGATGCAGGCTAAACTACTCATTTATTCTAATTRAAATAACTGTTTCAATCTGTTATAGGTTTTATCTTTATAGTGTGTATATCTAGCAAAAGAGTAACCAGTAACCCTCAAGTGTTACAGCAAAATGGCACAGTGCATTCTGTCTCCAGGGGCAATGTGATTTGATGCAGAAGGACCAGTGTTTTAAGAGCAGTCCATTTTTTGCTTCTCACTTGTAATAAAAGCGGTGGTCATTTACTGAGGAGTGGGCTTCTGGCAGCCATCCAGGTAGCTTTATTTTGTATTACAGCTGAAAATATCACAATAAGGTACTGAGCAGACTGATATATACCTACTTAAGGTTTTCTTTCATTTCATAAAAGCATGCAAAGSCTGGCTTTATGTGATAGCCCTATTGATTTATTCAAATCAAAACCAATTCTGTGGTATTTGGCGAAGTTAGTTGTTAGGTGGACTTACTAAATGCCTTCTTTGCTTTGGTCTTTACTGCTAAGGCCAGCCTTCAGGAGTCCTAGATCTTGGAGGCAAGAGAGAAAGCCTGGAGAAAGATTTTCYTATGATTGAGGAGGATTGGGTTAGAGATTACTTAGCTAAACTTGACACCCACATATCCATGGGCCCTGTTGAGATACACCCATGAGTGCTCAGGAAGATGTTATTCCTAAACCACTCTGTCATCCTTGAAAGGATGGCCAGTGGTGTCCTGGCATGAATTTGGAAGTGTCTGGCCAGCGCAGAGAACATGATCCTGTCCCTCTGCTCAGCCCTGATGAGGCCACATCTGGAGTACTATGTCAAGCTCTGGGCTCCCCCAGTTCAAGAAAGACAACAAAGAGCAAGTCCAGAGGAGGGCTAGGAAGAGTTAGGGGACTGGGGGATCTCTCTAATGAGGTAAGACTGAGAGAACTGGGACCATTTAGGCTGGAGAAGACAAAACTTAAATGTGCTGATGGTGATCTCATGAATATGTACAAATATTTTAGGGGGATGGGGCTAGACTCTGCTCGCTTCCCAGCAACAGGACAAGGGCCAATGAGAACAAACTTAAACTCAGGAAGCTCCATTCAAATATCATGGAAAATCGTCTTCAATGTGAGGGTGACAGAACACTGGCACAGCCTACCCTGTGATGTTGTGGAGTCTCTTTCCTGGAGATATTCACAAGCCTCTTGTACACAATCCTCTGCAACYTGATGTAGGTTAGCCTGCTTTAGCAGGGAGACTGGACTAGTTGTCCAATCCAGCTAGAATCTCCAGCTGTCCTTTCCAAGCCCAACTGTTTTGAGATTCTGTGATTMTGCATGTTGATTTTTGGCACATTTTATTTGCTGTGTTTCATGTCCTGCAAACTAGTTGTATTCCATTTAAATTACCTGAACTTTTAGAATTGCAAAGGATTTCCTTCCAGCACCAGAGAGGTGCTGGCACTGAACTGATCAGCTTGCTCAGCAGTTTGATCATCAAAATATTCAACCAATTGCTTCAAAATAAAGAACTGATGAATGTGCATATTCTTTTCCAGCTTATATAATCTCTTACACTGCTCGCATCTTAGAACCAACCCCAGAAACTGTAATTTTCTGATTTGAGAATGGTAAGTGTTACAGTCTGCCTTCTTTAAGAATGCAAATTAAGTTGTATGAATAAAGTTTTGTGCTGGTAAATGTTCTGATCTTTACCTTTGGTTGGGCAGGACTACTATTTTATCTTCTGTATGCAAAGGGCAGTTATTGCATGGTGAAATGGACAAGGTATGGTGGTGATCCTTTCACTGGAAAGTAGCAATTGAAACTACCATCACCACTGTGAAATTTTTCTGGTTTTCTTGTTTTCACTACACAGGAACCAGACCAAGTGTCCTCAAAGAGTGTGATTCTTTCCAACTTAGAATGAAAGCTACACTATTATAGTGTTTATGATCAGATTAGTGCTGGTTCACACCTGAGCCTGCATCTCACCTAGGTGGGTGCATGAATTACCTAGGAAGTGCAGCTAGCCATTGGGGTCAGCTAGGAATTCATAGTTTTAGCTGCCATCTCCAATGCATGAAGCAAAGCAGGAATACTCAAATACTTGGACTATGGACTCAGCTGTGAAACAGCAATTACAAGCTGAGGTAGTTACAAGCACATTTCTGACTGCTGCTGCCTGTAACCTGGGGAGCTGAGTCAATCAATATCAAGACATTACATCTGGAATTCAAATGTTCAGTTGGTGAATTAGGGTGCAGACTTGAAACAAATATTAAGCCATGGCCTATTTCCTGTGCTTGGCTGCATCTGGRAACCAGACATGAATAATAGTCATAATTGCAATAACTGTTGTAATAGCTGTCTAAAATAAAAATGTCACAGTGACTGAACTGGAAGTATTAATTGATTTATTGATATTTGTTAATGTATTTTTCCTTCTATTTTTTATTTTTTAAATGAAGAGTTGATAATYCCTGCTCCTTTCATCAGGAAGAAAACACTGCTTGATATGTTACTGTTCTGCTGAGATTGTGTCTTTCCTCAAAATAAATTGTCTAAATGTCTGTCTAATGTCTAATACTAAATAAAAATTACATTTAAACATCTATAAAAGCAAGGTTAAAGCAGCTGCTTGCTGTATTTGTYGTAATAAGATCTGTAGGAAAAAAGTGTTTCTAACAATATTAATAGGGCAAATTTCCCTTTATTTCTGAAATCTCAATTRTTTTTCATTTATTTCTTCTCTGCTCTCTCAAGCACCACATGGTTTTATAATCACCTTATTTGAATGCTTACTTTTCTTAAGAGCAAAGTAAAATTATACTTGTATGGCATATATGAAGTGCCACTGAGAATTGACTGATTGTGTAAAACTCATTTACATCAATGATAGAGGTAAGCTGAGTTCCTTATTTAAGCTAATATTGTGAAACAAGAAAGATTTTTCTTTGTGACAGAGACTCCTATTCCTCAAACATTATCTCTCTATCCATATTCCTGCATAGAACATAGCTGTGAAATAGAATTTGTATTAAATTTCCTCCTGCAGTGACTTACCTCTCTTGTAGTTTTGTCATAACAGGAGGTGGGGAAAAAACCCAACCAAATAAACATTCAAAGACAAGAAAATCCTGAAGACCTGMAAATAATCTAGAATAAAAACATAGCAATGTTATGTATTTTTACAGTGTACTGTGATATAAATAAACAGTAAGAATGAATGATGGGAATAGGAACTATATGTTAAGTAAGGACAGGAGCACTTTAAAAGTACTGCTTCTTTCTCAGAGAAGCAAATCACTCATACTTTTCCCTGCCTTTTTCATCTTTTCCCTTTCTTCTCACTCTCCTTCATCACACAAGCTTTCCAAGCCATCAGTTAGGCCAGCAGATGAATCAGCTGTTGATTGAGATAAACATCAAGTGAGCGATTAAAACTGAGCTGKGAGCAGGAACTCACTGGTTGGACATTGAGAGATTAGTAGGTAGAAACAGAATAGCAATCTCTTAAAATAATAATGAGGAAGTGTTTATAAGTCACAAAATGATAATTAGGAGATGCTTATGGTTTTACAGCTCCTGATAGCAGTTTGGAACATATGCCAGAGCACCTCAAAGCTGTCCAGTCTGAGGTCTTGCTTTAGCAGTTTCTCTACATTAATTTACACAATTACTCTTAAGATGTAATATTAACCAYCCCGGTGTCAAAGAGAAAGGAGTAATGTAGTTACAGAAAATTATCAGCTGTGTTTTCCTTTATATCATTGACTTGCCACTAATCAATCATCATCCTATCTCTGTTAAGCATATGAAGAACTTAGGCTCATATTTTTATGTTCTAACTTATAAAGAGTGTGGGTCAATGCAAGTAAATTTTCAAAGGGTACAATGTTCATATTGTGTACATTTTGTTCTGGACTAGTTTTATCTTTGTTTTTCACMTTAAACGCTTGTTATTGGTTACAATGCATTGGAAATATGTTTGTGGTAATAAGTGAAGTGGCCTCATAGAAGCAGATGAATAGAATGAGGCAGGTGATGTTGAGGACTCTGTCCCCACTGAACATGTTCTAGGGTATGTATGTGTGGTCTTGAGAGTAGCTCTGTTTTGATCATGTAGACTGAGTACCCATTACCTTTATTTAATTTTTTCATTAAAGTGTTTTCATTTAATCCAAGAAAAACTCTGTTTGTGTGTTCTAGTAATTCTCTGTGCYGTGAGCCAAAGAGCAGTAAACGGGAAATTCAAGAGATTCCCTTCAAAAATGCACTTCATATCAGAAGTAAAAAGCTAATGTAGATGTTCTTTACTTAAAATACCTATTTAAGACTACATGAATACATACTTAATAGTTAAATCTTGACCAATAACTTGAAAAACTACTTAATAAATAGACCTATTAAAACTAGTAATGAGACTGCTTCACAATGAAGTGCTACACAGTATGAGTAAGAACACTGAAATCTATCTTAAAGTAGTAATTTTTAAACAGTGTTCAGGATCCATAATTGATGGACTCATTTGCAGACCAGAATTAAATATGAGCTTTTGTCATACTAAGAAAAGAAAAAATTAAGCTGTTTCAATGTGTTCTTTATGGCTTTTATTCATAGATTCATACTGGTTGTCTGGACTACAATTGTTTACTTACCTACAGTTCATGCAAACTTTAGAAAAAGACAGGCATCCCAACATTAAACATTTATGGAAAAGGCTAGTTACTGACAGCTGTTAATATAGCGGTGATTAAAGAACATTTTGAAGGTATGTTCTCCTAAGCAGAATGTTTAGGACATTTAAGCTTAAAGGAAATGGCCAGTGGCAAATATAAGATTTGTCTTACAACAGTATTTTTAAGTCACTAGTCAGTGCCAAGCAAGGTTGACAAGAATAATAATATATAATTCCTTTTTAAAAGGTAGCCCCAAAACTCAAGTGTTTAATTATTGATCCAAGGAATATTTTCCTTTCAAACTCATCTGGGGGCTAAGAGCCATTAGCTAAAGCATCTGACAGGAACTCTTCCTAAAGGATTAATGAAATGAACTCTTCAGCAGTTTGTGAAAAAGGAATTTTACACTAGTCAATTAAAGAAAATAGACATGTAAAGCATACTGAGTGACTTAGAAAAAAATAATAATTACACTAAGGCTTCTTCCATTCCTACTTTCCCTTTAAACTGCTTCCAAGTGATAAGTGGTACATCAGTCTAATCAAATAGTAATAATTGTTGCATGTGAAACCAAATAATTTTCAGTCTATGCACATTTATTCATACTTTGTTACTTCACCACCAAACATACCTGCATATTTTCATATATATATATGTATATGCAACATATATGTATTTTGTGTAAAAACTAAATAATTACTATTGATTAAGAAGGTACTCCTCACTCTAAGGAAAAATATCATAATTATGGACCTGTTTGGAATTGTCCTTCTTTTCTTCTGACTGTTAGGATTTTCAGGAATTATTTGTACAGAAATATTTCACAGTGTGTRTGTGGCATGTGTAAGATATTAAAGTTCTGTTATGGCTATTTCTGTTAGAAATCTCTACTTTTTCTCCCATTCTGTAAAGTCAGCATAGAAGTTTTAAAAAAATTAAATATCCTAAATGCTTTTTGATAATCTATTCTTGTGCCCATCTGAATTTCTTGAAGCCTAACACCTTTAAAAATTGAGTCCAGAGTGACTTTGCCAARCCATTACTGGAAGAGAAAGGACTTGAACACAGATCCTAGCTTTATGCCCCTCCTTTTAGGTAATTTCTTTACCTTTTCACTCTTTCTGTGGTCACAAGTCTTATAAATGTCAGTGGGAGCAAAATTACTAGTGTTGGAGTTATGAGCCAAGAGTGAGGAAAAGCTGACTTAGATAAATTTTATTTTGCACTCTTGCAAGCCAATTTTCAATAATCCACTTTATGGCCCTCTACACCCTGTTGAATTGTGGGATAAAAAAGTGCAAGTGACATAATTCACCATATCACATCTAAAGGCAGACTCTCATTTGGAGAGAGGTGAAGGAGAAAGTCAAAATTAAATTGGTTTGGTTTATTTCAAGCCTCAGGAGCTCTAATGGCATATGCCATTTCACCTAAACAGGTATTTTTAGTGTTTGGTATGGAATCAAAAAGTATGCATTGGAGTTCCTATCTATTGTAGAATTAAATAGACATTTTCACTTGGGTATACTCCAGGAGTGAAATTATGGCCCCATTCAATCTGATGGAACTTTTTGCAATTGACTTCAAGAGGGACTAGGACTTCACCCCAGGAGTGTACTTTCAGGCTGGCTAACATCTTTTTTTAATGTACCCCCTACACAGCCTATTAAATATTCTTGTCATTACAGAATACAGAAGAGCCCATTTTCCAATTTGTCTCGCTCTGACGAGCACTGTTTCATAGAGCTCCTCTCAACCCCTGTTGTTTCCTACTTACTAGTTAGAGCATGAAAAAGCCAGTGGGTCAGAGGTTGCTTTCTCAGTCATCACGTATACCTTCCAGCAGCTAACGGAGCATGAAGGCTTCCTAACGGGCAACCTGAATTTAGTTACAGGCTTTTGACATACCTGGTCCATCTTTTATTTGAAGATTTTTATTATAGGCATGGTTTAGTAAAAAAACCCCATGATTTGAAACAGCTGGCCTATGGAAGTCGTAGGGAGAGAAGGCACCGTGGGAAAGGACAGGGAAAAATGCTTCTGAGCATCTCYTATGCAACCACAACAGAAAGAAAAATTATCCTGTGCTTTAATTACTATACCTTTTGTCACTCCTTACAGAAAAGCTGCTTTAAATTTGTAGTGCATTTCAATAACCCTGAAAACAGATTACCTTGGTACATGCATAGAAGCACCCCAGAGTCTGTGTGTGCTGCCATCTCTGCAACAGTGCTCTGGCTGCTGCTGTTCCAAAACATTGCCTACAGCTAACTGGAAGACAGAACTGAAAGAAAAACCCATAAAACTGGTTATTTTCATCCAACACTGTTTACTAAGGGATGCAGGAGGGCTGGACTTCATCACAATTAAACTTGAGAGRATAAAATATGACAACTGAAAAAACACTGAAGCTGACTGCAAGTTTTTTGTGTGAAGGATCTAATCTGCCAAGAACTCATAGATTTTCTTCGGATTTAATGGGAAAACTTCAGAGCCTACCCTGATGTAGTTTGTTTAGGAAACATTTGTCTTCTGCCTAGATATTTATATTAAAAAATGTTTTCATTTCTTTGTTTAAATAGAATGAAAATCAAAATCTWAATGGTAAGTTCAGGGGTGTCCAAAATCTGAATTAACTATCTGTTTACTTACTTGTAACCAAGCAACTATGTGATCCTCTGTTCATGTAATACTCTGATCGTACAAAATACATCAAGAACCATATACGAAAAACCAAAACAATCTAAAAGATGTGGTCTCATGAAGGCAAAATTATTTGCTTGATTTTYATGCAGACATTCAGATATAGAATCCCATGTGATCAAATACCAGGAATTAGATTAAGTTCTATAGGTTACATTAAGCATACACTTTTCCCCAAAATAATTCAGAATTTTCTYTGATACAACTATGTGCAGGCCTGCACTCTATTTTACTGCTTGTGTAGATAAAAAGCTCTGCTTCAAACTTATCTTCAAAGCATTTTACAAACAAAGCATACTCCTAACTATATTCAAGTATGTAATAATTTTTTTGAGCCTGAAGTGATTCTTGCTCAATTTAGGAAGGTTTAGGGACTTTTTWATGCATAACAGAGATGGCTAATATAAAGCACTAGTATGGGCCTGATCCAACAAGAGGATAAAACAACCCCTCCATGCCCTGCATATGCACTCAACAGTTTTTTAAGCTCACTTACCCAACATACTGTATTGTTGCTATGGTTACTCTACATTACACTGTCTCACACATGGCCTATATATAATATATAAAGACCACTATATCCTTACATCATAGGATTTCATACATTTTATCTTTTGGGATGCTCTAATTCTCTGATTGAAAGCTTTTTAATGTATATGTTCAGTATTCATGAAGAAAATAAAAACCTTTGCCTTCCTTCTTTTGTATTTAAGAAACATCAGAAACCTCAAATGCTATTGTAAATTCACTGTCTGAGAGCCTATAAAAATACATATGGTAAATATGC
>CADDXX010000126.1:1195105-1346006 GCA_902810485.1 Alauda arvensis | reverse complement strand
GGATTATAGAAAAAAATGTTTATGTTCCTCTTTTCTATCCAGGTTGAAAGATTGGTTCATTCAATAAAATATCATGGTGAAAATATGTTATCTCATTCTTGTTCACTTTTGTTCCCAAAAGGAGTTACCAGAAAAGTGGGCTACTGAATTGGATGTGTGATTGGGTGTGTTTGTTTGTGATTTTTAAAATATATTTTATTTCTAGACTCTTATCTAGTAGACTCACTGTTGCACTTAATTTATAATAAAAATCAACCATGTTTATGTTTTGTCKCTACAAACCGAGATTAGAAGAAAAGGTTTTGGGGTGTCTGGGAATAAGATACTAATAAGGTTCAGTCTGAGCACTTTCARGAACATCATTTTAGCAACTTCAATCCCTTTTGTTTTCATTATTTATCACATTTTAGATAAATACGAAGGGTGAGATAAATTAAAGATAACATCACAGTGATTCTGCATCCAAAGGGTAGCAGCTGGATACTTGAACTGAAGTACTTTATTGGCAGTGATAACAGGTCAGGGTTTGGCTGTATTGGTCTGCTTAGTGTCTATGTAGTTAATTAACTGTTTTTATCATAATTTAAAAGACACAGGACTAATTCAGTTGCTGTTGTTGAAGTGAAAGAAAACTGGCTGTGTTGAATATATGGATGGGTGATTATCTCACAGTGCTGAAAGCCAGATGGGACCAGAAAGGCACAGGACAATATTTGTAAGCAATGCAAAGCCATCCTTTTGCACTAAGAGCTAAAGCAGGGATTTGCTTCTCCAGTAGGCGGTCATCCATCACCTTTTATATAGATTCTTTTGTATCTATCCACGTTTTCAARATTTAACGTAAATGTGTAGAATTGGGTAGGAAGCAGAATATAATTAGACAGTTCTTTGGATACAAAAATTGTAGTCATAGATTGATAAGGACTCTGAATAATTTCTAACTTCCACTTACCTTTCAGTGCTACRGAAATATTTGCAGTCAGAGCTTAGGCAGGTCTTAGCTGTGTGACCTTCTGCAGTAGTTATCACTGGTTTAAATAAAATTATTTTCAGTACAATATACAGAGCTAGTTTTATGCATTCTTTGGTTTACCACTACTTTTAGTGTGAASTTCCTGTATGGCTAACTAACTGGTAGAAACATTAGTTAGTGGGATAAAAAAAGTGAAAGAATCAGTTTAAAAATCAGCAGTCTCACAGGGATTTGGATATCCTACTTAAAAACATCTTCAGTGTATATTCTTGAGAGATTTCTATTGGTGGCTAAAACTGCAGCCAATCAATTTCTCATTCTCAAAGCATTTCTCATACACCTTAAGTGCACAAAAGGGAAGAGAAAGTATTTCCCATCCATCCCTATCTCTTTTCGAAGCTAGATTACCCTGTTGTCTCTTAAAAACCTCTGCAATCATTACAATGAAGAAATGGCAAGTAATGAGGCATGTGAACCATGAAGAGTAGGATACTCAGCYTTTCCAGGGAGAAGTTCAATTCCCAGTTTGAGAAATTAGAATATGCTTGGAGGCCTAGAGATATTTTTAGTAGGTTGTGGAACAGTAACTGCAAAAGAATAATTTAATATTCTTATAAAGATAGTAGCCACTTTCTGCTTAATCAGAATGGTTCATATACCTTTTTTTCCTGTATTGCATTGACACCTGTCTCTCTAATATGAACATTCAAAGAATGAAAAGGAAATAGGATGATTAGATTTTGGGTCAYGCAAAATGCGAAGTTTTTCACACTTTTATTATGGGAAAAGAGACGCCACTCATCATTGTCTCRTTTTTCCAGGGTAAAAATTACTCTACTAAAAAAACTATAGAGATTTACAAATTAAAAGATAGGAATCATTATTATTTAGAAAGTCAGTTTTTGTAGCATCTTTGTTGCAAGTTGAAATGTAAAAATATCACTTTTTTGAGGGTAGGGTGATAGCCTCAAACATATGACATTCAAAATATGCTTATAATTTTTATTCTTTTAATTATGTTTCTGGAAATATTTGACATTGCATATGGACTAACTTGTGTGGGTTAAACATAACCAATTCTGACAATATGATTACAATGTTCAAGTCTGCAGCCAAAAATCTAGCTCAGTTTMTCCTTTTGAATTTAGGACTCAAGAGAGAAATAATTTAACAAATATTTGCTTTTCCATATCCAGGTACATGTGAATATATTAAGGAAGAGTGACCAATGTTTGCTGTTCTAACATTGGGACTATTTTCAATTGTACAAATACATTTTATGTTGATCCAATCCACCCCAAGTATCACATGTTACTCTATATGTCCTTAAAACATTCTTTTTGGATATGAGTATTAGCATTTACTTGTCATAAAACTCCCATCATCTACTCCCCTAAGATTAACTCCCTCATCAACCCCATGCTAAGGTTAGATACCTTTATWCCTCTGAGTGACTATACCAGTGTCTCTGGCCATGTATGTTAGAGGGTGAAGGAAGGGCTTTATGTCACCAACTCTACTTCGTACTGGGCATACGCTATTTCTGACCACATTGTTTCCTATAACACACTGTGGCAAAGTCTGAAAGCATCTCTGTAATTGGAGTTACTGTACAGCCTGAACTCTTCTGTGCTTTGCTGTGGTCATCCTTGGTCAGCACAACTACAGAAACATGCTAACATGATCAGTATTTTAAGGAACTTGGGCTATGGGYATTTCTGAGAATACCCTTGAGCATTTCTGATGTAGGTAGTGGGGAAATCTTGCCCTAGGAGTTGGCCTGTATGCTCATCAAACTATTGGCAGGCACAATATGTCTTAGTTCCCCTTCCACAATGCTGTATAATGAAGAAAGAGAAGGTAATCAATACTTAGAATTRCAACAAGAATCACAGATGGGCCCTTCATACTACTTTCACCCAAATTTGTGGGTAAAGCTGTTTCTGGCTTATTTGCTTTGTCTAAAAAGTGGTTTGAATCAGGCTGAGCATCTKCAGTAGACAAGGACAACAGTGAGAGGAAGCAAAAGTGATAACCAAGGACATTCTGTCTATTATTATATTATACTGAACTGTCAGGAAAAATTAAATCAAAAGGTTGTCTGATCTCAGAGGAGAATCACAGAGAACTTTCGCTAACATATATGCTATTCTGCCTTATTTTTTTACTTTAATCAACTCTTTTTCTGTGCTCTCAATTTTCRCTGTTACTCAGGACTGACAAATGGGCAAACATGACAGATACAATTTCAAATGTTGAAAGGCAGGCTAAAATCTTTTCAGAATGTTATTAGGCGATGTGTTTTGTTCAACATTGGTTTAACTGCTTCATGAAGTTCAACAAGGGCGAATACAAGGTACCACTTGTGAGTCAGGGCAATCCCAAGCACAAATACAAGCTAGACAGAGAAGGGATTGAGAGCAGTTCTGAGAAGACTTGGGGATGTTGAAGGATGAAAATCTTGACACCACTTGTCAGTGCAAACTTGAAGTCCAGAAAGCCAACCATATTAAATCGAAAGAAGTGTGGCCAGCCTGTTTAAGGAGGTGATTCTGCCCCTCTAATCCACACTTGTGGAGTGCTGCATCCAGTTCTGGAGTCCTCAGCATAATAAAGWCTTTGATTTCTTGGAGTGAGTCCAGAGGATGGCCGAAAAGATGATCAGAGGGCTAAAACACCTTTCCTGTGAAGGTAGGCTGAGAGAGTTGGGGTAGTTCAGCCTGGAGAATAGGATACTCCAGKGAGACCTTATTGCAGCCTTCWAGTACCTAACAGGGTACAAGAATGCTGGAGAGGGACTTTTGACAAGGGCGTATGGTGATAGGACAAGGAGCAATGTCTTTTCACTGAAAATTATTACTCTTATATTAGCTATAAGAAAGAAATTCTTTACTGTGAAKGTGGTGAGACACTGGAACAAGCTGCACAACAAAGCTGTGGATGCTCCATTCCTGGAAGTGTTGATGTTGATGATCAAGACCATGTTGGATGGGGCATTGAGCAGCTGGTCCAGTGGAGACTGTCCCTACCCAAGGCAGGGGAGAATGGAACTAGACAACCTTTAAGGTCCCCTCCAACCCAAACCATTCCATGGTTCTGTGSTGATTATTTTGTGCTATAACAACTGAACTATTGTCACAGTACAAATATTAGTGAAGACATATTCCAGTACAAAATGCTAGAATGAGTTTTTAAATGTTGCATTAATCCTGTAAAAAATAGAAAATGTGCCTTGGTTAATATTAGGCATTCAGATAGTCTGTCAATAAAATATACCTAATAGACCTAACTAAGTGCTATCAACCTTTCTTCTGAATTAGAATTTCAGAAAGTCAACATTTGATAAAGAGTAAATACCTATCTAGAAAGTGATATACAGTGAAGCTTTTTTAGATTGAGTAGTGTCAGCAAAGGTGCCCTCTTCCAAGTCAGGAAATTTTGAGTGGCTGTTTCAGGATGGWAGAGATGGCATTTCAAATGCACATGGCTGCTGAGTTGTATGTGACCCTTCTGTGTCTYAAATAACATTGCTATATCTTCCAGCTGGTCCCATCCTCATTCTGTATTCTCAGTTATGTTGCAGTATTATTATGTACTTTGCTGATGTCCGATTGCAAACAACCATTGCTAATCGGCTTACTCAAGTTTCCATATATAACTTTTAAAGAGCTTATGAAGGTAACCCATTGAGATTAAGAAGGCAAAAGGCCTGTTGTTTTCAGGTGCCTGACAGGGAGATGGAAACGAACCCACCTTTTCATACAGTGCAGCAAAAGTAGAGCAGCTTTCTATCAGTAATTCTCATTTATCTTTAGTGTGTCAGATTCAGCACTTTATCATCAAACTCACTGTCTTATCACTGCATAGCATTGTAACAGGGATAACCCAAAAACTGAGTTGCAAGAGGTTCAGAGGTTTAATATTTGGTTCAATATGTAGCAGTATTTTTTTCCTGTAGTGATTTAAGTTTGCCCTTTACACAGCTTAAAAAAAGACTATTGGTATAGTAATAAGTATTTAGGATACAAATGTGACATTACAAAGATAATCAGGGTTTCCTTTRGCAACACAGTGTGGAAACACTGAAGTTGAGAGAGGAGAAAACATAAATCCTTTCTGAAAATCATTTCCGCAATGATTATACAAATGGTGCAAAAGAAACAGTGATTATAATTCAAATATTCCAGTAARCATGTTTGATACTTTTCATCCAGTATAAATTTTTTGGACTACGGTGCAAGAAAACAGCACTGAGATKACACCATTTTACTACACAAAAATTGCAACATTCTTTTTTGGGGTTATTATTGAGAAAAGACTGGAAATATTTGTAAATTTAACAAAAAGGTAGCGTAAAAAATTATACTTAAATGACACTTGGTACAGTTTAGAACACATAAACTTTGCTGAAAATAGAAAATTTCTGAGTGGCTTTATCTTATTCAAAATTGTGCATTTTCTTTGCAAAGGGGTAGCATTTAAGAAGCTAGTATATTTACTGCATTCATTTTCATTTCCTTAGTGGCAAGATATTTTCTCGGAAAAATAATTTATATTTGTAAATATTCAAATATGTTTAGGACTTAATAGGGCATTGGTGGCTTTGATCATGTAAATTTGTATAATTGTGTAGATGTCTGTCAATAGTATAATTAAGAAGAAATACTCATTCTAAAAAATTTAAATTGGAGTATTTGAGGATAAAGAAGGGCTGTTTTGTACAACATTAAAGTTTTGTTTTGTACAACATTAAAGTTTTTCAGCACAATTTAGAAATATAAGCATCACCCCACACACACACCCAAACACACAAAGAGATGTTTTGTGACACTAATATATTGCCATATTGACTCTCTGTATTGTTTCTGTGTTTCTGGTTTGTATATATGTAGTCAACAGAAGTGCCAGCCACGTCAGCACAAACGTCAGAGAAAACTCATTTACCTTCTTCTTTTGAGTGTCCTTCCSTCTGTCTAACCAATTAACACCAGAGCAAAACATAATTTTTCCTCCTACCCATGAGGCAYATGAATGCATTAGACTAGGTTACTCCTGGCTTTCCTGTCGTCTCAAGTTTGAGGTGCAGACAGGGACATTCAGGTGTTCTGAAATGATGCCAGAAATTTTGGTTTGAAAGGCCAAATGAACTGARTTTGAGCTATGTTGAGAAAGTACTTGTTAAAAAGGGGTAAAATGAAGGCGTAATCTCCTTTCTAGCACACACATATGTGGTAAAACGTCCACTGAACGCGCCTATCTATTCACCTTCTAATACTGATTGGTGCCAGTTTTCCAAGTTTAAAATCTTTGCTGCAACAGCTGTAATAGTACCTGTACCATCCATTATGTGTCAATGTGTGACATGTATCTTTTAACACATGCTGTGTTAAAGGGAAGGAAATTGTTCTTGCTTTACATAAGGAAGTACTTTATGCTAACAAAATTAAACTTTCTGAAGAGAACTTAGGGTRACATAGATAGCATGACTGAAGTTTTAATTTCTGGGTATCTCCAGCTCATCCGTGCAYGTTGATTGAGCCTAAGGAGACAATAAAACATGGCTGCATGAAAGTAATGTTTGATGTCCGATTGTTTCTAAGATACCATGAAAGGAAGATTATTTTTCCTCTGTAGATTTTCTTGTTGTTATGTAAATAATTGCCTTCCTCTTTATCTGATCAGATCCAATTACCTCAGATCTCTCAATGCCCAAGAGCTTTTTGCTCTTTGTTTTTAAATATTTCTCTGTATTAAAACATTTTAACTCTTGGGCAAAYGTCTCCTGTTTCCTCTACCTTTAACAAATCTTGAAGGTCTGCTGCTGAATTAAAATCTTTAATACAAACCTTTTGAGTCTAAAKGTATTTTATTTCTGGTAGCTAGAGAAACTGTAAGTAAGAGATTTCAATTCCCCTTTTTCTCTCTCATGGTATTACCTCCCCTAATGTAACTAGGCTTGTAGCCCCCATTGTCAAGTCTTACCAATAAAGGGAAGAGAAACACAGACATTCAAATTTAATTTCCAAGAGTCATTGCAATTTTTTAATGTTGTATTTTTAAAACACTGACTGAAAAGTTTTTGATTTTGAACTCTTGTTTTCTCCCTTTACTAAAAAGAGCTCATTAGCTGATCAGCTGTGTCCTACTGATGGTGTCTTGAACTGTGGGCAAGACTGCAGCAAATCCCTGTAGCTATACRAGATGAAGGTAACTGCTGTGGTAGCATCTAGGAAATAACATCTCACATTAAACACATTAGGCTTGGCAGGTTCTGTGACTATTTAGGCTGAAATTTTCCATTCTGGCTAGTTGTGTCAGGACCATGAATTGAGAAAAGTCCGCCAAAATGGTTCAGCTGTTTACAGCAGCTAGGCTGCAGAAAAAATGTGTTGCTTTTCAAAGCTAAATTGTAAGTGACCTTGAAACTTGGCAGAGGAGTGGCATTTGTGTCATGAATGTTTCTTTTGCTGTCCTGTGACAATCCAAGCAAATTTAGCCAAGTTGAAAAAGCACATATGTTCAGTAGATACTTACCAGAAGTTCACTACTGTTACCTCTAAAAAAAGTCACTGAGCATGTTTTCGTCTCTTACAGTTCCTATGGCTGTCCAGATGATGAGATGCTTACYTAAATACATCAAAAAATGCTTCATTCAGGTCAGGGTTGAACAGGTGAAGCTAATCACACCTGCTGTGATCTGCTTCGAGCAAAGACTGGCTACGAACTCGAATGGGAGCAAGGGAATTTATCTTTCACCTGCTTTGTCCCTGTTCCAGTCCCTTTTCTCCTCTCTCTCCACAGTGTGGCTGAGAAAGCCAGCAAGCTCAGGTACATGGTATTTAAGCAGTCAGAGTGCTGCATTTGTAATAGGAGTTCGAGGAAGGTTTCCCTGGATAAGGAGCARTTGAGAGAGAAGCTGGGGAGAGGGAGCAAGTGAACTGAATTAAATTGAATGAGAAATTATGGGACTCAGAAGAACACAGTTGCAAGAGTAGGTGGAAAGAAAAGAGGATATTAAAAAAGAGAATTATACTTTAAATAATGTGTAATAATGATATCTGACATAAGAACCTGCAGCCCCGTGACGCTTTTCTCCAGAAACTGGTTGCTTTTGGTACAATGTTTCCTCTAAATCACTCCTGCTGTTGCTATAATATTAAACTATATAGCTAGAATTTTCCATTTCCCTTAAGCACGGTATTGGTTTCTTTGAAGAAATGGTGCATTTCAATCCCTTTCAGTCTGTCAGTATCTGAGGAGTTATTAACTTAGTTTACTTTTTCTTTGCCTTTCGAAATCTGACACGGATTTGTCCCACATCTCCCAGAGGCTTCCGTGCGCAATTAGCCATTGGATTCACTGAGTAATTACTTCATTTTTCATGTAAAATGCGCTTGATTTATTGTATACTTGGGAGTGGAAGGCAGAGATAGGTCAACAACAGTTAGAGGAGATTAGCAGAGAGATTCTCTGCTGCTGTGGTAGCAGTCAATCCCTGGGGAAGCTGGCTGTGTGGAAGCAGTGCCACTCAAGCCTTGGCAGTGGCGCACCATTTGACTTTGCCACTCCTTGGCGGAATTAATATGAGTGACTGCCAGGCAGATTTTAATCCCTACCTAGCTACAGATGCCAGCAGACTGTGGAAATGGTGGAGGTGTTTAAAGAATGTGCTTGTAAAAAAAGCAGATRCCTTTTTCTCAATGGGAGATGTGATCTGTCTTAGAAGCTATCTGCCAGGCAGAGTAGTTTCAGTGTACTGGGGGAAAAATGTAGACTGCCATATCTTTTCGGACATGTGTTACTTGTACTCASTGTTCTGGGTTAATAGCTTTTTAAATAGTGGTTTGAAAATTGTTATGCTGTAAAAATTATATGGAATGATGTGATGATTTTTTTTTTTACCCCTGAAAAACAAAAAGCATGAAGGGGCTTCTTTAGGAAGAAACATAGGCTGTTAAATATATATATATATATATCTGGTAGATTTTGATAAATAATGTAAGGAAAATAACTATGTAAAGAACACTCAAAAAATTTCAGTTGTTATGGAGCTCACCATTTTTACTGTATTTTTAGATCAAATGTATCAGTTTTGGTAATGATTATTCTTTTTTTTTATTAGTCATTTTTATTAGTCATTCTAAGAAGAAGAGAATTATAATGAAAATTGAATGACACTTTTGAAGATGAAGTTATTTAACCACAGGCACAATTTACCAACAATTTCACACTTCTTGTGAAATGTTATTTGAATTCATTTTATTTAAAGCTAGTGAGGAACTTTATACACAGAAATATGAAAAGAAATATTGTTTGGTGAATMTTTACTGCTTTTGTATAGGAGATAAAATAAGTGACTAAAATAATACTGTTAAGTTTTAAAATAATGTATGTTGGATGATGTTTCTCTGCTAAGCCCRTGCTCTCTCTGTCAAGTCTGTCTCTCAGTATTTCTTTTATGAGAAACTAGTCAGAAAGATTAGGTTATGGTGGTAGATACAAACTTTCCAAAGAWAATTAAGATAATTTGTTACAGGATTTTTTTGTTTGTATTTTTGTTTGTCCTACTTTGCAACACATTAATTTTTTTTTACTTCTACCAACTAATAATTCTAATCAATGTCACAATATAAAAAGGTCATTGCACTGAGAAGGGTTTTTGCAGTAATATGATATTCATGATACATAAGTAGTTTGGTGTGCACATATAAACTCAATATTTCACAAAAGCTCCATTTAAGAATTAAGACATATATATTATAAATTAATTAAGAATTTAAGAATTAAGACATATATATGATTATAAAGATACAGTAAGATTATATGATTTTAAAACAGGGAACAGTTCAACCCTGTGAATTCCAGTATTTATCTAGCTCATACTCCAACAAGGAAGGGCAGCTTCCTGTCCTAAGGACCATCCCCACCTCCTCTCCCTGAGAAGTGAGGCGTAATTACAGCATTTGCATGAGAGGATGACCGACTAAGTCTCTCAACAACATCTACTTACAGTAGTCTGGAAATGATTACAATTTGTACAGATTCATAGAACTACACAACAAGAACTTTAGGTTATCACATATTTTCTGAAAGTTAACCAGGTCTGTGAAGTAGTTTTGTCAGGAAGGCTTTATTGAGGATTGGTGGATGTCTGTGCTGGCATGCAGACATGAAGCAGTCCTGTYTTGGACTGAGTAAATGCAGTGCATATCTACAGTCAAATAAGTGTATCTGACATTTTCAGTGCATAACTTCATTTTCTTGGTTTTTGTTGTTTTCCCTCTAGTAATATTTTACAGTATTTTTTCATTTAAGGATTTCTTATATTTCTCTGTGTTTCTAAGWTTTTTTCCCAACAAATAACAAAGTTAAAGCTCTTTTTTTACTGCTTCTTCTTCCMTTTATTCTAACTCCAAACTTTAAAAAGAAAAGGAACAAAATAGACCCCTAAAACCAGATTCCATAAATTTCTGTGACATAAAACACAAAACATATAAGATTGTTAAGTACTGTCAGTGAAAGGCTTTGAACGTAATTTCTGGTATGCTGATGGGGTTTGACTGTCTGATTTATGTGCAGCAAACCCAGACAAGTGATTAAAGTGCAAATGTACCCTTTTCTTCTAATCTTATAACTTTTCAAATTTTCCTGTGCAGTAGAACAGAAAGACAAAAACTTAATTCCTGTGTTAGTAGTGAAAAAACAGCAAAAGGTTTTAAAACTCCGAATTGTGAATCATGTGTAGAACAACTTGCTCAGTTATTGTCATTGTAAGATTTGAAGAAAGTCTGTCATGGAAAAAAAAAGTCCCTTAAAAGAATTTTAAAAGTCAACACTGTTCAGTAGTTGTGACTAGGTGGTATCAAAGTTACCAGWACCGTGACTTTCCCATCTGATTATAGTGGGCATAATCCATGGTGTCATTCAAGCAATGTAATATCCTTTTTAAAATACCATTTTTTCCTCATGCTTTTGCTTTCATTTGTGAAACGTAAGGTATTGCTAGACTGATATAGAGAAAAGAGAGAAAGGAACAAAAATCTAAAACTTCAAATAATAATGACTATTGTTGGCCTAACCTTTTTGTCAGCTTTAAACCAGTTTTTCTGGAGGTACTCTGTCTTCAAAGYTATTCTTAACCTTTGCCAGGATATCCTAAAATTGATGCCAATTTTTTGGCTGATATTCAGAGTTTGCCCAGTTTGCCCAGTCATGTCAGAGGCCTGATCTTAATCAYGCTCTATTCCTTCATGATAAAACAGTCAAGGTACATTTATTGCTACAGTACCTGAAAATGARATAGCTAGCCAAATATCTTCTGATTCATTTTTGTCCATCACCAATGCAATGCCTGATGSGGGATAACTGAAGAGATGAATCAAAGACTTTCCTTTTCCTCTGTATTTTCTCAGATTGCTTTCTCTGTAGCTGATGTTTGTTTCAATTATTATTATGCTTGATATTTGTGTTTCCACTTTTCTTGAACTATTTGTGATCATCTTGAGCTGGAAAGGATGCTATGACCTTCATTKTACACAAAATTTTAAGGGCTAAACTTTCAGCAAGGAAGAGAGAGCAATATCCATTAAGTATCTTAGSYYYTTWAAWKRWTTTTTTTTTYTCATTTTCAGTACAGGCTCCTAAATGTTAGAGTCTAATGATTTTGGACTTGGATTTTATTCAGTACATCTTGCTGCAGACATTCTGTTCAATGTGGGAAATTATTCAAATACTTATAGGACCCAAGAGTGAAAATATTGCTATTGCCTGATGATTAGAGCATCTACCCAGGAGATAAATATACAGCTTTCTGTTTCTCTTTCCATCAATTTTTAATTGTTTATATGGAGTAAATTGACAGCACCTCCCAGAAATGTTTYTAGCATATCCTTTTGTAAAGAAGCAGCAAAAAGAATCATATCTGTTCAGGCAAACWAGAAGCTAAACCTGGTTTCTCTGTGATCTTTCAAGACTGAGCAGTTTCTAACCCTTTTCCTCCTTTTGTAGATTATGAAAATGCTCTGATTTTTGACTTAATTTAATCTGTTTTTCTTAAAGGTTTCCCATATAAACACTTAATTTTACAGATTTTTAAGATTTTTATCAAAGAATATTAAATGTATTCCATGTGTCAGTAGCACAGACATACATTTACATACATTCCCTTATTTCTACCTCTATTTTGTTCTTTACRTATTCTGGCTTTTATAATCCTGTGTAAAATATCAGCACATCTACAATTACTAGGGTAACCACTATTCCAAGGTAAGAAATTTGCCAGCTATTTTCAGGGATGATTACTCATTTTCAGCATCTATTTAAAAGATTAATCTGTGTAATACTTTTTTGTATAGATCACTTTTGATTTGCTAAATATAGCTTTTTGTACTTTTTCTCTAACTGATGTCAAATTGATTAGACACTAATGCCCTGGTATGTCACTAGACTGTTTTCATCTGAGAAACAGAGGTAAGAGAGTCACTTTACAGCCCTCAGAGATTTCCAGCTGAAATGAGCTAACATCTGAAAACACTACTAAACTGTCCCTATTTTCTATCCACTCTGCTCAATCATAAGAACTATTAACCTTTGATTAACCTTTGTGTTAACGATATATYTTCAAATTCCTTATAAGCTCCCATGAGAAATGAAGGCTAAATTTCAGCCAATGTTCACAAAGTGTTTCATTTTCAGGCAAATAAATTAATTTTCAACAATCAGACCAGAAACATGAGGAAAAAAAAAAAGTTCTTGAGCCATAAACATTCAGGATAGCTGTGTGTAAAAATATAACTATCTAAGCCTGTGGATATTAAGTGTATTCATTAAAATATGATTCAGCATTAGCTGAATGGTCTTACTTTACAAAGGAAAGTAAATGYAGGCTCTGAGCAAGATTCTCAGCAGTGTAGGCAAATTGAACTTTGCATCCTCTGAGTAAAGTGACATATAATTTATTTGGTCTTTACTGCAAGTGACATTGCAATTACWTTATGAAGGTGATGTTCTAGTCTGTCAGGATAAAGTGTACTTCAACCAATGCATTTAACCAGTAATTTACATTCCTACATAAATTCCTCGTTTAGTATTTTATTACCAAGTCCTTCCTTCTTTATGCTTACCACTTATTTCATCCTTCCTTTTTTCAACAAGTTTCTTTTAGTTTTAATCTAGGGCTATTCTGATATACTTTGAAAGGCTTTGCTCATTTTGTTCACCTCTCCTTTCTCTCCTCTTTTTTTTTTTATTTCTTGTTGACTTGTCTCTCTAGATATTCCATAAAAATTCCTAATATTATGCCTTATGCTTCACCTCTTCAAATTAATCTGTTCTGACACGTTCTTCTCCTAATCTCTTCTTAGCTCACTTGTTTGCTCAGTTTTATTTTGTCCTTTTCTTTAGCAGTGTCTCTGGTTCTTTTTTTTTTTTTTTCCTATCCTTGTGTGTCTCATCTGTGACTTCTCTGGAGACTTGTGGTTGATCTGCCCTTCAGAGCTGACCATTTGTAGACAGAGATGATGAATGGGACAGAAGGCTGGCRAGGAAGAGCCAATTAGAGAAACACAGCACTTGCTGTTCTTGTGTAACCCACATTGAAACAGCAAAGTAGTTAGAGYAGTAAGTGAATAAATGTCTTGAGCTTTCAATTGTGGCATATGAGAGAAACAGACTACATTTCTGAAAACKCACTATAATGCTGGGACCAGTCTTGTAAAATGTTTGAATAACCAATCACCCAGAGTAAATAAGCACCAACAAGTAATGAAAATCAAAATGTAAACTGTAATCTATGTGTGAGAAAAGGGCATACTTGGTTCAAAAGGAAATTAATAAACATTGTACAATATTCTTGTTTATTAAAGTCTGAGTCTCAGTCACAGACAATTCTCTTTTTTAATTTTCCATTCCTTTTCATTTATTTGAATACAAAACAGAAATTTCACTACCACGATGGTGATAAAATAATGTGAACATGAGGTTTTTAAGAGCAAGAACTTACTTTYGTCTGTCTCCCTATTTATAACTCATATTTCTTGTTTACATAACTATATAACTAAGTAGTGATGGATAAATAAATTGCTTACATTAACTTTTGATGGGGAAACTTAAGCTACCGGTAATAAACATTTCATGTGGTGAGCAGTATGAAAAAACATATTTTTATCCTGAATACACTTCAGGGAAATTTGAAGTGGTCTTTCCAGCATGTGGTGTTTTCCAAGAAAACACTCAAAGACTATGTCATGCAGAGTTTTTTTCCTCCTTGTTTAGCATTTATGTACTGAAACTGGACATGTACAGAAAACTGTACATGAAACTAGATCTGCAGGAGATTCTGACGCATACAAAATCAAGGTATCAAGAKATGAGATACAATCTCTTGGCTTATCTTTGGTGATGACTGCATGCAATTATTCATGTGTCTCTGTCAGGTCCAAGGAGGATTTTTGGGCTTCTGGACTGCAGCTGGCCAACCCCATCCCTGGGCAGGAGTAGGGGGGCAGCTGGGTGTTCCTCTGGTCCAAGGGGTTTTTCATACRCCTCGCTGTCCCATCTGGGTGCCAGAAACTGATGCTGACCTAGAACAGAGACTGGACAGAGTTAAAGAATGAAGTAGGTATTTATTAAAAGGCCTTAAAGGATAAACCTTGGGCAGTACAAGAGCCTGGCCATGGCTACACCCAAGATGGACCCAAAATGGTCACAAAATGGACAACCAGTCACCAGGTTTCACACTTTTGTAAGTTTTAGTCTATTTGCATATTGTGATTAATTGTCCAGTTAAAGCTTCAGGTCATGAAGTTCCTTCTTCCTGGTTTGCTCTCTTCAGTTTTCCATTGTTTGAACATCAAAACATTGTTTGAGCATCTCAGGATTTTAATATTTTTCTAGTAATGATGGACATTTTGGTGGGGTTATTTAACTTGCAACACCTCCTACACCCAGATTGTGATTCATTTCACTGAGATTTCATCTCTTTAGCTTGACTTTAATAATAACTGCAGTTTTAAATAAAATATATGTATCCTTAAAAAAAAATTGTCAATAGCTTTTGGATGATTATATGGAAATTATCAGAAGTTGGTCATAAATTATTTTTCCAGACAGAAAAAACACAAGACTTTTGAAGGTTCCTGTATTTTGTATAGTGATTATCACATTGTCAATACTAAGTAGGTTAAATCAGTTCACGTATTTTCCATGAACTCAGAAGTGCTTCCTCTAATCTATTTCACAAAGGTCAAGAGTGAATTTTCAGATAACAGCCTACCTCCACAATAGATATCAGATTTCATCTAACCACCATCACCTCGTTGACCTGCGATAGCTGTATTGTAATACAGTTGTAGTATGTTGTAATTTTCAAAGGRTTTTTTTTTTTKGGGGGGGGGGTTAAGTTTTGGTTTTTGTTTGTTTGGTTGTTTTTGGGTTTTTTGTTTGGTTTTTTTGTTTTGTTTTGTTGTGGTTTTTTTCATTAAATAGAAAGCCTTTTGTTGGAAATTTCTTTAGATATCCCACTTTACCCCTTCTACTATCTAGCATCAAAATAACCAGTATGACAGTGGTAATTTTTAAAAGGACTTTTCCAAACCCTATTTTATTCTTAATCCTATTTACTCTGATTCATTGTATCTTAATTAATATCAGTAACTTTAGAAATTTAGGGGATTTAAATCTGCAAAATTATCTTCTGTGTTTTTGCTCTTTACCAAAAACAAGTAACAGGTGAAAAACCCAATTTGATGGTATATATGTTTGATTCCTTCATTCATACATGAATAACAAGCCATGAGTGGAAAAATGAGGCAAATTCACATTAGAAGGAAATTACCCATCAAATTAATGTGTTCTGAAAGTTTTCTTTCAGAGAAAGAAARAGAGTAGCTTTTGCATGTCTGATCTCTTTGACAGCCTCTGAGATGTCTTTGAATTCCTGCTTCATTCCTATTTTTTAGGATGGAATTAAGGGAAGAGGAAGGGAAAAAGAGATTTGCTAGGAGATTAGAAATGTGTAAGAAATTGATTTCTGTTAGTTCTGCCTATCTATCAAAAAAAATGGCTATGTTCTTGTCCTAACACACCTTTACTTGGACTATTCTAAAAACTACCTTGGTACTTACAATATGTAACTAATGTTACACACTTGTTTGCATGTCCACCTAATACATAACCTAATCAATATTGTTCGCTGTATCAGTGCTACACTTAGAAAGTGAACTGGTAGAGAGGGAGAGGTATGAAAATGGTGTGTCAGAAGACATGAACCTCACAGATCTAATACTTCTGTTCCAGTTCCAAGATAGGATTGTATAGTTTCTAGGAATGAGTGACAGGGAACTTCTGTTTATAGCCTGGTGCAGAAGCAGCAAACCTCATCATGGTCCATTTACTTTCCAATTGTTCAGGAAAATAAAAGCTGAAAAATGTGAAGGAAATGCTAAAGAAGCAATTTTTCACTCTGCTAATAATGTTCTACAACACACAAAGCCAAATACCGCATTTTATCTCTGCGAGTGTTACTCAAATTTAGACTTGTAAAGGGCGTGAGTGAGAAAGATTTAAACATAGGTCTTGGTTTAATTTAGAACTGATTGCTCATTAATCTTTGGAATAGTTATCCAAACTGTCTTCCAACTGCAGGGGAGGCAATTGGCTGCTATCATCAAACCCTGCTGTGCAGTATTCAGTTCTTCTCTGGCACAATATTTAGCCTTTTGTTCAATGTTTACATACAAAAAATTATAGGGAAAATATTGCTTAATGAGCTAGTATAGCTTGATCAAAGGAGTTAGGCATTCAGTGTCTGCAAGTCGGTAGCCTGTGTGAACCCACTTGAATTGTTAGATGTAAAACATAATTATTTCACACTTTTGATTTGGTGAGGCAGAAACCTCTGACGCCATGGAAACTGAAGGACTGCTTGAGCCGCTGATTCAAAACCAGGAATAAGATATGCAAAATCTAGATTTAATTGTGAATTATTCCTTTGTCCCTCTCTGAACCACAATTTGATTTTTCTCTACAATGAGATGAAGGAACAACACTTTGTAGCTATGGACTGAAAGATTCTAGGGGGTGGTTAGGTCTTTTTTAGCTTTTGTCCCTTCCTAATGAGGAACTCTGATGTCTCCTTACCACTACAGAGCAATGAAGTGGCAAGAGTGGTTTCCAATCATTTGGACACATAATGCATGTTTTCTTGAGCAGGAGTGGACATTCCTTTCCTTTTGGCTTATTTTAAAAAGACAGGCTATTTGGTGGCCCATATAATTCTTTCCCTGTTGATGAAGGTACTTCTTTAGTTTGATTAACAAAGACTGAATCTTTTTGAAGGTCACGGAAGTATTAAATTATGTAATGTTGGTCACATTAGAAACCCGACCATGAACTGKCCATCTGAGAGCAGAGCTGCTAATTGAGCAGTTCCACTGCTTACCTTGTTCAATATAACTCTTTTTTAGGATAAAATAATCATGGAAGAGCCCAAGTTCATCAGCCTTTACTTTTTGACTCGGCAGAGAAATAAAATACAACAGAAAAATAATAGTATATTGATTTGAATAGCAATTATTTTTTATATTGTATCTAAGATTGAAATAACAGCTCTGTGCATGTGCAAAAATATCAATATAAAACTGTCAGTGAACTATCAGTTGGGATGATATTTATTTCTGAGAAATATATCCATTTACATGTTAGTATTATGATTAGAAAACAGCATACTAGCAAAATCTAAATAAAGAACATATGAATTTATACATATGAATTTCAGGACTGCTGGCCGCTGGCCTCCAAGTAAAATCTAGGACCCCAAGGACAAGARCTTTTCATGTTATGTTGTTTTTTATATCCCTGTTCTGGCAGCAAAGGACAAATTGAGTAATAGGAAACTCATGCCAGTCAAAAACATTTTATTTAGTATAATCCCTTGTCAGGCTAATGTAAAAGCATATATCTTATTTTAATGGGACTGCCACTGATCTGTCAAATAAAAAAAGAGTAAGTTGTATAGCTTAAACCTGTTAGTATTTCTGTCTTAAAAAGACACCCAAATGCAAATCATTGTTGCTGTCTACAGCCATCTCACCAAAATATTTGACACTGGCCAGAGAAATTAGCACAGGTGGTCTACTATGCAGTCAAGAGTTGAAGCATTTTATCTCTTCTATTATTGCAGGAAATAGAATTAAAGGAAGGGATATTCTACAAGGATATAAAACAATAATCATAACATATACTTTCAACATATGYATGGAATTTTAATTATTCTTTCAGTATCAGAGATCTGTGAATTCTGTAAACAGTTATTATATTTTTTTCTGACAATTCTGCAAATCAAAAATTTTCCCTCTGAAAATAGTCAAAGGTCATTCTCTGTTCTTTGGTGATAAAGACTGATAGTAAAATTGTTTGTCTGTATGAAGGATACATTCTGCATCACAGTCATGCACATATTTTTATATAATTATATATATTTGTATTTACAGTATATGGTCTAGTATGTATTGCATATATAGTATRTACTATATAGTATATATACTATTGTATGTATAGTCTCATATAGGATGAAATACATCTGTTGTCCATAGAAAAGTTGAAATTTCATGTTATGTTTGTTTTAGTGAAAGGCAAGAGCTTCTGTCTGAGAACTTATTCCCATCATAACTAGAATTTTCTGTAGGAAATACATAACTGTGTTTAATTTGGTGAGGGRATTTCATGTAGAAGTTTTTTCCCTTAGATTGCTGGCTCTGAAAGCTGTTGAGTTTYGGAGTGACATGAAAATCTGGCTGCCTAGGACTGTTTGCTCAGACCAAGTGGCTCAAAAACTGGCTGTTGAGAGCTTTATAGATGGTAGAAATAGACAAGCTCTTATCTCATCTGTCTCACTTCAAATAGTCTTTATTATTTTCAAGCCTATTATGCTTCTACCATGTTTACCTTCTTATCATTTCATTCAGATAACCTGAGTAGCAAGTCCCAGTTCAGAAAAGAAAATAYTGAGATATTTGGATTTTGTTCTAAAACTTGCCTTCAGACCAGTTAGATTTTTTTCTCTTCCATTCTATACTATTCCCAAAACATTACTATTTTATAGTTTTATCCATGGCTGTCAGAATAAATGCATGAAGCCATGTTTATGGGTGTTATAAAACRTATGAAAATATGCTAAGCCCTCATTTTAAAGTACTGTAACTCTAACAACCCCAGAGTTGTAATGGGAATAGTAGGACAACCTTCAGAGTTCCCACATTTGAGTGCTTCTCCTGTACTGTGAACACTGGGAAGTGACACGCAGTGGATTTCTTTTTCATGGTTTCAGATAAACTAGTAATATGGAGTTATTTTACATCCTTTTTTTTTGTTTTTTTAATTAAGTCCTTAATCTCTTTTTTTCTCTGACAAGCCATGAAAAAAGGGCTTYACAGACAGGACAAAACCAAAGGACATCTGTCAAAAGTATTTTTGATATAAAATTAGAACAATTAACATGGAAAAAGTGGTGGATCAAAGGCTTCAATGTGGTAATTTAAGGGTACAAAGCCACCTTATGCTTAGGGAGAGACAAAATAATAATTTAACCTATTAAATAGTTAGGCTTTTTTTTTTTTCATTTTAATGGATTATTGCTTATCAAAAGTAATTTTTTGACTCCTATACTTTCTGCTATCTCATGTCTCAAGCACCTATTTTGTAGAGTTACTCTCATGAATCTTTCTCACTGTCAAACACCACATCTTAACAAACTCATTTCRTACTTCAGTTTATAATCAGAACTTGAACTCATTGCTTGGTTTCTGACTKCATCTTCATGTGACTGACTGAGCCAGTGATCCCTGCTCTTCTAATGTGTTGTTGCTTAGATGGAATATTTCATTGTTAATCCCACTTGATAGGATAACTCTCATTGTTAACAAAGACAGTGTTGAATGGAGATSAGCGTCAAGCATCATTTCAGAGTAATGATTACAGGGAAGACAGTTCTACTACTCTCCTCTGTAGGCAGCATTTCTCTACAGTACTCAACTGTTTCTACAAACAAACAGTATATAATATATGGAAGTGATTTTTAATCTAAAATACAAATTTTATTCTAACTTGGATTAATATCCAAATATTGGTGAATAGAAATAAGGGAAAATGTAGAACTCATCACAAGATATTCTTCMGGTATCACAAAAGACCTGGCACAGCAGTAATGCTATTATATTCTCTTAGTAGAAGGGTTAAGCCAAGGAGCATTTCATAAAACATTTCATGAAATCAACAACAGTAATGTAGACTAATCTCAACTCAAATTTAGAATAATCTAAAGTAGAAATGGCAAATGAAATATGGCCTCTGGTATTAAATAAATAGCACAGACATTGTTTCTGTTTTCTCATTAATATCTTAAGCAATATAATYGGGAACAGCAGCTGAACCTACCACTTTGGGAATTATCAATAGTTTTAATCATAGCAGATAAATAAGACCCTCAGCTTTGCCTCAGGGTGCATTATTTTCCTAAGCAGTACAAAGCTGCTGATGTAAATGCCTCTGTCTCAGGTCTTCCTACTTAATTGYAACCACTACATGCCATATGTATTCTACTGTCTCCAGCTAGGTATTATTAATACAGAAGCTCTGCATTTATTATCCACTGAATTGCACTTCTTCAGGGAAATATAAATTAAATTGAATTATTATATACTTCCTTRGGTTAGTAATAAATGAGAAAGAGAARTGTAATCTTTTTTGATACACTAATTCCTTGTAAAACAAGGGGATTCAATTCACATTAGGATGACATATAAAGAATTCTCATAATATTAAAAATATATTTTCCTAACCTTAGCAAGGATTGGGTAATGTCTTTTAAAACCATCCTATTTTGCCATATATTAYATTCATCTCAGCAACAATAGCCCCATAAAATAGAGGATTAAAAAATTATAAATTATACTATWCACTAGACATGCCTGATTAACCAAGAAACCATAAAAAACTCATAAAACCCCTGCCACCACAATAACAAAACCCCCAAACAACAAATAAAGCCAATAAACCCCAAAACAAACAAACAAAAAACCCAAACAAAATCCCACAACATGCCAACCCACCAAATCCACAAACAAACAAACAAACACCAACCTCCCGAAAAAGGAACATTAATTGTCTATTACTTTGAGCAAATTATTCTGGGTTTGGATTTGTATAGTTGCATTGACACACAAATGTTTTCACATAAGAATAGTTGTTCTGTGAGGTTAGATGTCTGTCTTCTCAGTATTGGAAAGTGATGGACTCTATCTTCGCCTGGAACTTGCATTCTAATGTCTCTACTTCATTTTAAGAAGGAGTCTAATGTATTGCTTCCTAACTAAATTTTTTTTTTCTTTCACATKAAGTGCTGAAATATTTATTGCCAGCATGTCTTATGAGCCAATCAATTTGCACAGAACTTTGGAGGACTTGCCTAGAGTAGGGATTTGCTCTGTACTGTGAATTCTGAGGAGTATGTACTCATACTAATCCAAAAGATGACTCTTCCACAATTCATAGGATTATGACGTGCAGAAGCAATMATTCAGCTATAGGGCTGGCTAGATGATCAGTAAACTTGTAGTGCTCATGTTTATGAAGTGATTATGAAGGTCTTTCCTCTAAAACCTTTACTCAAAATGAATTGAATTTGCTGCAAATGTGTAGTGGTAAATGTGCCCTGCAATAATGGAAACATTTCAATCAGTACATATATAGATAATATATGTGTGTGTGTGTGTCTGTATATTAGTAATGCATTTTTTAAAAAATATATTTCCCATGCATTCTGTGTACATATGCCCACAATCTCCAGTGCTTTTATGTGATGGATATAAATAGATAAATAGATAAATAGATAAATAGATAAATAGCTAGCTAGCAGCTAGATTGAAAATCATTCTTCTTCTTGTGAATTAACCCTGATAGGCAGGAATGGGAATCTCATGAGGTTCAGCAAGGCCAAGTATGTGTTCCTGCATCCGATATGGGATGACCCCCAGTATGAACAGAGGCTGTGGGATGGAGAGATTGAGAACAGCCCTGATGAGAAGGACTTGGGGGTGCTGGTGAATGAAAAGTTAGATATGAGCTGGAAATATGCACTTTTGGCCCAGAAACGAAACAGATCCTGGGCAGAATAGGAAAAAGCCAAAAAATTACTCAAGCAAGTGGTGAAATAAACCGATTCAAATATAGCATATTAACATTTACTTTGATAGCTCAAGAAGAACAGTATTTTATGCAGTGGGGACAGGGCCCCTAAGACTATTCAGTGTGGAAGATGATTTCATAATAAATAGTAGTTTCCAGAACTCTTTTTTATATGTTTTCCAGCACTTACTAAGTGATAGAATGCTGAAAGTCAAACAATTTTTCTTCTAAGTCATATGGTCTGTTCATCTGAACAGTTCACTTTGCAGTGTAGTATCTCAAACTCTTTAATAAGGTTAATAGCAATATCTGCCTGAGGCAAAGTGCTCAGAAGTCTTCTACATAGACTTTAGAAGAGGGATTACCACCAAGTAGCATTTCAGCAGTTCAGATTGTGGATTTYACATTTGCTGGCAGCAAAGCTCTGCTGAGTGATCTAAACAYAGGAGCAAGGTGCTCTGGAGTTGACATCACCAGGTCAGGGTGAGGTCTGCTTAAGTCAGGTTTGCTATACAGTTTTCAGATCTTTTTAGGAGCTATTATCCCTTCTTTCCTGTGAACCACTACTACAATTTTTTCTCTTTACATTTTGAACTGATTKTATTRCTTCAGTAAAAGGCCAGAATTTAAKTTKTATTAAYRCAGAAGAAAAATCTTTGTTCAATATAGCATCCACAACTCGGTATTTCTCATTGCAGTCAAGTGCTGTATCTCTTCATCTGTAGGAGGTAGTACATAGTTCAGCCAAGATGATCCCAGTTAACATCCATGTTATCTCAGAAAGCGTACTTTGATCAGAATGGATCTGTTCTTGCATTTTTRCCCTCTGTGCAATGTCTATTTTTAAAGATGCATCTCGGCCAGCAGAGTAGATGCATCCAAAGCACCCTTCTGTAAGAGCAAAACTGAACAAATTATCATGATCCATGACATATTAACATATAAACCTTTCTATCTTGAGTAAAAATCAAACCCAGGTTTTGTTTACAAATTAGTGCAGATGCAATTACCTAAGGTAGCTATTATTGTTGTCTTGCAATGCTTCCTAATGGTGTCATGTTTGTGCAATACACTTTTAGTTCTATGCCTAGAAACTATGTTAGTTTTTTTCTCCTTCCCATAGGTCTTTGTGCCTTAGATATGTCTAAGCTTTTGTTTTTGTTTTGGGCTTTTACTGTGGTTTGGAGTTATTTTTGTTTGTTTGTTTGTTTTGCAGGTTTGTTTGTTTTGTTTGTTAGTTTGTTTTCTAACTGTGAGATAATTATTTTGTTAATGAGGAAGTAGATTGGATGCTTGCAAAAAATTTAATGGAATTTTGAATGKTGTTGTCATGTCAGGCTGTGTGAGTGCAAAACGTACAGAAGCACAGTGGGCATCAGGTCCAGGAAGTGATAGCTTAAAATTTTGGTTTTTATTAGCAGAGATTAAATGCCATACTAATTTTGTTTTCATATATTAGTCTTTAAATGCAGAACAATGGACTCATATTTTGCTAGTGTGTTTTTGGTTTTGTTCAAACTACMACAGTGTCTAAATTTTAAAATAATGCATAGAAACTTGTTGTTGGAATTGAAACTATGTCATTCCAATAATAGAGGGCTGTTGGTTTGATTAAGGATATGCAGTAACCAAAGCCACTTAGGCTATTATAACCTGTTATGCAGTGGATACYGGCAGAAGAGAAAGTATCCTGTACTACCAGCTTCTTCAATCTAAATCTACACTTTCTTAAATTAAGATTAGATACTTTTATTTCATTATAGAGCTCTGAGATAAACTTTCTTTGAACTTTGTCGGAGGGGATGTAAAAATCCTGACTTCTACAATTTCAAGGACAAAGCAAAGCATAGTCTTTTCATTTTCAGAATATTTTTAAGCTAAAGAGGGTCACATCATTTGTATGCTGACATTCTTCCTATTGCTTTCATTAAAGAAAGAAGAGTGAGAGTCTGAGAAATCTTGAGCCATTCCTGATAAGAAATTTTTAAAAGATGACCCCAACCTGTAGGGGATGATTTATGAAATCATGGTTTTCATTATTAGAGTTAGTGCTGGCTCTCTTGTTTTTGATTGATATGCCTGGAGCTTATAGGCCTCATTTTATTTTTTTTTCTCTTAAGYAAAGAGCAAGGGCATTGGAATTTTACTGGAGAACAAAGTTATGCAAAAGATATCCAGGTACCAAAACAGGTATCACTAAAGATAAAAAGCCTACAGAGAAAAATTATTCATGCTTTTTAAGTTGCTATATAACATATATAAAGCTTAAGATTTTAACAAAACTTTAGGGACAACAATATTGAAAAAAGGAGGACACCTTACTTGTTATACACAATCACTGATGTAAGGTATTCCATATAATTTGATTCTCATCTTCATATCTGTCACAAAAAAAAAAATATAATAATAAAAGGTCCCCTTAAAATTACCTCCCCCTTGAAAGAAATCCCAAATGCAAAARCTGCAAGAAAGCATAATACTTTTACCTACTATATTGGCATACGTGTGGCACCTAAATCGACAGTATAGGACATATCTCTTCTATTGAGGTTACAAAAAGACTGCTCTTGRAAACACTTAAGATGTCTAAACTGAGCTGACAGCAAAATATTTGCCACATTAGAGTGTAGTTTATATTTCATGAATAGTTCACCCATCCTGTTGTCAATGTCCAGGTAAATGACAGTGTAATTTGTTTCTCATTTTTAAAAGTCAAAATTGTCAGAATAATATTTCTCTATCAAAAAAAAAAAAGCAAAACAAAAAAGTGAAATTTCATCCTGTCAAATTCAAACTGGAGAGAAGAAGGTTACTTTGTTTGGAGAACTAAAGGGGAAAAATAATTAATGTATTTTTATGAAATTAAATTTTTGACTGAGAGTGAAGTATATTTATGGAAAACAAGAACGTGTTCTACGTAATATTTCCTTTAGTTGTTATTAYAGTCTTGTTTGCTGGGGTTTCTTGTGTTAATTATGGGTGAACATAACACTTGAAGAAAATAATGATATTGCAACACACCTGTCAGGGTCCAAAATCACAGAATCATTGTGTTATAGACTGGTTTGGGTTAGAAGGGTCCTCCAAGATAACCTAGTTCCACCTAGGCACRGGCACCTTCCACTAGACCAGGTTATTCCTAGCCAAGTATTTTGTTGTCTTGTGATACTTAATTTCTTAAGTAATGATATATTATGGTACCTATTGCTAAACCTCATGCAGCTGAGGCAAAGGACTTTGGAGTTTCCATTCTCTTCTATCTGCAGTAAAAAAAACACCCATTCACTTCAGAGGCCACTGGAAATTACCAGAAAGCACAGTGGAAGGAATGAAACTACTACTACCACAGCCAGAACATGTTATCACTCATCAGTTTACCTGCATTTTCTGTGAGCTACGAACAAACAGCTGTTTACAGATTGGTTGACTTGYCCATGTCTGTAAAACCTCATTTGCKTGATCATATGGCTGAGCCTTAAGGAAGCCTTATGGCACCAATAAGAGTGCATATAACCACCTAAAAATAAAAGGAGATGAGAGAGATGTGGGAAGATGAAAAATAGAAAAGAAGTTCTTCTGCTGAGAGGTTTACTTGTACCATTTACTACATATGTACAAATATCATGTACATAACAGATATTAGACACCAAAGCATTAATAATTCTGTTATTGATATGTCTTATATTAGCTTCATGGTGTATGTCAAAACCTAATAAGCCACAATCTGAGCTACTGATTTTGGGGAAAACTCTTTAGACGTAAGTTGCATGCTGCACTGCACACAACACATAATGTTGCTTGCATTATTAGTAAAGTTCAATACAAATACAGGAATCCTGTACATATTTTTAGTATATGCAAACTTTTATACTTTTGAGAGATTTAAGTTTTGTCAAATTGGTATGAGCAAATTGCTGCTCTGAAATGACACTGATAATAATTAGAATATTGCAGAAATTGCTTTGTATMACTGTCTTTTTTTTAGCATAGATTCTAAATAGTGCCCATAATTGCAGTGCTAAGTGTAGTACTAAACAGTCATTATGCAGAGATGTGTAAGTGAGGAATTATTGAACTTCAAGAAGTTGAAGATATGTTTTTGACACCTCAATTAAACGTCAGGAATTTTCATTGATCATTAAAATACTGAAATACACCATTCTTTTAATGCCTATTTGGTTTTTATTGGTTCATTTCTTAAAAATAAAGATACATTTTTTGTTCAATTCTATTTGCATGCATAAAATTTCTTTTGACAGACTAAATACACAATTCAATCAGGTTTTGTAATTTTTTCAGTGTGACTTTTATTAAAGCAAACTATACTGAAATGTGTTCAATATTGTKTAGTACACATTTCAACTTTATTTTAACCTGCAGTCTTGTAAATGAGTAAGAGTTTTGGGGACCATAAAARGTAGCTTGATTGATATTTAGCTCCTAATACAAAACCATTTCTTTGTCTGGAAAATCACATAATCATAGAATGGTTGGGTCATCTGGAGATCATCTAGTCCAACTTCCCTCCACGTTACRCAGAATTGTGTCCAGGCAGGTTTTAAATATCTCCAGAGAAAGGGATTCCACAGCCTGTGTCAGTGCTCTGTCACCCTCCCATTACACAGGTTTTTCCTCATATTTGGGTGGAATTTCTTGTGTTAAAGTTTGTGCTTGTTGTCCCTTTCCCTGTCACTGGACACCACTGAGGGGAGTCTGGCCCTGCTATGTTCCTTTTAAGGTGATCTGGTAAGCAGTTTTACTGATTTAAAAAAAAAAAATCTCAAACCACATTCCTTCTAACACCAGAGTCACAACCTACACATTTGTGATCAAGTAGCAGTTTGTATGAAAGAATTTAGACAGACCCACTTGTAAGATAGCTTATTTCTGCCACAGAACAATCTATTTAGGCAGAAGATGTTTTATTAGTGGTGTTTAGGAAATCTGGATGCTTCATTAATCCCCATTTATTGCTTTTTTTGCAAGAAGCTGACTCTTACTTGTGTTCTCATTAGACATGTTCATTCCACTACATTTCAAGAAAGGGAAAGCCTTTTTCTTCCCACTCAAATAACATCTCTGGACAGTCCTAGAAGAAAAAGGTGAATTTAGGGGTAGGTCAGGTACTATTTTTTTTTTTCAAGTGTTCTTTAGAATTCATACATTATTYATTGTAATGCTAAAAGAATTATAAAAAACTATAAATAACACAGTCAGTATCACTTTGAACTGGGGACAAGGATTCTGGACTACTACAAGGCRTCTGAGTTCTCATTAAACTCTCATCCATGTAGATGAGTTCATACCATTTAATAAAAACTTTGTTTAGTACTTTTAGCACTTTTTTAAAAAAACATAATACATAAAACATAATAGCTTAACTGATTTCAGTGGTGCTCTTTTTCTTAAGATAAAACAGTGACATTTTTGTACAAACAAAGGAGATTCCACTTCTTTGCCATCAGTTTTCTATTTGGTATTTCAGAAAATTACATTACATATCAGGCTCTGTGTTTGATACATCCTGGGATAGATTGATCTATATTAAGGTAGATTTCTTCAAATATAGATGTCAGCCATGGAAGAAGACATACTCAACCATATTTCTATGAAATAAAAGGAATTATGAACCATAACTCTTCAAATATGCTGGATAAGTACTTAAAACACCTCTGTACTATGATAGTCTACCTTGATTTTAAAGGACACTGTCATGACTACTTCACTTACATGTGCAACTTTTAAGAGTTCTAAAATGAGATTATCCATTTTAAGTTGTAAATTATCACTTTAAACTAATAACAGTTTTGTAACACATCTGAGAAAGCAGAGAATCCATATGTTCATGAATTTAATTTTCAATTTACAAATTTGTAAAATAGCAGCAACATGTATTAATTTTCTCTCATAGAAGAAGTATTTGTCAATTTATTGTAAGCATGAACTATACCACGAGATAAAATACAAGCATTCTATTGATAAAAAAAAACCTCAAAGTAAAATAATCTTCTCTTTTTTCCTATTTTTTGTGAAGGACTTCTCAAAATCTTCAAGATTTAGTTTAGGTTGTAGATATGATACAGATAGGCTTGCTATGTAAAACATTGATAATTGTTTATGATAGTTGGGTACCATCTTTCTTCACCATTGYGCTTGAACATAGTGTAATTTTTGGGGCTTCTAAAGGATTGAAAATAGAATGATTCTATTAATTGAAAAAAAGTGTGTCCATTCAAAATTATTAATTATGAAATTCAGAAACCCTGAAGAATTTTATCTTTTATGAAATCCTTTTGTAACATTTTTTTCCTCTCTTCTTTCATGGTAAAATACATTCTTTTGCTGAATCTCTCTGAATCAACTGGGGGCAAATTATAAGTGGTGCCATGATAAACAATTTTTTTTTTCCAAATACCTATCTTTAGATACTTTAGGCTTAGCCCCAGAACGAGAGAATTAATTTTTTTAGCATGTGAAATGAAGATATGATAGTTATTAGATGTTGCTGGTTTTATTATTTCACACTGAAGATGGAAACTCTGTTGAGCTTTCAGGTACGTATACAGTTTAAGAGAATGCGTTAATGATTTAGGGACAAAGCCTAAGCCATTACTCAGGGACAGTTCAGGATGCCAAGGAATAAATAATTAAATCACATTACTGGTACTTGTATCCTCTTCAAATAGTTTACATTTCTTTGAAGTAGGAATCTTGATCCTTGAGGAACAACAAGCAATTTCTTTGGTCCTGTTATGTGTGTCAATTAAYTGGAGGGATGGGATGGGGGAGGGGGGAAGGAAGGGGGAAGTATCTCTAATGACAGATAAGTTTAAGTATTGCATTCTCTGCCTTGACAGCATTGACTAAARTTTCTTTCCCAGAATTCATTCCTGGAATATTATAGCTTTTGTCTGTACTTCTAGTAAACATAATTAAACAATAATTAAATATTTCTAGCTGTGCTGTTCATCAAAAAGAAGCAGAGATAAAACATGTTTTCTGCAATTAGTAATTTGAGTTGATCCTTTCATAATTTGGTTCTGACACCTGCTTAGACAGAAACCAAATTTAATCTAGAAGTAATTTCCCTGCACAGTATTTTGTACCAGGAGAAAAAGCATGAGGCCAAGACTGTCTTTCATGCAGAGGAGAAGCTTTGGGAGAGACATACATCATACAAAGAAGATAAGCATGGGTGTCATAGATTTAAACAAAAGAGCCTGTCTGAAATTTTAAAATCTTAGAAAAGCAGAAGTTGTGTCCACAACATGGATCAAAGGCAAAGCAGAAGATTAATTTAATAGGAGTTGGAAATTTCTGCAAAGATGGGAATACAATCCAAAGGAAAAGTCTTGTTGATTATGCTGTCTCATTGGGTTGAACTTTTACCAGCAGATTAAATGCCACGGAATCGTACTGAGTCCATCATTAAAAAATGAAGTAAAATTCCATTATAAAGGAAAAGGTACCCAAAGCCTCCTAGACCAGGTTTCAGTGCTTTTCTTAGTCTTCGTGACAAAACAGGAGAAATCGAAAGCTCATATTATATTACTCTAATACATCTCACTCAMAGACAAAATCATAAGTTCCAAAACAAGGGTTAGAATTTGTGGTGAAGCTGGATATTTGCTGATGTGTACTTGACTTTTTTTTTTTTTTAATGGAAAGTTGTAGCTAAAGGGGCCAGTACTAGCTGATGGCACCAACTGTTCATTATAGGCAATGGTTCTCATTCCAGTACTGGAATTATCTTGATACTCATCCTGTATTTTGCTTGTTTTTCCCAAAAATATGTTTCCACTTCTACTGTCTTCATAGTAACAATTATTTCATACTCCACCTCAAACTTTACACATCATCTGTATTGAAGCAAGGAGGAATCCCACAAAATATGTYCAGAAGTGTCTTTATCACAAAGTCATCTTACACAGAGAGAAACACTGTACTAATGAATTTCAAAAGGGAATGCCCTTCCGCACACAGAGAGTTGGATATCTGAGATGGTTGTAATTTTTAGAAAAATATATGAATATTTAAGAATATATACTTGCTTTTCGTGTCACATATATATTTTTTTTAAATTTTGTGATTCTATAAAATTTGTATTTGCTTACTATTATTTTGACTAAATGATGGTAGTAGCTAAAGAAAGGAAAATATTAAATATTGTCATATATCTCTCAGTTCCATTTGACAGCARTTGTGGGAGTACAGCCATGAATTAAAATGTTTTCCCAAATCTTTTGCCTCTCCTCTGTTCTGTTGCCTCGGTAGCATGATCCTGTGTGACATTTGGAACTTCCAACGTCTCTTGATGGCTGTACTTGTGTTGGTTCCTGCAATATCTGGCTCACTCTTTGCTCTGTGAATATATATAGCTTTGGGACACTCATGAAATATAATGTATATCTGAGTGGAATTTATTAATATAGCATTTAAAATTACCAAATTCCTTGCTATATTCCCAGTGTTGGAGCAAGAACAGTGAGAATAAAACAAGAAAATTCTAAATAGAATAGTGCTTTTTTTCAATTCAGCTTTTTAAAGGAACCAATTTCCAAGTGTGTGGGCCATTTGCAATTAATTTGTCTGTCCAAAAAAAGGAATTTCCCTTGTGGGGAAGAACCCTTTGCTTCTCTGTTCTGGATCGGTGAATTTTATCACTTTTGGTATTCAGAGGAAATCTTGTCTAGGCAGACTATAGTATTTTATCTTTATTTGCTGTTTTGGTTCCAGAGTGGGTAAACCTTGAAGTGAATCTGTAGATTGGAAGCTAAGTCTCAAGATATTACATCCATTAAAGATTTAACTGGGCTTTTGTCATTACAGTCATTGCCTACCTTAATTTCAAAGGTTGCTACCTGCAGAAATGCTCACCAATGTAAAAAAGTTCAGATGGCTCAAACTTAAGCTCTTCCACCATTTATTGTTATTTGATCTGAACATCTACGTGTTGAAGAGTTCAGTCTGGATGTTCAGTGTACTAAAATTAATCCAGGTTATGAAGTAGCTTAACTAGCCATAATAATTAAAAACATGCTGCAAAGTAGAGAAAAGAATATCTGTGTACAGAACTTCCAGATAAATGATTTTTTGACTGTCCAGCCCTGATAAATAGAGTTCCTGAATTTTTAAAACTAAAAAAAAAAATCTTCTGTGACTTAAGTACATTTTGCCTTGAGGAATTTCAGTCATTTTGAGCCTGAAATGCAGTCCAAGGATGAATATTTAATTTCACTTTCCTTATAAGTGAAGTTGAATCACTTCTACAAGTCTGTGGGTGACAGTTTCAAATTTCAGCTCAGGCAGGCAACCATCAGAGAATAACATTACAGCAGAACAAAAAGTTGGTGTCTCAGTAATCATATTTTAATATTACAGAGCAGTAGTAAAGAGATCTGCACTCCCTTGTGAATGCTTCTGTTGACTTAATAATCAATATCATCATAACAAGCAGCATATGTAAAATCATACCAAGCGCCAGTGCCTGAGGATAATGGAGAAACACATTCTTCACATTTCCTGGGTTTGCAGTTGATGACTTGTTCACTATAAATGATTCAGAGCAGTACTATTTCCACCTGCAAGCCAGATATGAGCACTGAGTGCTCGTGATCCACTCTTGGGACTATCACATTTGTGGTCAGAATTACTCACATTTGTCTCAGTCCCAGGGAAGTTTTCTTTGGGGTATCTCCTTGCCTCTTCTGGGACTAGGTTAGACCAGAACTTCTGCAATTAGCATGGTGGAACCTACTAGGCAAGCAATTGTCACCACTTCTACCTTAGGCAGAATTTTCATTGTGCGTGTCTGTATCCATTGACTGAGGAAAAAGGCTGGTGCAAAAAAATGGGATTTGTCAATCAGGAGCAAAAAAAAAAGAGAGAGAGAGAAATGGCAATAAATTACATTGAGTTGAAACAGAAAAAGGATCACAGGATCATAGATCATAAGATCACAAAATGGTTTGCTTTGGAGCAAAAACCATTTCGTTTAAATATCAACATTTAAACCATTTGGTTTAAATATCAACTAGATCTGCAATGACATGAGCCCAGGGATGTCTTCATCMTGATCAGGTTGCACAAAGCCCWTTCAAYCTGTCCTCAAATGTTTCCAGGATGGGACATCTGCCACCATTCTGGGCAACCTRTGCCAGTGTTTCACCACCCTCACTGTAAAAAWATCTCTTCCTTACTTCCAGTCTGAATCTATCTTCTTTTAAACACATTATCCCTTGTCTTATTGCAACAGTCACCACAAAAAAAAAAAAAAAAAAAGTCAGTCCCCATCTTTCTTTCTCTTAAGCCCCTTTCTAATACTGAAAGACTGCAATGAGGTCTCCCCAGAGCTTTCTTTTCCCCAGGCTGAACTACCCCAGCTCTCTCAGCTTGTCTTCATAGGAGAGGTACTCCAGCTCTCTTATCCTTTTCATGGCCCTCATCTCGACCTGATCCAACAGGTATGCATCTTTTTTGTTCTGAGACCCCAGAGCTGGACACAGCAGCTGGACACAGGTGAGGTTTCACTAGAGMAGAGTAGAGGGGCAGAATCCCCTCCCTTGCCCTGATGGCCAGACTACTTTGGATGCAGCCCAGGATACAATATGTTTTCTCAGCTGCAAATGAGCATTGCTGGGTCATGTCCYGCTTTTCATCCACCAACATCCCCAAGTCTTTCTCTGCAGAGCTGCTCTCAAACCATTCAATGCTAAGTCAGTATTTCTGCTTGGAATTGCCCCTTCCAAAGTATCACACCTTGCACTTGGCCTTGTTGAACTTCATGAAGTTCGCATGAGCCTGTTTCTGGAGTTTGTCCAAGTCCTTCTGGATGAAATCCTGTCCCTTGGGCATGTCAACTGCACCACACAGCTTGGTGTCATTCTGCAAACTTGCTGAGGGTGCAATCAATCCTGCTGTCTATGTCATTGATGAAGACATTAAACTCTACTTGTTCCTGTACAGACCCCTGAGGGACACCACAAGTCACAGTAATTTTAACACTGTGCATGGTTTTGCAATGTTTAATTGTGATTTAATAGAAATAAGAGACATAACTGAGTCCTGATGGTGCAATATCATGGCATAAATCTGACAGTGACAAGTAGTTATGGTAAAATAATTATACAGCCTTTTAGTTATTCAGCTGCAATGTTGCAGTGTGCTTTGAAGAGTCACTAAATTGCATAAATAATTATTATTTGTGTTTTACAAAATAGCAATGAGCTGTGAGTTGTTAAAAATAGTATTTCTTTCTAAAACAATGAAAACTTATATTTTGTTTTTAAATTATGTATTTAAATTTGATTTAGAAATACATCTGAATAGTTTCAGATTTTCACTTACTGCCCGCTTATCTTCATTTGGTTTCATTAATGGTATCTTGTCTGTATACAGTTATTTGCATCTGTGTGTGGAGGGGGGTAAGCTTGTGTAAAATCTTCTTTTCTCTAATATTTTTCTAATATTTTTCTAATATTCATCTTATTAGAGAATATTTTTCTAATAAGATGAATGAAGGGAAGTAAAGTGTGCTAGTTTTTTCAGCTGGTTCTGTTAGATTGGTTCCTGTAGGTTACAGAGATCAGTGGATATCCTTTTATATTTCAAAACTAAATATTTAGTGCTTTGCTRAATATGGTCCTAATCACTTAGCAGAGTCTCCATAGTCGTAAACACAGAACACTGAAATCAGTAGTTGGGTATCAGTGAGAAAAAAACAACAAAAACCCCAAGCCTCCCACCCTCCTCCCCTAATAATTGTTCTTGAGATTTTAAAACAATTTTTACATMATTTTCTGTTTTAATATAAATCTGTAAAATACTAATTTTGAGAAGATTTCTAATGTGTGGAGTAAAACAATGTTTGTTGGTTCATCAGCTGATTAGGTGGTTTCCYAATTAACACACCAAATGTAGATGACTGTCAATACAACAGATCTTGCGTGCTTTACACTAAGGGAAAATATATGTAACCCAAAAGGGAAATGGAGCAGAAATGAAATGGTAGTGTTAATTTTAATACATTTTAGCAAACTTAGAAGATGGCAGTCTTCAGTCTATAACACTCTTTTTMATTTCAAAGGAAGCTTTAACATAACATTAGTTTAAACTCTAGCATAAAGGTGAATACATAAGTAAATCTAGAGAAGMTTTTAAAATGTTATCATTGATGTAATTTAGAATTCTTTTTTATATTTCTTGCCAAATCCCATTGCTCAATTTTGTACTTCAAAAAGTCAATTTTCCTCATAATAAATATATTGAGATCATGCTCTGTCTTACCTTTTTGAAGAGTAAGTGCCTAAAAAAAAAAACGTTTTTGTTTTGCCAAAAGGATGAAGGAAGACAGAGGCGTCTTGATGTGATGATAATTGATCAATCACCAAAGAGTAAATACTACTTACACTGAATTGAATGTATTACAATATTGATAATATATCCTTGAAATACCTACCTTAGGGACATTGATAAAATATAAGTGCAGAATTAATTAATAAACAAGATAATTATTTAGACTTTTGATCTTCAGTATGTTTCTACACACGTTCTTGTACTGAGATGCAACCAAGAAGAGCTTCAAACAATATTCTGTGCCTTCAGAAACCTTTTTGCTCTCAGGTAATTTACATTAATATTGTAATTTACTGGGAYTGTGTGGTTGCACCTGGAAATTCATAATTAAGTCTCCTTTGCCTGCAGGTGAAAAAGCATATGCTATAAGCCTTTTTCTTTTTAATTTGTGGCTTTTGTTTTATTATACCACTTTATTTCTTTTTCTTTTCTGTTACTTTTCCACACACTCTGTAAGTGTTTTCAACAGCACAAAAATCTGTTGTCATTTCCTCCTTATATGTTTTGTTGGATTGCTGGGGAATGATTGTTTGAGCTTCTGTCATGAAGCATTTCAGAATCAAATCCAGATTGTTTGTCAGATAAAACTCTAACATTTCAGTGACTGTGAGTTTGTAGGTGAGAGGTGAACAACTGCATGTGATTTTTATTTTTTTATTTAATATTTATGATAATCTGTTTTAAGAGCCTTTACTGATAGGGTACTATTGTGACCCACTTATGAAATACATTTATGCTGGCTTAGATATTGAAATTTCTGAACATTTTTCAAAACAAAATTGGTATTTCAAATATCATGCAGGTATTGATTGTGAGCTCATCCCTTAAAACTATTAATGTAATTCTTATTGATTTCATTTGAAGAGTACTGACCACAATTCTTGTTTTGATTCATTCTTTTGCACAAAAAAAGGACAGTATGAACAGGCAAATATTTTAAATTAAAAAAGAAAAAGCAGAAAGAATAATCTTTTGTAATGAGATAATTGTCAGAAAACATAATTTTATTCCTAACTAGTCTCTTTAGGACAATTTTATTTTCCTACCCAGTAAATGGGATAGCTACCATTGGATGTTTGTGTTATGTCAACATTTATATCAGCTGTAACTGTTTTGTTCTTCTACRAAATCCCAGTGAACACCCACGATTACCTTGAATATTTTCTCTATTCTACAAGGTACTGCTATCTAGTAAGATTTTGGAAAACAGACTTTGATCTGAAAGTAAGGTTACTCTGTGTTCATCATAGTGCAGAAGTCTATAGCATATGACTGTCAGTAGTCAGGACATGTCTTGAAACATGCTAAATTCCATTTTTATTTTTCTTTAAGCAAGGAATGTGCATTTCCTCATTAAACCTGGAAGCAAGAAAAATCAGGACCACATTATGCCAAACAGTGTTCTTAAGTTTGCATGAAAATTGTTGGAAACAAATAATGATATAAAAGCTTAGGTAATGATTCTGGAGACAGAACCTTCTGAAGAAGATTCACTGCCCATGCTTTGTATTAATTTAGGAATTTTAGCTATAGTCTGATATCAGCAACTATATAGAACACAAACAAAATAAATATTCAGTAGATTTACATTTTTCATATGGAGTGTCACTTATTTCTCATCAGAATGAGAAAGCTCTATATCTGCCTTGCAAAGCTCTGGATTATGACTGTAAAACATCTATAAACAAATTCATAACAGCTTCAAACCCAGTTTTGGTTTAATTAAAGACAGTTCAAAGAAACTGGTCTAGTCCTAGAGTTGCCTTGATGTTTTGCATATCTCTAAGAGTCCCACAACAAGCATTGCTATGTCTGTAGTGAATTTTGCTTTATGGCTGGTCAGTTATATTAGGAACAGCAAGGGAAATGAAAATCTGTCGTGCACCATGGGAGGCGGACAGCTCGTTTCCATAATCTCTTGACCTCCCAATCTGATCTTGTGTTTTCAGCCTTTTCAGAGCAATTTGTGTTTTCAAGGCATTTGCATAGCTGCTGTCCTGCAGAGCTGCTATCCCTGGTCTCTGATCTGGATGTGTTCTGCTACTTTGAGCACTAAACATTTTAAAATGYATGAATTCTGACAAGCAACTGGTGACACTATGATAGAAAGTATATTTTTAAAGCTATTAAGTACTTACTGCCTATATATTCTATATTTCACTTATCATTTGACAGCAGAGTAATTGCAAAATGAACATTTAGATTGGATTGAGGACACCATAAGCTGCAACAGCTGTGGGTGTGAAGAAAGTCTTGGTTGTACATGCTTTGCAGTATGTCAAAGTAAATAAATAAATACAGTTTGCCATGCTGACAGAATGCACAAGGTAGCATTTGTACTTTCTTGATAAATCTCCATGACTGAACTTTTACAACACTTTCTATATGAGAGGTTAATTTCTGAATCTTGGGTGAGTGAAATTGCTTTTTGAAATGTGAGTTAGAATATGTGTTATTAATTTACCATGGAGTAGGTTGCATAATATTTATATCCCACCCTACATTGCTTAATTCAGTTTCCAAGATTGGTATTGCTTAGATAATTTGCTTAAGCAAAAGCCTCAATATTTTGCCAGATCAGCAACACACACACTTATCMGTTATATTTTATTATAGAATAGGATTTTTCACTAATATTTACAAATAATATTTGCTCCATTTAATAGCTATTCTGGATACATGTTCATTGTATGTCCAGTTTTATATTCAGAAACCTTGGTCAGGAATGTTGTTGGGACTATACYAAAAAAAGAAATTTGTGAACAATCCTTTGAGTTTTCCAGAAAAGAAGACTCAAAAATTTCTGTGAACAGTCAATCACAAGCTTGTTTTTAGCTTGAATATTAGGTTTTGCATTATTTTTATAGTTTTTTTAATAATTATTTAGAAKTATTTTTAAATTGCAATGTATTGACATTACTGTAACTAAAACATACGTGCATAGTTTAAGTATTTCTTACCTTAATGTCAATTTTCTTGTTGTGCCAGCTTTGGTGTCAAACATAAACTCAAAAACTATTGTTTTTTTCTAATTTTGGGGTCTGACTAGTTAAGCTCCTTCTACTAGCATGGGCTATTTGCCTCATTAGTGTAATTTCATTGTTATTCTCAGTTATTATATTCAGTACTAGGCTGTTTTCCAGCAACAATTGCTATGCAAGTCATACTAATTTGTACGGTTTCACTGCCCTAATATTCCACTGAGATACTACTTTAATTAAAACATGACCTTATTATTCATAACTAAATGTGAAGCATAACCTTTTATCCTCAAGGAGTGTCATCAAAGGTTGCATCTTAGTTCTGAATCAGATCAATGGCTGTCATGCAGGATGAAGCTCTTATCGTCTGTGAATGGCACCCGATGGTAATTTATAACAGTACCTGCCAACTCATCGATCTTTAGAGGCACACTGCAGTCATTCTCAACCTGCTTTAGATGCTTTCATTTAGCACTGCCTAGACATCACTCCCCAATGATAGTCAGGAGGCAATTCATAAAATCAGAGTGAATTACCGTGTTTATATGTGGCTTAGCATGAAAGGCAGTAAGCAATTCTCTGAAGGTTGAAATAAGTTTGTATATGCTGCACCATCAATTTATTTTGTTATTGTACCTGGAGGGGAAAGACTTCTGTTTTTAAAGGTGAGCGGTTCTGCTTCAGAGTTAGGGGACTGTGAAGCAAAGCTGAATAGTTGTACCTATCTTGGAGAAAGTGAATGGAGGAACACCCTGCAATAAAAACAGCTAGCCTCAGGTCAGCATAAAAATTAATTACCATGGCAATTGAAGATAGTGTAAGAAAAATAGCTAACAAAATAACCAAATGAAGTGGGTGCTGGACTGCATGGATGTTAAGTAAGCAATTTTTTTCTGYAATAAAAAGACTTTTGCAAGAGTTAAAGGCTCTTGATTGGAACTCCCTACATTGTCTATAAAGGATATTGGTATCTGTTCACAGTCCACTCCACAGCTGCTTCTGATAAGACAAAGCATCCTTATGCAAAGTGTTTTTATATCCTGACCWGCATTCAGTTTTTGGGCTTCCTGTTCTGCACTTAATTTTGGCATTTGATAGATGCTATTAGGGTGGAAGGGGTAAAGGTGGTGGAAGAAGAAGAGCTACACAGGAAAATGCAGAAGCCATTGTAAGAGAGTTACTGGATTWAGATTACCATTGTGATTTTTGTTCTTATTGAGTTGGGTACCCTTAGAGGGAACTATTCTGGTTTTCTGTCACAACTAAGCTAAAGGAAAAAATAAAGACCTTTCTTGAGCTAACACTGTTTTTAAAAAGGTCATTTAATGAAATAATTTTGTTTGCTTGTTTTGCTCATTATTTAGTACCAATTGATTACTCTCATAAGATTTAATAGGACTAGGTCTAATCAAAAGGTCAACTGACAATTTCTGTTACTYTCTGGTACTGTTTAACTCAGATGGCAGGACACATGCAGCTATGGAGCCAAGCATTACAGTAACCTTTTGCAGCTCTGAAGGAATTCTAATATTTTTTTCCATTACTCACCATTTCTGTGAGGACTATCTAGAATAAGGCAATATTTTGCTTTTTCTRTAGCATAATGAAAGAATATTATGGAAACATCATATCTATAAATAAAGGTAATACATTTTTAATATTAAAGAAATTTTAGTATAATTAGAAGGCTCAGCAAATAGCATGTTACACAATAGCTAAGTTGTCTTTAAATTGACTGAAACTACAGAAAGGAACCCACAAAAAATTAAAACAAAACATAAATTSATTAAGAAATATCTTTCTATTGCAAATTAAATAAGTTTTTTTCTAAAAAAATCCATGAATTTTATTGTCAGGATTCAATGTCAAAAATCACAATGAAAGAAACATTTAATTACAAAYAATTTAAATAGTAATAAATAAAATCTATCCATCTCAGAAAAAGGAAAGTAATCCAGTTCAAACCAGTAAATTCCATCACACGTATTGTGCCAGCTATGCAAGAAGCTATTTTCAAAATCTGTCAGAGTATCTTTTTCCTTGCATCTATTCTTTTCCAAGTTCAATCACTGTCATTTCATTTCTTATGTAGCCTCCCACTGTTACAAAGCACACAATTGTATTAGTATAGGATCACTCCCTAAGGAAAAAAAAAGAAATTAAAACAAAACCAAAGCCCTACATAGATAAACATCAGTAAAAAAGATAAATTGTGTTTTTAGTATTTTTATTTGACAGCTTAGTGATGCTTTGTTRAATTCCTTTTACAAGACTTAAAAACAAAAGAAGGTTAATTCTCCTGTGAGAATGATCTGTGGATTAGTGTTACACACCACAACAGTAAACCTTTGTCCTTGCTTTTCCTTAGTTTATTTTAATCTCTAAAACATACCTAACCTAGAATGTTTCATGTCCTTTTTATTGAATCTGTTTCATGCTGGTCTTCCTGTTAAGGAAACCATTTTCTCYTCCTCAAGGCAGAAGGTTTTCCTAAATCTTAGCAGTATGTCATTTTGACAATGTACTTCAGATGAGAAAAAAAAAATAGCAATGAAACATGTTCATGTCCTAAAAACTGGCTTTTAAACTTCTGTTCCAAGTTCCATTGATTTTTTTTTACTGAATTATGAAATTTACCTAATTTTTAAGTAAAATATATGTATCTATTTCTTAACCTTGTGGCTTTGAATGTTTGAGCTTTAATTTTGAATGTGAAGATGCCATATTCTAATATTAACCTTGTTAATGTTGACTCAAGTCCTTGAGAGTCCTGCAGTAAAATAGTCAAGTGGTTTAATAATTATCTACTAAAGTAAGCTTAGTCTCCAGTCYATCAGGATTTACAGATCCTGTTCAGCAGAAGTGCCATGTGCATGTGCACATCTGTGACTTGGTCATTTCTGAGYTCCCAGACACYCGTRGAATGAATGGACATTCCCATTCTTGCAGTCTGTAGAAATCCTTCTGAATGATAGACATGTTCTCCGACACATTGATTACTCCCMCCAGTTTGGTGTCATCCACAAACTTGCTGAGAATACATACCATACTTGTTTGGACTTAGTCTTGTTTACCTGTTACARACATAATTAAGTYGTAGACTTATAGACTGGTTTGGGTSTGAGGGGACCTTAAAGATCATTTAGTTTCAATCTTGCCTGCCATGGGTGTGGTCAGGTTCCACTAGACCAGGTTGCTCAAAGCTGCATCCAATATGGCCTTGAACWCTTCCAGGGATGGGGCATCCACAACCTGTCTGGGCTCTCCCTGTTCCAGTGMCTCATCTTCACTCTTSCAGTGAAGAATTTTKCCTAATATCTCATCTAAAYCTTCCTTCTTTCAGTTCAAACCATTCCCCCTTGTCCTATCYCTACATGTCCTTGTCAAATGTCCTCCTGCTTTTTTTGTAGGCCCCTTTTAGGTACTGGAAGGCTACTGTAAGGTCTCAAAAAAGCAAYGTCTGTAGTGGGGTGTGTTGTGTTGTGTTTTTAGAATTCCTTGGTTGTTTGAGGTAACTGCAACAAGAATAGAGTATTTAGGAAGAAACATTAATTTTCTTAAATTTTTTTCTTCAATAATTTTTAGAAATCATAAAGACCATGAGACTTCTAGCCATACCTTTCAAGTTGAAGTCACACATTGAAATGCATTTTCTCCATTTCTGCAGCAGAAATCAGCCATTCTWTTCCTAGACTAAGTTTTTGGTCTGTTAAAGACACTTGCTAGTGCCTTGTCTAAGCTTATTTGTTGATTTGTTTGAACATGCATTTGTTCATGCTGTTCGTGTTATTCACTTGTTTATTTGTTTAGAACATGAATCTGTGAACATGCAAAATATTTTTCTTCTGATTTACCAGAGAACTCAGGTGCAGTTAATRCCCTTTTCTGATAAAAAGTGACTGTGTTACTTTTTTTCTCACTAGATCCTGCCTAAATCCAGTGTATTAGTGATTTTAACATTTTACTCATGCAAGTCTTCCCATCAGGTCTCAGTAATACTTGCTAGATCATAAAAGAGCAATTCCAATTCCAGTTTCTCTTTTTTATTATCCAGTCTTCTACCATTCATATATAGGCAACTAAAGTATTTCTGTTCAAGCTTCTTGGTGCCTTGATTAATTTTATTTTTGACATCTTGATTTTTTGCTAAATGAATGTTCATTTGTTTCTCCTTTACACCCTCCATGGCAGTTGCTTGTTTATGTACTTTAACTGGCTGAGTCAGCTGATTCCCCACAAGTTCTATGAATTCAGATAGATAAATAGCATGTGTACTAAAATGGACCATCACCAATAAATTCTTGCACAGTGCCTAGAGACATAAATAATCCTGTATTTATTTTGTRACTAGTATTTATTTTAGCAATGTAAGTCAGGCATCTGGTCTAAGCTGCTCCACAGACTTTTTCTATGGTCCATGGAGAAAGGTATCTCCATTCTCTAACTTTAAAAGCAGTCTTGAAATGAGTAATCATCTGGGCTTTCTCTGCTGATGAAAGAAACAGCCTAGATAAAGTTTTCTCAACTGGAATACCATCTCTCAKGTTCAGGGATAGAACCCATTTAATGACTAGCTGAGTCATCTGRAAATAGTTATTTCTTTTCATTCACTACATATTCCAGCACATTGCTGCCATTCCTAATTGAAGATAAATGAATTTTACCCAATGGTGAGAATAAAAAAAAATCATCCTAGTAGCTCTTTGTTATTTCAGAATTCACTTTCAATCCTCAGTAATGAGTCCTTAAAAGATTTTTTTTTCTCTTTTTCCAGTTCATTAAGTTTTTTATGTTTGTGAGCAACCATGGTTAACCTGCTAGACCAGCCAAACAACTGTTATCACCTATTTTCTCTTCTTTACAATGAAATAGGAATATTTTCCTTTAAAAGGACCTCTACCACATGTGGAATTTTACTTGSACCTCTAAGCACATATTTGTTTTGCTATGTTCATTCTCATCTCTCGTAACATCTGGAGTATTTCCATATCTCTTAACCTGTAGGGAYAAATTGYCRCTCTCTTYYTCTGGTTTCCACTCTTTGYTCAGTATCAAGTGAGCATAATACTTAAATCAGCTTATCAAATTCTCCTCTCATGTGTTTCTCTTTYTTACTAGTAGATAGTTACTAACCCTAATCTTTGCAAATCACCTCTTTTTTTCTTTCTTTAACATAACCCCTGTTTGTGTAAAGAAAGGTCCTTATGACTTCAGAAAAGAACTAAAATGGAGCACCAAAGCCTCTGGTAGGGCATGTTCTCCAGGGTTATTCTGATTTTACATTTAAATCACAAAACTTTTTTTTTTTTTCCCACTGCTTTGTAACATTTATTTCAGTATGTAGAAGGCAAGCAGAGGGGGTATGTACTATGGTTAAATGAAAGCTTATGATTTGATTAAAGAAGTGTTTATAGTCTAGTTCAATGTCAGGAAATATACCTGGGACTCCAGTGCCTGTAGTGGCTGACTTTATTGTATCTATTTTAAAAATTTGGTCTGTTTTTAAATGCCCTAGAACAAGACATTTAAAAGACATTCTCTTATTCAGTACCAGTTCTTAATCAGCTGACAGCACACTGAGAAGAAACCACATTGAGTCATCACCTGCTACAGGCCTTTGTAAAATTTTTGTTTCAATTAAACAGCTGGAGTCTCCTGGAATAAAGAATTTATTAAGGAGCATTTATAAAGCTTAATAAACTGGTTTGCAAACACTGAAATCCAATCTTTATGTTCCTTCAATGCCTCAGTTTCTCCATCCATAAACCAAGAATAATTATGTCTCCATTTAAAACCTACTTATTATGTTGATAAAAGAATGCCATAGGACAGCCAAGTATTATTAACATCACTATTATTGTTACATTTATAGACTGTAATCTGCATAGTGACTCATGATACAAAAGCARCTACGTATGGTCCTGTGACTGAAAGTACAACATGGTATTAAAGGCAAACGTACAATTATAGATTGCCAGCACACCAGAGGGAAAAAAAAGGAAAAAAAGGATTACTCACCAAACCCTAGAAAAATCCTTTCTTTGCTGATAATATATGACTCAAAGTCTTTTCTCCTGATAGCTCAGTGCTAAGTCTTGTCTCCAGGGGAAATCAAGATCTGCATTTAAATAAAGATATTAATAACTAGAGCCAGGTTTTATTTTCCAATGGTGGTAAGTGTTATAAGGTGCTTAGTATAAGAGAGAATGTGAACTGAATATTGAATGATATTCCAAATATTCTGAASAGTTCTTCTTTTGTCATTTATCACAACTTATGGAGAAAATTATAGGTTATATTGTAGGGAGTCTAATAAATTCATTACTCAGGTGTTATTGGTGGGGTTCTGCTWAAGCAATTAAACTTTAACTTCAGTAGGAGTTCTCAAACACTAAGAGGCAGCATATGTTCATTAAGGCTTGTCACTATTACATAAAAGAAAAACAGAAAAAAATGACCCCCCTAAAAACAAAACAAACAAAAACACCCAAAAAAAAAGAAAAAACCCCAACTAAATGAAATAAACACACAGCAAAACAATTTTAGTGGTGGRAGCAACCAGATGTGTGATTTAGTTTTGGAATAAATTTTTAATATGAAATGAGAGTAACAGTGTTCTGAAGATTATGTAAAAGTTGGGTTAAGGAGGCTTTTAGGTGTTATGTAAAAAAAAAAAAATTGGTTCCATAACTTTTAATGTGAGGCACAAGAAGGAGTAATACAGGGCTATAGGGTTCTGAGCAGTGTTAGGTGCCTGAACAAATATCCATKATTAACTTGATTAGAGGGAAATCCTCCAGAATTATAAAATTTTTCTGGATATTAATAGACTTAACTAATTTTTAATGGAATGCACTGGGAGAATTAAAATCTGCACACTGTAGGAGATCACATTTGAGACCACCACCTCAGGAACTTGAAGGTCCATGGGATCTGATCAGGTGTATCTGAGGATCATGAGASAAGTGGCAGATGAAGTGGCCAAGCCACTATCCAACATATTATGAAGTTGTGGCAGTCTGAAGTTCCCATTGTCTGGAAAAGGGGAAACATAACTCCCATTTTTAAAAAGGAAAAAAAMCCAAAGATGCAGGGAACTACAAGTTGATCAGTCTCATCTCAGTGCTCAGCAAGATCATGGAGATCATCCTAGAAACTAGGCTAAGGCACACAGAAAGCAAGGAGATGGTTGGTGACAACCAACACAGCTCAAGTCAAGCCTGACAAACCTAGTGGCCTTCTATGATGAAATTACAATCATGGTGGGTAAGGGAAGAGTAAATGCCATCTCTCTATCATTGCTATATACAAAGCATTTGACACTGTCTTGTGTGACACCCTTGACTCTAAAGTGGAGACATGTTTTTGACAGATGAACCACTCAGTGGGTAAGGATTTGGCTGGATGATTGCACTCAAACAGTTGCACTCAACAGCTCAGTGTCCAAACRGATACCAGTGACAAATGGGGTCAGTATTGGAACCAGCACTGTTTAACATTTTTGTTGGTGACACAGACAGTAGGATCAAGTACATCTTTGCARTTTTGCCAATGACACCAAGTTATGAGATGCTGTTGAAAAGCTGAAAGGAAGGAATGCCATCCAAAAGGACCCTGACAGSCTTGAGARGTGAGCATGTTCACACCTCATGAAGATCAACAAGGCCAAGTGYAGRGGACACATTYTGCAGGTGGAGAATGGATTGAGAGCAGTGCTGCAGAGCAAGACCTGGGGGTGTTGGCAGACAGTACACCCCACATGACCTGGCAAGGTGCACTTGCAGCTCMGGAGGCTGATCTGGGCTGCATGAAAGAGGCATTACCAGCAGATCCAGGGAAGTGATTCTCCTCTGCTCTTGTGAGACTCCACCTGGAGTACCATGTCCAGCTCTGAAGGCCCCAGTACAAGAAGGACATGGAGCAACTCTAGAGGAGGCCCTGAAGATGATCAGAGGTCTGGAGCACCTCTCCTGTGCAGACAGGCTGAAGAGCTGGGGCTGTTCAGTCTGGACCAGAGAAGGCTTTGGGGAGACCTTATAGCAACCTTTCAGTACCTAAAAAGGGAGCCAACAAGGGGGCTGGAGAGAGAAATTTTGCAAGGGCATGCAGTGATAGAGCAAAGGAATGGCTTTGAACTGAAAGAGGGGGGGTCTAGATTTGATATTATGAAGAAATTATGAAGCTGGTGAGGCACTAGAACATGTTACCCTAGAGAAGCTGTGGATGATCCCTGGAAGTGGTAAAGACCACATTGGATGGAAGGTGACCCCACCTATGGCACAGGGGAATTAAAACTTAATGGTCTTTAAGGTCCACTCCAAATCAAGCCATTCTATGAAATACTAGTTTCTGTCTTTATATCTAATCTCTTTAGCTAATGGTGCAGAACATTGTRCTGTAATTGGGCCTTGTCAGAAGTTAACAAAGTAAAGAATCAAAGTCCTCTTTGCTTTTCACTAAATCTTGTGTAAGACTTCATTGCTGACAGTTCTGAAATTTTGCCTTTTTACTGCTCTGGATCTATAAGTTTGGCTTTTTTTTTTTTTTTTTTACAGTACTTTGAAATCATCATTTTTAAAGGTGGTCATGAAAGATGTAATTTCTACTTTCAGGCTGCATAACTCTCCTCTGTTCCAGCAAAAAGTACGGGTTGGGATTTAATTCTCAACAAGATACAGTCAGCATATTTCCTCCTAATTTTGCTTACAAATAGTATTTTCTTCTATGTGGACTGGAAAACTGAGAACTGGAAATGATCCAAAATAATTTTTTATATTCTGTCAACTTACAGTGTCTTTTGATTTTTTCATTGTTTCAACTATATAAATCTTTTCAAAGCTTTGCTGTTTAAGATTGATTCCTCAAGACAGTGTCCAGCAGTGCAATTATACTGAGATGATCATGCTTCATGCTGTTTTTAATCTCTTTTAGGGGATTAAAAAAAAAAAAAAAGAAAATAAATAGCTGATTCAGCTGCTTACTAAATTTCCCCAGCTCTAGCTGAGCTGGCTTGGATATCAGCAAGAGTCCTTTTTAATGGTCCAAGATGCCCTCCCAGTGTTTTCCCCATCCCACAGTGGTTGCTGTGTATCAGGTGAAGAAGGACTAAGCAGATTATGATCCTTGCCTGTGAGTTTCCTCTTCCAGCTGCAGAGGTGGATGGAGAAGCAGGTGGCTCCCTGCCTTCCCAGTACARCTTCTGCTTGCTTCAGCTGTGGAACTTGGCCAAGAGGAATAAAATGTTGYAAATCTTACTGGATTTGAGCTTCAAATCCTATGAGCAGTACCAGAAACACTTGGGAAATAAATTATATCATAATCTGTGGGAATACATTGTGRGAAAAATATTTATTAAYCAGAGTAACAAAATTTCTMAGGACRTTGTTTAATTGGTGATTTTTTTCCCACAGAAGCTGAAATGGAGATATGTATRAACTCAGGCAGATACTAATAGAGTTTAGTAGATAAATCTGGTTTCAGCTGAGTTTACCTTGTCTATTATTCAATSTTTCTCAACWCATATTAACTGCAGCCATGATGAGTWCCTGGGCTTGCATGAGATGTCATGTCAGTACCTGCAGAAACAAGACTTGTCTTTGYCCTGCCCTTGTTCTTATAGACTTGGCTCTGCTGGAAGGTAACTGCAGGTAGCAAAGGCTTTGGTTTTATTAGTTGTCWATTATTTTGTGACTTCCAAAATTGCAACAAAAATTAATTGAAGAATACTACCATTTTAGTGGTTAAAATAATCGCTGAAAGTAGATGAATACTTATTCATTCACACATGAGTGGGAGGAACTGTTTAATGCATTTAAAACTTTGTGGTTCTTAAGTTATGATCCTTCTCTAATGAATCTGTAAATAAAGAGCATCATGCCCCAACAACTTCTGATGTGCACAATTCATTAATAAAATGACACTAATAAAATGATCTTTGTCATATATTCACTTTATATTATTATATTCTCAATAGTTGTTTCTGCGGCACTTCCACTGTGAGACAACATAATGTGCTTTGTCAAAGCACAATGCTTCTTTGTGCTGAAAACAGGTATATTGCTGTCCTCATTAAAATAAATTAGGTTGTCAACCACAACTATATACCTAATTATTTAATTTGCTGGCTTTTTCTATGGAAACATAGTGAATGGAAATTATATATAAATCTGAGTGAAATGCTTCTATCCAGGTTTTCAGTATTTGATATATAATGATATAAAGATATATACTGTCCAGGTAAAGTCAGTATTTTCTTTGTTGGCTTTTCTTTCTTTGCTTTATTTTTCTCGCTGTTACAGAAAAGACTTGAGGTCAGACCTTATGTTTGCATGAATCAACAGAACTCAGCTTTCTCTAAGGCACTAGCTTAAATTCATTAGGCATTTTTTCAATAAATACTGCTGGTTGAGATATGTTTCTAAAGAATTTAAAGACATTTGAATATTTTCCCAAAAGAGTGAAAGTAGCCTAACTTTCTACATAAAAACACCAAACATGTATCTTTCTGTTTCTTTGGTTGGTTTTTCGTTTGTTTTTGGGGGGGGGGGTTTGTTTCTCTGTTTTGGTTTTTTTAATTATTGTTTAGCTAAAAATGTTCAACAACCAGCGAAAACAGCACGAAGTTAAAGAAAGGTATGGAGGAGTGTGACAAAAAAAAAATTTAAATATGAGGAAAATGCTAAGCAGAGCAAAATATTCTGGAATAGAAATACTGAATAACTTGGAAACAAATAGGAAATAAAGATGTACCATTTCTGTAATGATAAGCTACACTGGGGCAARAGTTCATGTGCTGAGATCTGGCTGAGTGTGGTCTGCTGTCAAAGCTGATGTTGTTTTCTAGTATACAACTGGGACTCTAAGAATTGATTTTTCAAGAAAGAAGGTGRAGTTTTTTTGTTAGAAAACTCAAATTCAGCAAAAAGTTCAGAAACATGTCAGTTCCAGTGAAGATTGTCCCAGGAAATATTTCCCACATCCATCGATCTTTTTCAGAAAAGAGAGAGGAAAACACCTACCCTGCAATATTTGGTAACTGGTGTTCACTGGCATGTGCAGTTCCTGCCCCTGCTTTGCCTCATTAGTAAAAGGAGCAGTCCTCTTGAGGGATGCATGGCTCCAGTCCCAGCCAGCCTCTGCTCTCCCATTGTTTCTCATTCCAGAATGGGCATAGATYTCTCTACTCTTGAGAAACTTTGTTTCTTCAATTCTAAAATAAGAAAAATTCAGAAAATTTAAGAAGTAAATATTGATGGAAAAATAATTTCACAAGGAGTACTGTTTGTGGTCAAGTTTGGTTTACTGCCATGATATGTCCCTATCTCAGCTCAGAGCTTGCTCCCAGTAAGTGATTGATTAGCCACTGACTCTTTAGAGAAGAAGTTAAGAGTTTTGGATACAATGAGAAAAATATTTCTTTCTCTCTGTTATTGCTTTCTGCAATTTTGTGATGSTCTACTAAATGCAAATTGCTCCTCATTACATTATTTTGTGGCTTGTTTTCAGATGCTCATCCACATGTTTATTTATAAAGAGATTGCTATATATGATGGCAATTAGAGTGTCAGTAAGAATAATAATTCAGTGAAGCAAAGCCAATATTCATTGAAGAAACATGTAGGGAAGGCTAAATTGTACCAGAAAAGTGTACTCACACWGCWRTAAAAAAAAATATTCACTTTGGATACTCTGCTTACAATAAAATCTCTAAAACATTAGTAACTACATGCTCACAATGAGAAAATTTTAYAGTTGAAGGAAATAAGTACTAAATACCTATTATTACAGCAATGCATATTATTAATKGACATAATAAAATATGTTAATTAATATACAAAGCAAAATAGTGTATGGGCAAACTCAATGCTAATAATCTTTTGGCAGAGGAGGTGGAAGCCCCATTGCTTGAATTATTTAAAATGGGAGAAAATGCAGCATTTTAAAGAAATAGGCTGTGCTGAAGGGTTTTGTGCCAAAGCAGATGCTACTGTACTTGCAAAATCTGACACAAGTGGATACTGAATTTAGCAGATGAAGATGACAGTGTGAGTCAGCTGCTGAGTGTCTAGTATCACATAGGTAAGCTGATCTTTTGAGAATATCATCAAYGAGTCCCAAAAGAACTGCCATCCAGTAGACCTTTTCTATTTTATTTAATCAGTACTAATGAATAGACAGTGAAGAAAGACAAGCTCTCCCAGTCACTGTACCCATTTCTATTCTGAAATGCCCTTAAGGTGGTTCTTTTAGTTCAATGACTGTACAGAGAAGGCAGATTAACTTAAATGCATCTCTTTAAAATTATGTAAGTGCTTTATGTATCTAGTTTAATTTGGAGGTTGGAAATTACTTGGGGCCTTTATAAATCTTGGTTGTTTGACAAAGGGAGAAAACGACAGTATCTGTGGAAGCAGATGTACTMTGTTCCTGTTGCTATGTGGAAGCAACACAAGAAAGAAAATACTCCATCAGGTTGTGTGGGTTTACAACACACACTTTCTCTCCTTTCATTTGATATTATATTTGATAATATTTCCTAGAGAAAACTGGTATAGAATATTAATTTTTCACAGGTTCTCAGGGAGTATAATGAATAGTATTAGATGGGGCTTGCATACTCAAATATATGCTTACTTTGTAATATAGTCAATTTGTATTAAATTACTAATTTTCAAAACAATTTTGTTTCAGCTTGAACTGACATTTTCGGAGTCAAGGCAATTTAAATTTAGCAACTTGACTGCACTTCCTAATTCAAGTGCACGTTTGAAAAGATTGAAAAAGCTGTTACAATAGCTTAACTCTAGCTCAACAATTTGAGAGCCAAGAGTAGTGGAGAGCTGAAATCATTCCTCTCTCAATACAGGYTGCTAAAGTAATCTGAGGATTAAATCTAGTATTTTGGAGGTACACAAAAAAATTAGAACTGATTCTTTTGCCATCTAATTCTTCAGTGAGACAACTGGGCTTCCAGGTTCTTCCAGGGAAATAAAAGTAAACTTTTTTCTTCCACAGGAAAACTGTGGGGAGTTTTGTTTTGTTTTGTGGTTWGGTTTCTTTTCTGGGGGWAGGGGTTGGGTGTTTTTAATTTAGTTCTTTAGGAAAAAGAATGAAAAGCATAATTAAAAATTTCAAATGTTTCTTTAACCACCATACTTTTCTGGAGTGTCCTGATTACATTCAGATGGGAATTTTGTGAAGGAATTTGTGAAGAGATATATTTGAAATTGCTGTGTTGTAGCATCAYCAGATGCCTACAGATTTCTAGATGTAAATATATATATATATGTATATACACCTATATGTATGTTTAACTGTTTTTGTTAGAATACTAAAATCAGGGGAAGTCTATCAGATTCCATTTTGTAGGTTGTACTTCGTGCATGCTCTGATCTGATAGGCAGCATTCTCAGTSACAGAATTACAGAACCATTTAGGCTGGAAAAGGCCTCCGAGGGTCACCGAGTCCAACCTTTGACCGATTTCCACCTTGTCAATTAGATCMTGGCACTAAGTGCCACATCCAGTCATTTCTTGAACACCTCCAGGGACAGTGACTCTGCCATCTTTCTGGACAATCCATTTCAATGCTTAACAATCCTTTCAATGAAGAAATCCTTCCTATATCCAACCTGAATCTTCTGTGGCACACCTTGAGGCTATGTCCTCTTGTCCTGTTGCTGGTTGCCTGGTTAAAAAATTCTGAACCCCACCTACTACAATCTCCTTTCAGGTAATTGTAGAAAGCTATAAGGTCTCCCCTGRGCCTCCTTTTCTCCAYGCTAAACAACCCTCATCCACTTCTCACAGGACTTATTTTCCAGACCCTTCACCAGCTTTGTTGCCCTTCTCTAGACATGCTGCAGCACCTCAATATTTTGTGGACATAGTACTAAAAGTACTAAAAGTGCTGCCTCACCAGCACTGAGTACAGAAGGACAATCACTTCCCTGGTCTATGATACACAGAGAATATCTTGTCTTTAACAGACTTCACACTAATTTATATTAAGGAAGTAAACTGGGACACAAGAGAAAGAACATAATTTGCTCTTGCAGATTCTACTTACAGAATGTCATTTCCCATGGGCCTGCTCAAGGGCAGACTATAGCTTTAAGACTGATGCTAATCCATTCTCTTCACTTTCACTTGTTGTGTGAAGCCTACAAACATTAATTTTTGAAATTTTTAAATTTTTTTTTTATGATTTAAAAATTTAAACTGTTGTTTTTTCAAAGTTTCTACTTGATGATTTTAAAATTTCACTTCAACCCAAATAAAGGTAAAATATACTGATAAATGAGCTGTGAGTGACTTCCTAGTGAATTATTCATCAATATACATGAAGTAAGACGTCCTTACTAGTTGTCAGGATTCTGGCTTTTGCATCAAGATCAAAGCAAACATAATTGAAATTATGCTAACAATGCTATAAAATATAGAAAACTGAGAGATGGAGAGCGCAGTCTCTTCAGGTTRTAGCAGAACAAATCTTGAAAAATAAGTGTTTTCACAGCTACCTAGGACTCAAACAGAAGAATCTCTGTGGAATATCTTGACAGACTGTTAATCCGAAATTCATTGTGTCTGGGAGAAATTCAGGAAGTCGGTTTACATTCCTGTTAACTTTAATACAGTAAAGATTTGTAAGATATAAACACCTGTGGTGGCAAAAAGTTCTGCAGTTTAATAGTGGCTCAATTATTTTTATTCTACAGTTAYATATTTTCTACACAGAAATGATTTAAAGGATTAATTTGGAATTATTCTCTTCTGAAATACCTGGTTGTGTGGAATTCCAACTTTCTCCTTTGGAATCCAGAAGTATTAACGAWTTTAATTGTGAAATCTTCATGAGACACTGTTAGTGATTTTTATCACCTGTGGCAGCAAAATATKTGAGATACATTTTTTTTTTAGTGTAAATTGCAAGAAAGACTATGAAATCTATCCAAGGAAACATGGAAACTTACTCAAAACATAGACCCAAACTTCTACTCCCTCAYTGATGAGAAATCTGTCTCAGGCAGTTTCAACGTTGAGATGCAATGCAACATTGAATGCCATTTTATGGGTTMGGCTACATGCTCTGCTCAAGTCCTGAGCTTTTTTCTAGGAGGAATCCTGAGCTATTTGYTCCTATTTCTTAATAGATGGACCTGTGTCTCTCGATTAAAGGAAAGTGTGGTGTTCTCCTGCATGTTCCCTAAGAGGAAGGACTGGGAAATTCAGTGTTTACCAGTGTTGAATAGCATGCCATCTAAAATGCAAAATCTATGCGTGCTTCTTGACTTCTGTGGTTAACATTTTTTCTTCTTCTTCATAGAATGTAAGCCAAGAAACATATTGTCAAAMTTGCTCTATGTAGGTAAAGGCTGAAGTGTTTCATGGTATCTTTCACTTTGATATTGTCACTGATTTAAGGTTAAGTGTATCTGTGCCATTTGGAGACAGAAATCTCCCTACAAATCTATCAGAAGACAGAAGTTCCTTTGGGAAATAAGGTAGGGTTGGAGCAAAATTAATGAGTCATACACTTTGGTCTTTCAAGTCTCTGGACACTAAATCATTTCTGAGATGTGCATCAGAGGACAAAATTTAGCCACACATCTGAATAAATATAGATGATGTGAGAATGTTCAGTTACTTCCTTTTCCAACTATGGTTGGGTTTGTTAAAATTAAAAACAGGGAGAATAAAAAAATCTATTCCTAAATATTTAGGGGTTATGTAAGGACTTCTTACTTAAAAAAAAAAAAAAGGCAAAGCAAAACAAACAAATAAACAAACAAAAAACAAAACCAAAAATCCTCAGTCCAAACAACAGGCCTCCACATTTGCATTCAAGTTTCACCAATACCAGAGGTTTAAGTAAACACCAAATATGTTGCTGGATCTTAGAGTTTGTCTCTATTTGAAATTGTCTGCATCATTCTTCTGTGACTTACTTCCACTGTAACATAGGAACAGACAATGCTTCTTTGGTATTTAAAAAAGACAGAAACCCTATTTTGTTTGTACAGCAACAAAGCAGCAAAAACTGGCAAACAAAAAAGTCTTTTAGTTAGAAATTCACTTATTCACTAAAACTGTTAYTTTTAAAATAAATACAGTATGTACTTTAAAATACTTACCCTTATGATTCAATTCTATGACTTCTGTTGTCTGTGGCTTAGGTATTTCTTAGTTCTAACAAGGTAGTATAAATGTATTTTTTGTCTTTTGCTTTACTCCTTTGCAGCTCTAACAGAAGGCCTAGTATACTGCTAGTGTAAATTGATGTCTGGCCTTACCCAYCTGATTTAAGGCAGCTACCTGAAGCACTGAAGTTAATTTTGGTACTCTTAAAAGCACTGAAATAGGAGTCACTATTACTAGGTTTTTCTCCATGAGGAAGCAGGCATTTCCTAAGGATGATTCATTCATCTGTGAGTCCATCTTTTCATAAAGCTCTATATGAACCTACTGTGTGCTCGGTAATTACCTGAAGTTAAGCTGACTTAACTGAGCCTTCATCATTATGCAAAGTGATCATGGATGGGCAGGTTTTGAGATTTAGTTTGAAAAGGGAAATAGCAATGCTAGTTTCTCTGCAGTGCCCAGCCAGCGTGCAGCAATCCCTAGGCCATGGCTATGCATGAGGCCATGCCTATGCATGGCTGAGCACTGAATGCTTTGCTTGCTCACTCGCTGCTTGACACTGCTGCTCAGACTGCCAGGAAGTGTCACAATTCTCACGGATGTTTTGTAAGAAATACAGCCTGGGCCACAAGGAAGTTAACTAAGACAACTCSATTTTAAGATGAGAGAAAAAAAGGAAGCATCAAGGAATTAACTTCGGTCCAATGAATAGTGGAGTATTGCTAAGCCAATTAAAAGGCCAGCTTCTGCACCAGAATTGTTTCATTTGGATGTGTGCATTCACTTAGTTTACTGCTACTGTGTTTTGTAAAATGCTTAAGAAAAAATTTGTGAAAATGTATAGGTGAAGAAGGAATTTGGAAAGACATAATCAGACAGTGGTTTGGGAAGCAGTACTGAGATTTTGTGGGAAGGGGAAGGGGAATGGGAAGGGGAAGGGAAGCGATTGTTACTTCATGTGTCTTTAGTCATAATAACACTTCTAGGAGGGAGTCCTTTAGGCTGGATCTCTAGATAGAGTCCAAGGCTTGTGTGTCCTTTAAGGAAAAGTGTTGACTATTAATTTTGTTTCAAAATATTTCCTTCAAGAAGGAAATATTAATCTCAATTATTAACAAAAGTCTGGTTTTAGTTAATACCCTCACTGTCTGAAAAACAATCATAAAATATTATGCTTTATTTCTAATTCTGAATTAAAAATGTGTATCTCTAAATTTTACCAGTTAATACACATCATAAGTATACATGCGCATAACAGCACCACACTGAAACATGGAATGATGTTGTTGGAAATATTAGTAGTTATAAGGCTAGGTCCATAAAGGGAGAATGGTTCACTTAAAAAAATTCTTATTCCCAAAGAATTTGGATGTTTGATGCATTGCCTATGCCCTAGAAAAAAGGAGTAGATATTAAATAGTATGATTTACAAGAACTTAAATATATAGAGGGTTTTATTTATTCAGCAGTTGATTTYCCACTTGGCATTTTCTACTGAGTAGCTCAAGTGCATGGATTTACTTGGGGAAAGAGGAGAGAGGAACAAAAAACCCGGACTCTTATTCAGATTGGGGTTGCAATGAATGCTGAGACGAGTGTCATGCCCTACCTTTGCAAGAGTGTTCTCTTTCTCATTGGATTCATGGGTGAATRTGTTCTGGAAACTGGGATTCAAAGTCAACCTCTTCCCACAAAATAGACAATAACAGAGTTCTGTACATTTTTTGTAACATTCCACTGATAAGAAAAGATTCAACATTTGAGAAACTTTTGCCTAGATCTTTTTAGTGTTTGACAAAACTTTAATGCATGTTTCTTAGAAGATTGTATCGAGTACTGGGCTATAGATATATTCTTAATAAAGACTTTCTCAATGTMTTTTCTTCTTTCTCTGATGTGCTTGTATGATCGATTAAAATATTTTTTGAATTAAAAAAGAAAGAAATATGAGTCAGGATCTTGTTTCATAAACTGAAAAGGCTGAAGATCCACAAAGCTAAGGTATATAGTTTACAATAATATTYGCTTTTTCTCCTGAAAATGCATAGATAGAAATAGTTAGAAATGCAGAAGAACTGGAAAGATGACAAAACATAAAAACATTATTCCATTCCTAGCTCCCAGGACAGGATTTCTGCAGTCAATTATTTTTTGTATAGAACACATAAACATTCCTGGAGGCTGTGACAAAAATGTTAAACATTCTGAACAGACCAGCAAATTCTGTCAAGCCATTTATCCTGCCTATGATGACAGCCATTTAAAACCAGAATTTCATCTTCCCCTGCTGGACCATGACTACCTTCTTCTCTCCCTTTTGAGCCTGTCATTATTCCTTCAGGCCTAGTCACACAGCAATGTCATTTATAGCAGACCTCAGCCCTGTTTTATAATATCTCTCCTCTGCAATCCACAAAAAAAGTTATAACATTCTTTGTGGAAATGGCTTTATCTGTTGTTTGTGCTGAATGTGGTAGATACTTCTAAATCTGATGCAAGAAAAGCTGAGCAAAAGGCCGCAAATACCATATGGTCTCTGATCTACTTTCACATTTTTACTGTGGTGGTGAATTAATGTGGAGCAATCACCAGGCTTCTGAATATCTTGTGGGACCCCGTTTCTCAACATCAGGAATTATATTTGCAGCTGAATGTTCTGATTGGTTTGGCATCAGCAGTAGCACTGGGGCTCCTGTTCCATTGCTGGCATTCCAGGACARGCTTTGAGCACAGGCTTTCATGATTTCAAAGTGTAAGGGAGGGCTGAATCAACAGGAGATATTCCCTGGCCTCYTACTTCTGTACTAGTATGGGCACCTACAGTGTCCAAAAAAGGGGTGTTGATGCAACGTGGGTGCTTTCAGGATTGGACAAAGGCATTTCTAACTCCTGTCTTCAGCACCAAAGTGAGGAGTTTAACATCTCTTCCCTGAGACATACTTTGGATATTGTTTTTTTATTCTTTTATAACTGATAGAATTATTTTCACCTGAATATCTGCATTATTTAGTTTAGACTACTGCATGCTTTCATAATAAATTTTCACATAAGCGTCATACCTCACATTATAGCTAATGGAAAAATATGGACCCTGGCATTAATTACTCACTATTAAATGATTGCAGTAATAATTACACTAACTGTGAGTGTAATTGAGTGAAAATGACAGCTGTACCTCTCTAGCTACTGTATTATTTTGGGTTGAACTTGATCAGTAAAGCAGATCCTAATGCAAGAACAGTGCATTTACAGGTTGCTCCCACATGCCTTGAGGGCTACCACTCAAGCAAACAGAATATTGAGGTTTGTAACACTAGCAATAGAACAAGTTTTAAATGGAATGGAAATGATGGCATGAGAATAGGAGCTTCCAGGAGGGTTCATGTTTTGGTTARAGTGCAGAGGGGAAAACAGGGTTGAAACAGGAGGGGATGCTGGCTTTCCATTCTAAGCTGGAAACATTAGATAACAAATTTACTCTGAGAATTTCTCATTCTGACCTCAGCCTAACTAATAGCACTGAACTTTTCTTTTTCCTGAGCTTGTTTTCCTAACTCTACCCRACATCATCTCTTCCATCACTACCTCAGAATGGTAATCTATACTGGAAAACTATAGACTAGTCTTCTGAGATAGAATCACTTCAGGTAGGTAAAGCCTTTCAGGGGTTCCTAACAGTTAGGAAAAAAAAATGCTTTATAATTGGGTYTTCTAATTATTTCTTATTAACATGTAGCAATTCACCTTTCCCTGTCTCTTTCTCCATATTATGTTAATTTCCTTTTCATAAACTCATAGACAGTATAGATTTTTATTGCTCATTATTATATCTAGTTTCTGGCTTTTGGTCTGGGTTTTTTTTTTTCTGTTTTGTTTTTGTTTTGTTTCTGTTTTTTCTTTGTTTCTTTGTTTGCTTTCTTGCTTGCTTGCTTTTCTGTTTGGTGTGGAGTCTTTTGATGTGTGKATCTCCATTAAAAATATTTTAAAAAATAAACTTCTAAATTTTTGTATGAGGCTGACAGGACATAGTTTACCAAGTTTCAACAAATATAGAATTTAAGCACAGTAAAAGAAGTTACAGAACAATGAAGCAATTTAGACTGAAAAACTCTGAAAAATATCTAATGTAATTGCAAGATTATTTCTCAGACTAACTGACTTGTTTGAAAAATGTAACATACATATTTTTGTAGCCAAGAGTCTTGCAGGCAAAATTGAAAACCAAATTCTGAATGTAGTTGCATTACATGTTGGAAAAAAAATAGCATCAGAAGATGTGCATTTCTACATTCTTTATTCCTTTTCTATTTCTTCTGTATGTATTTTTTTTTAATCTGAAGACATCGCAGTTAGGCACTCTGTGTGYACTTAATTAAATTTGAAATGCAACAGGAAGATATTTACTAGTTGCTGCAATACTAAATACCAGAATATCTGAGTTTCATACTAGTATTTTAATGAAAAATAGAGAACATGATCTTACACAGAAACTGCTGGATAGTGAAACAGTAAATTAATTTAAATTGTTTATATACTCATCTGTGTATGCATGTACTAATTCTATTAATGTGAATGATAGTATTTTCTTTAGTGTCACTGAGCTTACTCCTGACTTTTTTACTGGGAAGAACAACTGTAAGAACTACAAGAGTGTCTGAAACCAAGGTTTTGGGGGTTTTTTGGTAAATACAGAGCTTTTGATCATGTGACAGTTTATGAACACCTATGGAAGTCTYACAAAAAAGTCATCTACATGGCTTCAAGTCATGCAGAATACCATTAATTATTTTATTTGCCTTTTCATCCATTCCCCTCCGTTCCTATGTACTTGCTGACAGCTGTACTTAGTGGCATGACTCACAACCTTCCCTGGAGCAGAGCCCTTTGAGCATGTGCATTATCGTGTTGCTCAGCTGGATGGAATCTATTGCCCTAGGTTAGGCCATCATGTAGGCAGCCACTTAAAGGAGACTGATTCACTTTTACACAAAATGYGCAGCAAAACCCTAAATTTGTGCTGGCAGCATTGTCTGTACAACTCAGAGAAAATTGTGCAGTTAAAAAAGGTGTGAAGATCAGGATGCTCTCCTGCTCCTGCTCACTAATTATTAGCTACAAGGATTGAAGAAAAAATGCTTTCGWTTCACATTCTGTTATTGTATCGGTCTAAACATAATGTTGGGGCTTTGAMAGTAGGTGTTACAAGTTAATCAACTGAAATACAGACAGATATTGTTRGAAGTTTGGAGATTTCTTTCGGCAATTGCTATCCTGGACTGAGTACTGTTTACATAAGAAAGTATATTCTAGGTGAGTTCTTCACTAAGTTGATCTAAGAAATATAGTCCCAGTGCAGATARACCCTGTCACTGTTAGGAGAAGGACACATCATTTGTTCATATGCTGCACTAATGCAGTTGTGCTTCTGGCAATTCACAGTTTATTCAGTGCAAATGGTCTTCAATTAATAGTCCATAATGAAGCAAAGTTTTGCCATATTTTTGTATTGATGTAGTTTCATTTTGTTCAACTGGCTTTTTAATTCAAATGAGATAAATATTTACTTGTTTGTCTAGTACCTCCCTTCAGCGCGAGGATAACCAAACTGCTGAAATCAAGACTATGATTTCGATCGCAATTCATGACAAAGAAATAGGAGTCTATCTAAAATGAATAGCTGTATCTAAAATGAATAATMCTACATATTTTTTTCAGAGGCATTAAAACAGACTAACAAGCAATGATTTTCATGTCCTGTGATATTAAAGCTTAATTATCTTGTTGCTTCTTAGTAATGCCACGATTAATATTTTGAACAAACCATCATTAAATCTGTTTCAGTTTCTGTATGTTAATCTACAGGAAGAGAGTAGTTCAGTTTCAAAAACAAGTTAAAACCTGTTTATTTGTCTTCAACATTAATKTTTTGTAAAGTCTTACTGGAATGTTAGGAAGATGATGCATTCATTCTGTGGTGCCTACTCATTGCCAGAACTAGGAAAAAAAATACTCCCTTAGGTGAGTACTTTTTAAAAGATGTTCTTCAGTTGAGAATGGTGGATATTCTGAAATTCCTGTGTCTTCCTAAAGAAACTTAACACAATAGTCCTTAAGAAACCAAACATCACAAACTAGCTGAAAATTTGCTAGAAAATGTATACTTTAACAATTGTAGTAAATGAAGACAAAATAGAAAAGATCCAAGAAGTTTCTGCAGAGTGTTCTATTGMCTTCCAACAAAATGGTATTTAAAAATGGATAAATGCCATGAAAATGTATTTTCAGCTTTCTGTGATTCTGGCAGATGAGCACAAATTAATTTAYGCCATAAGCATGCAAGCTTCTGAACCCTTCACTGAATTTCACCAAGGGCAAATAACTGCTMTAAAAGTATTTTCATGCTTCTGTGACTGAGCAACTAAACAGAACCCTTTTACAATATTAGCCAATGTAAATCAAACTTGTCAATATTTTGTAAGTGGAAGAAAAGAGTATTATTGGTCTCTGTATTTGAATGAATCCATTTGTGGATTCASCACCAATGAGGTGGTGTTGCAAAGGCATTTGATTGTCTGACTCAAACTTGTGTTTCTTTTATTAAATCAATGACTTCACGTCTGTAATAGCAAAAACTTCATGAATGATCAATTTCTTTTCATATGCATGGCTATTTACTTTGGCTATATAGCTTCTTTATCAACAGAAGAATGAAGTTCTTTAGTTTTCCTTAACAGTCAATGCTTCCTCTTGATCCTGCAGTGCCTGCTGAAGCAAAACACCCATTCTCAGTACACTTATTGTAGAGCCCTCTGTCCTTAGTAATGTTTTTGGGTTGGTTTTTTTTTTGTTTTGTTTTTTTCAGTGAGTAGGACTGCTTGCACAGTACAAAGCCTCTGAATTATGACTAGGAAATCTTGAATTCTCTTCATAAATCTGCCACTGACTGTTACAGGACTTAAAACAATTCATTTGATCTCTGTTCCCATCTATCTTCGCATTCTTTCTCTTTTGTGTATGAAGGCAATGGCTTGTCTCCTCCTCGCAGGTCTGCAAACRAATTTTGGAAATGTGGTCTCAGTTRAGAACTCTGGACAATATTATGATACCAAATATACAGGAAGCTTGATAAATGACAAGCATTTATTTTGTGTGAAATAATTTAAACTTGCAGTCCACTTGGAGAAATCTTCATTAAAACAAGCAACTTTTGCTTGTGAACTCCTTGTCTTTAATTTCTTAGCCTTTTTTTTTTTTTAACTTGTTCTTCTGCTTAAGAAATGTGGGGGGTTATCCACTCATTTCTACCTGCAGTTACACAAAGATTGAGGAAAAGTGCTTAATGCACTTAACTATCCTTCCTGCAGTACATATCCTTTAAGACCTGTGTTTACTAACAACACAGCAAGCAAATGCTGTGAAGGTTAAGCACAGTAGTTAAACAAAAAGTAATCCTCCTACATGTTCTTCCAAGGGCATTGGAAACAGATTATTAGGAAAGGAGGATGGGAGTCTGACACTAGGTGTTCTCTGGTTCAGTAAAACAATGATACACAAAAAATATTTTTTCCTCTCTTCCCATGTATRCCCATGGTTTTTAATGGAATTTTGCATATGGTAATTATTTGTCTCTAACAAACAATTCTCATGGTTTGTTATTTCTATGGAAACTGATTATGGATTAAATTCAGTCTTAAGGCATTGTATATTTACTTCTGACGCTAATCAGAGGGAGAAAATATAATTCTTTTATATAAATTCATGATCACGAAAGACAGATCATAGCATTAATTAGCAAGATGACCCATGCAGYTTTCATTCACCACATTCTTTAGCAGAATAAGACACTCTTCTGTAGTAATATTGCGGTGTGAAGGTTCTGTTACAGAATCTCTTAATGTAATATAATAGAAGAGAGTACATTTTGAGGAAAATGAACAACTTATGCTTGTAGTTTGGCCATAGCTAGTTAAAACATGGAGGTCAAAATTGCTTTTGTAAAAATTAAGGACTATGCAAAAGACAAGAAGATTTATTAAGGAARTAATGTATGTTGTTATCCATTTTATTACTAGTATTTGTGGTGAATATTTACAGCAAGATAGTGTCCTCAAGGCAGGAAGTTTCTGTTAACAGTCCACTTTAAAATGACTTATTAGCATACTTAGTCCCTATTAGTATACCTCTGCTAAGGACAGCACTGCATTACWATAGGACCTTCAGCTAAAGTAATTCATAATGGCCATCAATCAGACACAGAATACTTTGTCTGTTTCTARGAAATTAGTAAACAGTCTGTTGTTAACCAAGGAAGAGGAAATTATATCAGCAACTAGGGAAATTGTACCACTCTGCCACTGAATCCCAAAGGAATGAATCTACATGCATTAGTAAAATTATGCATTTTTAAGTCAGCTGTAGCAACATATGAAAACTCATTAACAGAGAGGAAGGTAAAAGGGGGTTGAATACCTTAAAAGTTATTTTGTTTCTAAATTTTTTTCTTACAAATCATTATTTACAAACTACGTATTACTTCCATTGATGCCTTTTGTAGCTCTTGTTGTAGCACTAATTGCTTGATCGTTAATTACCACCCAAGTTCTGATTAGTGCTTATATATTAAACAGGTCAAATCAACTCTTTTAGAGAAGTATARCATTCAAATATTTGCATTAATTGAWAAATAATATTAAACKATTACTTTTTAAAGAAAAGGGTCTTGGTATTGACCTTGTGAAGAATCTCTATGTAAGTGGTATTTCAGATACTCATTATATCATACCTCAGTTATACTCAGGTAATTCAGTGGTAAGAAAGCAAATTGACATTCACAGCTATTAGAATGAATCTACTCTGATTATCTCTAATATTCTTGAGTCTCATTTTGTCATAGATGTTCACCTTTTTTTAAGCAAAACCTATKCAAGTGAACTGTGAGAGAGCTGGATAAAGAAAATAAAATAATCATCATATATTAAAAAAAAAATCTTGCCCTTGATTCAAGTAACTACAAGAGTACAATTCAATAAACCTTTMCTCACTGGCAATTCTATTATATTTAACAGTGTTTTCAGCTAGGTGACACCTTTTTCTGTAATACTATTTTGTATCATCACCATATCATCTCATGCAAGAGTGGGTAATGGAAATTAATATTGTAGTGATACCAGTGACACTAATTGGACTAGCTTACTTCACCATTACTGAGGAAAGAGGATTGTCAAAAATGAATTTAGAAGGCTTGCAGGAGAAACAAATACCATGCATCGTGAATGCATTTGTCTAAGATACTAATAATTTCCTTGGTTTTGCAGAATATATTAAAATACCTTAGTATATGGTGCATAAAATTGCATTTTTTATAGAATTGAAGATAAATTAAAAAAAACCAAAAAACAAAAGAATAATGAGAAAGGCAAAAAGTGGGGCTACAGAAAGATCAGTGTGTGATCACCACATGAGGAAAAAATCAACATCAGCTTGAGTGACATACACTTAAGTAACTTTCCTGATTGTAATTGCTGTCTTGAAAATGCTGGCCAATTTACAGAAGATTTACCAGTTATATTTGTCTTTTCCATTTATCATAGTCAAGAATAAAATAATCTTCCCTGGATACAGCTAAAGGGATGACCTAATAAGATACTAGACAGRCCATTTTATTTGCTACTGATTTTATTGGTAGCTAAACCATGGCTGCAGACAATTCAGCTGAATTATAGTTTGTGCAAAGTAAACATGTCTTCAGCCACTGACATCCCGTATGGTCATTTAAATGGGCTTCTGGGACTTGAAATGGCACTTAATATATTTATTTTAAATATATATGTACCTATTGTATAGTCAAATTTAGTCTCAAACTACTAAAAGGATATTTTATTTGTTTATAGACTTCAGAAAAAAAGAAAACTATTAGRTATTTGCTACAAGACAGGTGTTGGGAATACTTCTATGTGTAATGGCATATAATATMATTTTTTCATAAGGTATGAGTGAAATAGCTCTGAACTTTTTACTAGGAGTTTTTTTTTTTCTCAAAGTACAGTAGCTATCTCATTCTTCACGGAGATTATAGCAATGTTAATGGGAAGCAGACATCCCCCCAACCCCCAAATTTCTGTTGGGATTTTTAATTTAGTGACTTTCAGTAAATATTCAGAAGAAAGGCTGAGGCTGGGTGAATCCCAGGGGCTCAGAAGAGCCAAATTATATCTATTTCCAAGTTACACAATTTGTTGTTGTTATTGATTTTGTTTTGTTTTAATTACTTTGTGATTCTTCCAGCCTTTTCTTCTAGTAACTGAGCTTTGTGAAAGCTAGTGTTTTATTTTGTTCTGAGTTTATGCTTGAACTAAAGAGGATGAGAAATTGTTCATATATCCACTCCATTGCACAGCCTCTGGGAAACTTGCATGAAAGTAAAGTTACTGGAACTTGGAGTAAATCAAGAATCAGAAAACCAGATTAACCTCCTGTGACTGCTAAGCCTCAGGGAACCAGGTCACAAAGAGGCAGAGCCATTATAATTGAAGTAATTTTGTTACATACTATAAACATAGACCAATGGGTCTGTWAGAATGGTTGTCCATTCGAAATATCCCCCGTACTGCGACTGTGAGGAGGTTAGATGTATAGTTTCCTTTTGACATGACTGCACAAATATATATACAGCATGATTGGAGTTGATCAAATTGAGCACAAAAGTTGATTTGTAGTTCACTGTCCATGCATTTTGAAGTTTTTATGTGTGAAAGAGAAGCTACCACTTTCCAAATGTTAAGCATACAAACAAGGGCTAAGTGTGCTGGTACTCTGTGCATTTTGGGAAGCAGTATCTGGAAACATCTGCTTTGTTTCTCTTGCAATGAGAATGCCATGACCCAGTCTTGCACTGCCAGTGCAGAGACTCTCATGTTGTATAGAGCTAAAAGACCATGTAGTGGCAGGAAGAATGATAGACACAAAAAATATCATGAGCATTATCTTTTGAACTTACTGATTTCCTGTCAATGAACTAACACCTCATGGATTTGGAACCACTTTTAAAATGAGTTCATATGCTTATCAGAGTTGACAAAGTGACAGCGGAAAGAAAAATAATTCCCTGCTGTTTCCTTGATTTGCTTTCCTATCCCTTGCATTAAGATTTCATGGGTTCAACTTGGAAATGGGGCTTTTTAAGAGACTTCAAACAAATCAACAGACACTGAAAAAATGAAAACTATTTCTTTCAGTAAAATATTTTATTACTTTTAAAGAAATAATTGACTATCACTTTACTTTTAGTGGCAGTTAGTTTAACCATTATTTTTGCATTGTTATATTATTTATGCTCAATTATTTTGCAGAATATATATTCCTTGCTTGCTAATCTATCAAGCATTTTGTGTTGGATGACTGGCTATTACTTGCTGCAAATATTCTTGAGYGTTACATGAATATTGCAAGTTCTTCATATCACCATGTGCTCAGCATCTGGGATGGGGCAGACTAACTTCTAGTTATTCCTCAAATAATTTCCCTACTGAACAATTATATATGTATAAAATTTAGTATAACTGTTTCTTAGCTTAATCACTCAATATAGAAGCTTTATAGATGTTCCAGCTAAAGCCTTAGAAAAACACACAAACTACTTCCATAAAAACTTCTAGGGGATCCAAGTATCAGGACTTTGTTATCTATAAATCTTTCATATCAATCAGAAGGCTTCACACACCAACACCTTGCTATTTAGTCTCTATTTTATTTCCCAAAGGCAGCTCCAAGCAGCTCTCAGGGTCTGTCCATTTATGCCAGCAGCTGTCAGTCAGTTCTCCTTCTTCTCTCTTCTTTCTCACAGCACCAGCTCACTCCAGCCTAGCCCTGGCCTAGCCCCTGTCCTTGTCAGTTCCTGGTACAAAGTCTTACCTTATCTGTCCCTTACACCACCGCCTATCCCTGGGTCTTCACAGCACAGCAGCAGACTCCAACTGAGCTGCAACTGCAACCAAAGCCCTCCCAGCCAGCTCACTCTTTATCACACCCATAGCTGGAAGAGCAAGGCTGTTCCCACTCTAGGATAATTAATACAGCTGCAGCGCATCAGAGGCAAGATTACCTTTAGTACCAACTCTTTGTTTCCCCACACTCTCTACCTATCTTACTACACATGACATTATCTGTATTTACAGAGTGAGATTTTCTTTTCAGGAGTTTTTGATTAAGTGGGGAAATAAAAYACTTTGAAGTCTGCTTAAATTACTTACCCTAAGAATCACCTTCTAAAGATTGTAAAGCTTTACTTGAGTGTGGGTATTTTCACCCTGCAAAGTGGAAGGTGAATGCACTGTATCATTTTTGTTTTACAACATTTAGGTAAGTAGTAGATCAAGCTCTTCTTACCACAAAAAAAAGTCTTCTCCTCTCCTGAAATTAGTGTAGAGTGAAAGTCGTACAATCTATTTGGGACAGCTGTATCAAAATTAAAGAACTCTGGATATAAGGTGAGTCTGAGGAAGTAGTTTGCAGTAGATACACAGCTTTTAGGTGGATAAAGCTAAGGGAGATGAATATCACTCTTGGTTTTCTCAAACGAAAAGTCACAGCAACAAAAAAACAAACAGAAAAAAAAACCAAAAAAAGGTGAAACCAGCCTTGTCTCTTCTCTATGATATGCTCATAGTTCAAAAGCATCAAATTCTACATTCTCAAGTGATGAGTGGTAAATCAAGCTGAAGTTATTCAGTTACATTTTGAGTTTTCCCTTCTCTTTCTTTCCCTTTGCTTCCTTCCCATCTTGGAAAAAAGGCTGCTGTGCTTCTCACACCTGCTTGATAATTTCCCTATTAAAAAAAAATCCAACACAAAAWCAAAACTAAACAAACAAAAACATTAGTCAGAAGCTGCCTCTGCAGTGAACTCAGCATCAGACTTGTCTATCAAGATAAGCTGCCTTATCAGGTGCAGGTCCATTTCTAACTTTCAATGGGCTYCTAGTGTGAAACAGATATAAAAATACACAGATTAAGTGAAAAAACCTCTCTCTGGAGTAGCCTCTGGGTCTATACAACAGCAGAATGTGGGGTAACTGTCGGTTTGCTTGGCAAAACCTATCAGTACCTGGACATTAACCACACATCTTTGCTCTTCCTAATCAGATTTCCAATGCTCTTCTATTCATAATTTGTTTGGTGTGTCTTTGCCTAAATTTCCAATCTTTTGAAATGCTTCACTACAGAAAAGCAGGTATTGCCAGGCTTAAATTATTTAAAAGTCYAAAGTTATCTGGGTCTATGGTTGTAGAAGGGAATACAGGTGGCCTTGCCCTGATAAGTAACAGCTGTGTTAATTACCCAATACAGCCTCACCCATAATGAGTCACAGCTWTAGCCAATAGAGATAAATGTGATAAAAGGGAGTGGATTAGCTGGTGAGGGGAGAMTYATGAAGGAGGAGGACCTTGAAGAAGGAGGATCCAGGGGTGAGAGAATCACTGCCTGTGAGGTCAGTTTGGGTCTGCAGTTAGGGCCCATTGTTGGAACCTGCAGTCACRGTCTAGCWGGGTAAAAACCTGCATTCAGAGTCTGCAAACCAATCCRTGCAGTCAGAGTTTAAMAGGAAATAAGTGGCAGTCAGAGGCTGCAAGGAAAACCTGCAGTAGGAGCTTGCTGCAGCCAGAGTCAGTGACTAGTTGGAGTCAGGMTGGCTGASCTGTAAAGAGGAATAAACCAGGACCATTTTCATAGTGTGATAAACAAGAAATCTGTGTCTCAGCTTTAACAAGAGGGYTGCTGTAACATGTGGTGACRGAAGTCAGTTGTTTATTAGCTGAATGTCTGGTTTAAAAAAGTATTTTTCATTTTACTCAGGTGTCTTAGCTGTTTCAAAGGAAGAGAAAATTCTTCATGTGACCTCAGGTACTTTTTCTAGTGACCTAACTAAAAAACACTGACATGAAGACTGGAGTTTTTGCAGAAACAGTTACAAATATAGCATTTTCATTGATTCAGTACTTTCCGCAAAATAAAAATGCTTATTGAATTTTTTTGAGGATTGAAGGCCAATTTTTCACAAACTGCTTTGCAATTTATGATCCTGTTTCACTAAAGCTAAGCCCTTGTTGATATTTGTGAGCTACTGGTTTCAGGAAAGACTGGCATGATAAACCGTGCGCAAGTACTTTTGAACTGTACTTGTCTGCTGGGCATAGAAATGTTTGTTCCTATGATCTTACATTCAGAACATAAAAAGACAGCCTTCAGTAGGTCTAAAAATAGACATTATATTCAGAGTTAACATGCAGAAGTGAAATATAATGATGTATATATTGTATACACTATATTGCTAARAGCAAAAGAATCAAAGCATTCTGGAGAAGTAGTTCTGGAAAGAAAGGTGTACTTGGCTAGTATTATTTTCTTCATAGCAGTTCATGTGGTTCTGTGATTTAAATTCATAACCAAGACAATACTTGAAAAATACTTGATAAGACACTTAARTGCTAGCAACAAGGCCTTCTCTGATTCTCACTGTGACACACAGCTGTGTGATGTATAACTTCTTGTGCAATGTGTTGGGAGCTGTCACAATCCTGCAGACAACCTGAGCCAACCAGAGATACTCCATAACATGTAATGTCATGATTAACAGTAAAAGGTAAAAGAAGATGCATTAAGAACCTAAGGGGTTTTTTTTTTTTTGAGAACTTACTGTGAGCTGGTGAATGGTTGTCTTTGCATCACTTCTTTTGTTCTGTTTTCATGTCTTCTTCATTTTTCATTCAGGGTTGTTATTTTTTTGTGTGTTTTTTTGGTTTGGGTTGTTGTTGTTTTTATTTTTTAATGTAGACACCTAAACTTTCATGCTTTTATTCTTCCCTTCCTCTTTTCCCTCTGAGGAATGGGAAGAAAGTGACTAAGTATCTGTGGGGTGCTTAGTTGCCCACTGGGATTTACCAACCACAGAAGGCAGTGGTAAACGTAAGGAAAAAAATCATACATTTCCAATGTTCTTTATGTGAGGGTATATGGATCTTTCAGTTGTAGCATATTAATTAAAATGTGAYTAAGAAAAGTTAAAAGGGCAGTGAATTACACTGGTTGTTAGCAGATACAAGATTACAATTTCAGGGAAGAAAAGTCTTAGCACAGCTTTGTACTCAGAGTTATACAGACCTGTATTAATCTTGAAACTGCAACTGTTCYATTGTGTAAAGGATAGAATTATGAAGCTCCTTTTACAAGCCTTACTATTTTGTCATTCTTTTGAATGCTTAATAGAGCCACAAAGCAGCTACTTTTGAAATTACTGAGCTCCATGGCTATCCCTATGGTTCTTAGAAAAGYAGATCATATTCCTATTGAAATGCCTGGTGTCTCTTTTTATGTGTAAACTAAACTCRGGAGGCTTCAAAGAGAGGAACAGATGCTCATGCAGCTTATCCCTAATAAATGAACACACATTTCTTTCTGAACTGCATTAAAGAGATTGTCTTCATGGTTTAATTTCCTCATATTAGGCTCCTGTCCTCTGACAGGAAACTGGATAGATGACAGAAACTAAAAATAGTCCTCTCTGGTAGACTAAACAACAAGTGTCACCTTCCATGGCAGCCTGCAAGACACTTTTGAGTATTTTTCTATAAGCAGTGTTACTTTATTGTACTTCTAGATGAAATCTGTTTGCTTATTTGCAGTGGACAACTACATTAAAACAAAATCATACAGGACCCCATGCTTTCTAATACATTGCTGTCCCCACAAAGAGCTCTTGCTATGTATCCGTCTTCTACTTCTCAAAAACTATCTTTTCTTTGTAGCCCTATTTTCAGATATTGATTTCCCTTTGGCTACTGTACTCCACTGGTTGYTTAAGTCTTGATCAAGTCTCTTTAAGTGACTTCTTTGAAGTGCCTTTCTCTGAACTGAACATGAATTTGTCAGCATTGCTGAGAGCCACCACATATAATACGTATTTTTCTTTTTTTTTTCTTTTTATTTAAAATTTTTCAGTTGTCTGCAYAACTCTTTCACTTTAACCCAGTACAGACCTGACTAGGATTTAATCTTGCGTTTCTGCTTCTGCAGTTGTAGTAAACAGTGAAAATATTTATGGCTTTCTCTGTGTTCAGAAGCAAGAGAGAAGTTAACCAGAGAAAGATATATTCACAGGAAATTGAACCTTACTGGCTGGAAAGATAGATGTCCTCTGCTCCTCTGTTGCATTTTAAATGTCTTCACATCCATGTGGAGTCCCCACAATCCTCATGGGTAATGTCTTCCTGTGTTTTTCCATTATCATGGTAAAAAAAAAAAAATCTCTATGCCCATTAGAGAGTTTCCTATTCTCCAATTTGTCCATTGACTCCAGACCAGTTACCCTGTGCCTTGAAGAAGACTGGCTCCATCTTCTCTGTGCCCTCCCACAAGGTATGTGAGGTCTTCCCTAAGTCTTCTCCTCTTAAGCCTGGAAACACCTCACAGCCTCTCCTTGCATACCTTGTGTTCCTTATCTCACCAGCTTGATGACCTTTGCTGGGCCCACTCAGTGTACTAGTGTCTCTTGTGTGCTGGGGAGCCCAAAACTGAATATAGGACTTAAGATAGTTTTGCAACTACAGAAAACAATTGCTTTCCTGGTCCTGGTGAGTGTGCTTCTGCTACTGCCTCCAGGTTGTCATTTTTTGTCTGTGCTTCAAGGGTGCACATGATTCATGTCCAGTTTTTTTCATCAGAGCATTCAGACACCTTTCTCTCAAGCTGCTTTCTCTCCAGCCAGRACCCAGTCTATAGCATTGCATGGGGTTATTCACTCCCAGATGCAGGATTTTACACGTTGCTGAACTTTGTGATGYTGCTGTCAGCCTGTTTCTCACACCTGTCCAGGTTCCTCCAAATTACAGTCCTGCCCTGAAGCGTATCATCTGTTCCTCCCCATTTTGTATCATCTGCAAATATATTGAAAGTGTCCTCTCTCTCGTCCTCCAAGTTTTTAAGAGTCATTGGACAATATTTTCCCCTGTAGTATTAAAAGTTGGCTTTTTGACTGCCAATCACTGCTCTTTTAGTGAAACATTCCAGCCTATTTTTCTCCCACTTTAATTGTGCAYTTATCCAGTTCACAGCTCATGAATTTGACTGTAAGAGTACAATGTGAGACAGCCAGAGATGCCTTGCCAAAGTCAGTCACATCCACCATTCTCCTTCCATGCATACTACCAGCTCTCTTATTGTAGGAGACAGGTTGGTCAGGCACAACTTGCCCATAAAGGGGCAAGTGGTAGATCTGGGGCTGTGCTAAATTGTAAGAAGGAATGTTCTTCTGCAAAAAGAGCACAGAGGTGCAAAGGGCCTTTGGTCCCCAACATTTTCTGTGTGAGTATAGAAGGATCTCTTGTCAAGTCTCAGTCCATGATATATATGAGACAGGTCATGRCAGAGGCTTATATTGACTAGTCTTCTGTCCCCACTCAAAGATTTTCAGTAGTGATTAGCCAACCCAATCAAAGATTAGTGCTCTTATTTTAAACCACATGATGAAGTTTCCCTCTCCCCCCATTTCCAGTGACTCATCTCACCTAGCTTCACCTTGTTAGCTAGATTACCTCTTTGGTTACTGAAAAGAAATGGGCTTTCTAGGATGAGAGTCAATTAATTTATTACTAGCAGCTACCTGATAATAAAAGGAGATTATATTTTAAAAAGAATAGTTCCTTTTACTGTGTATAAAAAACTCTGTCCTAGTTGTAGATTTAGTCAGATAAATCTCACACAGAAWCATTTATTTCAAATTTCCCCAGGATATTTCTGTTACAATTCAGTTGCTATTAAGTGGATAGGAGGAAAGTATAAATCTGGGTTTACCTCACTTCTAAAGTATTCCTATTTAGAGGTCCTTGAAGATTTTTGCATAGCTTATAGTACATAATATCTCACACTAATAAATATAATAAATRTATTGAATTTACTTCTGATGCTATTAGTTGTGCCCTGTTTGCAGTGTCTGAACAATCTGTTTCCTTTTGCTGCTACTAGAATGAATTGTTTAGGCATTTTGGAAACATGTCARTTTTTAAGGGATTCAATCTTGCCTAAGTCAAAAATAATGGAGTTTTGCTATTGCCTTCAGTACATGCAGGATCAGGTCTTCAGTCTTTTCACTCTAATGTGATTCTAATTATGTTACACTTTTGTCCTTCTTCTGTGCTTTCCCTTGCAACATTAAACTTAATTTGTTAATTACCCTGCATTTGCAAATTACGAGGCAAATCTGGAACCCATTTCCTTTGCTGCTTGCTCTGTGTCCTCCCTCTTAAACAAAGRGAGTGATAAGCATATGACTGTTTTTTGCTAAGCTTTATGTCCTTTATTAGAGTCTAATACAGTCTTGTCAGTTTAACTTACACAAATTGCTTTACTTTAGGTTTACCTTGATTCAAAAAAAAACACTTAGGGTTTCAACTCTCTGCAGTTGTGTTAGGAATAATAAAGAACTTAATGAGACTGCTCATGATGAAAGTTTGCCTGTAATACTATTTGGTAGTCATGGACTGATTTCAGAATAATTTATTACAAGGATCAAGGTATTTTATGAAACTCTGTAAATACTGGATAATTTACCTGATGCAAGAATGCCACATCCAARAGAAGCAAGTTTTAATAATGAAAGTGATTTAAGTGCAGAATCCCATCCCGTACATGTATTTTTTGAAACACTGCTGAGCACCATATTCCTGCTGGGGTAATCACTTATRTCAATCTGAAAGCTACAAAGAATATATTGTGTAAGATAATTCAAATATTTATATTGAAAGAGCCATCCAAACAAACTGCTTTTTGTAAGCAATCAAAATATCTTTAAAGGTTTTGTCCACTTCAGCTCTATTCATAGAATTCTTGATGCCATCAAGAAGAATGTCAATTGTAATGCAGGTATCTGCCTAACAGGAAGTGTACTGAGATCATAGGATCAATTTTCATAAGCAATTGAATAGCCATCAGTCATCACTGATGTTTTGTTTGGACATTTTTAATGAACCGAATCACATACAAACTAATGATCAGTGTTGAAAGAAGTTGAAAGGTTGTAGTCTCCTTACTAGTCTTGATACTCTTTAATATCATGTGTTCAATTTCGTTTTTCTTTTGTTTTTGTTCTCTCATTATTTTTCATAGTATTCCTTTTGAACTGTTTTCAAAGCCTTGTCCTAAACCTTATTTTTCATAAGTTGCTTTTTTTTTTATTCCAGGTTTATATTTTATCTGGCATATTTAGGTCCTAAAATTTGACTGTATCTCTTGTGCATTGAACCAATAACACAAACAGTAAATAACAACTTCATTTCTAGGCAAAATTAGACCTGTGAAATGAAGGTAGCCATGCTTGGTTCCCCATAATGATCAGAATAGTTYTTTAAAGGCTCATAGCTTTTGGATGCACCCCCCTGTAGGTTCAGGTCTCAGATGACATTTGGCAGAWTTCCAGGTTTGGAGTCTTGTCTCTGCAACAGGGATTTCCTGAGGYTCCAAGAATCCTTACTGCAAGTGCAGAGCTGAAGAGCATTTAAGCCAAGTATCTGGGGCTCCTTCCTCCAAAAACAGAGAGCAGTGACAATCTGGCAGTCCTGCAGCCACAAGTCTGGGACTTGAGGAATCTGGCTGCAGGGCCTTTCACATGCCAGCATCTGCCTGCAGCTCTAACTTCTGCCCATCACCTGGTATCTCCTGGCTGCAGATTGTGTTCATAGTGTGCATTCACTGAGCATTTTTGCTCTATGAACTATAATAATGTTTAGCASTATTTTTAGGAACCTGACTTCTAACTATATTCTGGCATGCTCCACAATTTATTGTACGTATTTTAATTGTCTTACACTTTTTATAATAATCAAACATAAATTACAGATTTGCAGTATTTTGATGTCTTTCTCCTGTCCTTTTATGACAAAGTCTACACTCATTACTAGAAGGAAAAGCTGTATTATTGTTCCCTTTTGTAATTTCCTGTCATTGACTACATGCCTTACATAGCTTTAAAGATGGGTGTCTGATTTTGGTTATGCACATCTAGAGTTGTTGGGGTAATAAAAATACTTGCAGTCAGGTGTGTACCCAAGRGCCTATAGGCTGAAAATTCAAATTTGAGCCAAAGCTGCAAATTAGTCATCCTAGAAACTCATCAAAAATGCATGCTTTCCCTCCATTCAGCCTTATTCTGTGTCTTTCTCACTTGCAAAATAAACCATCTGTAATGAGCTCTTGGTTATTCTGCTTTCCCTCTTTCTTTCACTCCTAAGTCAATCTAGAGCTTCTAGGAATACTTACTGTAAATGTGTCACCATTCTTTCAATTAAGTTGTGATGTGGTAAATGTAAGCATATATACTAGCTTTCAGCTGCCTTTTTTTCAAGTTTAATTCATATTCTGTACCTGCATMGACCAAATCTTGGGTTTGCCACTAAAATAAGGATTAAGTATTTATTTGGCATGCCTATCATACTCCAACTACTGCCATATCAAGGGAACCAGATGGAATAAAAAATGTCATACTGAATTTTTCCAAGGACTTTTTTTCTTTAAAGAAAWAATTGGAGAATCACTAGGGAAATAATAATAACAATAAAAATTTTTATAGCATGGCTGGAAAATGCATTTGTCCTTGCTGCTGGAATTACCTAGCCTCACGTTTAAAACTACTGTTTTTGGAAGTGTATGATCTTTTCTGACATTACATTTCTGAGACCTACAGCAGTTTAGTTGCTCCCATTAGCACATGAGACAATGACTAAAAGTCTCAGTGTTATGCAGTAGGTTCATCTTAATTGTTGTTCACCATATTTCATTCCTTTTGTAAAAAATCCTGTCATTCACAACATTCTTACCAGAATACAAATAAACCTAAAGAACAACCAACGAAAGGGGAAAAAAAAACCTTACCAAAACCACCAGCCCAAARCATCCCCAAAAGCCCCAGCTATTAGAAGAGGTCATGACAATTTCTTTTATTCTGGAATCCTTCTCATAGTTGAAACTATCTTCTTTTCATGCCTCTGAGCTACAGTATGCAAAAGTCAGTACTACTATGATATAATTAGAAGTGTAGGATAATTCTGTTTTACAACTGATGAAATCTGCTTCAGYTCTGTCTACCACCTGATTACCATGGAAACCATTGCTGGCCAACAGAGTAATTCTGATCAAAAGGAATTATTATTAATCTTCTCAGTCAAGGGTGGATGGAGGTCTGGACAGCTTATGTTAAATTTTCTGGTTCAGGCTGAAAGGTTCAGTAAGGGTAAATATTAATTCCTAGTCAGTTAAAGAGCAAGAGTATATATAGTTATGAGACAAGTACAACCTGTTGTCCAAAATTCAGGTAATAGCAATATGACCATTCAGGAATTGTTCATAAATAAAGGTAGTTTTCTCAATGATATGGAGCTACAAGAAAAACYGTCATGAGAAAATTGACTGTCTGTTTCAAGGATAGTCAAACAATGGTTTAAAACCTAATGGTAGAAGGRAAAAGTAGTAAGAATGTTGAACACAGGTTAGTGTTCAGACAGGTAAATAGCTATTCTTGCCAAAATATACTCAAATTAGAAAAAGTGCTTCTCTTTTTCATACAGAGAAAATATCCATGGTTTCTTAGAAACATTGAAATCTACATMTTTTACAGATGTTAGAGAGGAGATGACAGAATCTGAATTCAAACTTCTGCTATTTGAACAAACAGCATTTGTTTTTTATAGCAAAAATGTGAAAGCAGAAGAGAGACCAGCATTCTCCACGTGTTCCCTGTCTCTTGAAAATGTGCAAATTGATCAGCATTTGGTGTTTCTTGACTTGAGAAATTTTCCACTTCACAAATTTATGTTTATAGCAGACTGCTCGTATAACCATACAAAGATTTGGTCTTGAAGGGGTCAATAAAAGTGACCTAGTCCAACCCACTGCAATGAGCTGGGACATCCACCACSTCCATGGGCAACCTGTGTTAGTGTTTCAACACTCTCACTGTAAAAAACTTTTTTACATCTGATATAAGTTGACCAATGTTATGAAAAATGTAGTTGTACATCAAAGCTGTAGAATTCCAATTTTCTTGTGGTTCATATTCAAAAATATTAGAAAGAAAGGTTTTAAAAAMCAGAAAATGTCACAAACTTAGAGTGAGGAAAGAATGAATGGGGAATCTATACTGAAACTAACTGTTATTGCAATAATTTTCTTMTCCTTTGGTAGAATAAAAAGGTATTTTTATTTTTTAATCAGTAAATATTATTTTTTTTTCTTTGTTATTGGAAGGACAAAAATTAGACAGTTTGTAGTGAACTCACAATTAAATACATAAATATTTAGCAATTATTTATCTTAGTCAAACTGCTCTTCCAGGATATTTCTGTGTGCAGTGAGTTTAGGTACCTTCAGACAATTATTTAACTCCATCTAAATTTCTAAGTGTCCTTTTGACTTCTTTAATTATAAATGCAGCATGGGCAGTATGTTCAATCTACTTTTTGAAGACTAACCTTGGTGAATTAATCTTGCACTTGAGGCCCTTCCCAAGTGACTGAGTGATTTGGTGTTTAACCACTTGTTCTCTTTGTCTAGTACTGCCCCAGTGACTTTTAGAAAAAAACACAGACCACGCTGGTAGAACAGATTGGAAGATTAATAAAATGCTAAGGTAGAAAGCTGTTGGGAATGACAGGGAATGAATCATTTTTAGTACAGCAACATACTAAGGCCATGGTGACAGAAGGGTTKGTTTTAGGTTTGCTTTCTGGTTTTACTTTGTGTGTGTGTGACTGGATTAATACTGACTGTCCAAACATAGTTATTTTCCTAGATTTTGTATAAATAAAAAATGAAGGAAACATTTTGCTACTCTAGTAATTTGGAATATGAAAGTAGGTACTGGTWTGTTGGAAGCCAAAAAACATGGAAGGACTCTGTACCTCATCATTGTACTTTATAATATCAGGCTTTCAGTTTCCCAATGGGAAATAAAACAGGACTTCTTTCTTACTGTCTTCACCCTTGGTGGCCAATTAAAAGCTTTTTTGGTTCCAGCTGAAGACTTGGCAGGTCTACTGTTTTGGCCACAATGTGATGAGGACTATAATGAAAGTTAAAGTTAAATTACAGTTCAACACCTGTGGCTGGCTTGGCTCTGTACTCACATTTGACACCAAGCCAAGGCAAAGCCAGAGTGAGAATCTTCTAATGTTGTTTCTTGGCAGTCAAAGTCACCTTAAATATCAGTTAATACATTTATCTTTTCTCATTTATACAGTTAGCTCCAATGCTTTGACTTCCATCTCGCTCAAAGGGACAAACTAGAACCTTGGCATGATTCCATTACTGCAGGTTTGGCTGAAGGAGTTATTAAAATTTAAGATATATTTACTTTCTGAATGGAAMAGATGAAGCACAACAGTTATTGACTTTTATCATGAGACACACTGTTGTTTTCTCAAAATCTGATTTCAACTTCTGTTTGAATAGGTATTTTGGTTTTATCCCCACCAGTAACTGAGCCCCACAGAGCCACTTGCTCACTTTTCCCCCCAGTGGGGTGGACAGGAGATTTACAAAAGTAAGAAAATTTGTGAATTGAGATGAAAACACTAAAATATAAAACAAAAGTCACATGCTYAAGCAAAGCAAAACAAGGAAATAATTCACCACTTCCCATGGGCAGGCAGGTATTCAGCCCTCTCCAGGAAAGCAGGGCTCCATCACCCACCACAGTTCCTTGGAAAGAGAAAAGACACCAGTGCCCCCACTTCCTTCTTCTTTCCCCAATGTTATATGCTGAGCCTGACAACATATAATCTAGAATGTCCCTTTGGCCRGCTGGGGTCAGCTATCTGGGCTGTTACCCCTTCCAATTCCTTGAGCATCCCTGGCCTCCTCACTGATGGAGTGAAAAGCCTTGCCTCAGTGTAAGCACTTCTCATTGATAACACACTCCTTGTGTTATTGACCCTGCTTTCAGCACAAATTCAAAACATAACCYTACCTATACCATCTACTKTGAAGAAAATTAACTCTGTCCAAGCCAAACCCAGCACAATGGGAAATGATTTTTCTGTTCTGTGAAGTCTTTTGAGATTTTGTTTTTTTTCATTTTGTGGTCAGCATTTAATAAAAGTAAGACTTCTGAAACTCTTCAAGAGRAAAGCAGGACCTATTTACTGCATAATAGCCATTTTTCTGAGAACTACTTTACTTTCAGAGAATGGATAATAAATTGTTTTTCAAAATTGACATGAATGTGGCAAAGCAAGCACTTGGAGCTGGTTCTTTGGAGTAAGTAAAACAAATCCATTTATTGACTCTTTTGGGTTGTTTCTCTCAGTCTCRTTGCTGTTGTCCCTCTTTGAACCTTTTATTAAATAGGCACTTAAACAGGATCTTTGTTCTTTATCAGGAGTGAGTACTCTAAATTCTCCCTTTTATCTAAATCAATATGCCAAAAAATGTAGTAGGGACACAGAGAGGAAAAAGGAATGGTATTTATSATGCAGGCAGCATCCATGTATGAACTACCTATCTAGACTGATTATAGGCTACAGAAGAGAAAGGAAGTTCTAGGCATAATGCATCTTATCCTAAAGCAGGTATCTAATAGATCAAACAAATTCTATGGTAACAGCATCTGTTTTTCTCCATTGATTCTAAAGGAAACTAAACTGATTTGTTTGTTGCTGACATTGTGGTTTTGCATCAAGTAGCTAAGATTAATTGTACCCATGTTGTTGCTCTGGTCTAATGTTTTGCCTATTYGTCTGAAAACAGGTGGGGAGACTTAGCCCCCTTAGAAATTTGGCAGTGGGACCAAAAAATGTTGCTGGTACTTCAAAAAGAGGTTAGATTAGTGATAGAAAAGGATTGGGATAGGCAAATGTGTTATACTTGAGCAAGGTGTGGTACTGAAGGCTCGTGTTCAGAGAACATGTTTGGGAAAAAGAGAGTGCCTTCAATTTTTTTTATCAGAGAAATATGTGTAGTACTTGAAAATGTTTCTAAATCTAAAACGATACCATTTTATTTCTTACTATCTTAACTATTACTCTGAGTTTATTAATGAATTTGTGTGTATACAAGCTCTGAAAAATAAAGTCAGTTGATTTTTTGTTCATTCTATACTTCTATTGTTTTCAACATTAATGATGATTAAAATAGAGAAGTTGTATGTGAGCATTAACAGTTTTATACCATATTGTTCTTTGACTATATCAATATAAACCCCTGGTATTAGTGAAGTACCTGCACATAAGTATTTATGAATGCATAGGTGCAACCACAAAATACATAGACAATTTTTATGTCTTCTTATGTAGGCATACATATATGTTTTCATAGCTGCTATCTGTTCTTAGAAATGACACTTAGAGTACAAATCAAGAAAAAGGTTCTCATATCCCAGTAGAAAGATTAGGTMAGATGTTTATTTTTCATCATTAGATAATTTTAGTCTCCAACTCAACTCTTTTCTAAGGGCTTCTCAATAAATATATTTGGGAAGTTGCTTAYTTTGTTTCTATTTGATTTCTTGGCATTGTTGGTTTTGGTTATCTGTTGGATGGATGATCTTGTACTTTTCTTTTTTATTTAATGATTTCCAAGTYACTGCTAAAAATATTATATAGTGTCTGTTGCATTTCCTACTTCAAGGCATTTTTCTTAGAAAMATAAGTGTTAAGTCAAAAAATTGACAAACCAAATCTTAACTGGAAGAAGCAAGAGCACTCTAAACTCAGATAAATAGAAAATCTGGGACACTATGTGTAAGTCATGCCTTAAATATGTGTTAAGGTATTGTTCTGTTGTCATTCATATGCAAATATTATATATTCGAAAGGGAGGGATTCATAGGTGGTTTATCATCTATTAAGATTTTCTGTCCTATTATAGCTACAGTCCAGAGGGTGRAATGCTACGGAGAAGATCTATTAACAGAACTGACTAAAAAAAAAAGAAATAAATTTAGAACTGAAACTTTAGATAATGGGTCACTGCCACTRTTTTCAAGACTGCAGTTCAATCTTCAACACTGTACTTCTATTACAGCTTCTGATAAAGAAATACTGCTGTGAAATTTTGCCTCTAGAAAAACCAAGTGCAATTCTTGCTGTTCAGAAGTTGACAGCTGAGACCAGATTGTGCTTTAGAAAATCATAGCTGTCATTTTTTCTACCCTTRTTCCTAAAGGAAAGTAAACTATGTCAGGAGTGGAAATCTGACTCAYTGTGTCTTTCTGCAGTACCTCATCTGTGTGCTAGCCACTTCAAGGTTAGCAAAAGCCCTGACTGTCTCTACATGTTCCCACCTCTCTTTTTTGAGAAAAAGTTGCAGCCCACAGAGATAGCTGTTAGAAATGCCTTTGGGYTAATTTTATCCTTATCCTTTTCTGACCTGTATTTTAATACAGATAATAGCAGATAGTAGACGCATCTGAAAATTCAAAAGGACTTCAGATCATACAATTTGTGCACTCACAGGTAAAGGGGTACCAGTGCTGAGCTTATGTTTAGCTAAATAAATTTTTTGTACACATTAAATGCARTAAGTATTCTATAGATAATTTTTATGTGCACACATACCATCCCCTGTGAAATTTGTGTTGACTAAGGAATGCACCTGATGTAGCACCAGGAACTTGCTGATTGTCTAATCAATGTTTGTGCTGCCTAATAAAAATAAAACTAAGTTATACGCCTATCTGAGTTCAAGAAAGYTAGGAGAAAGCTCTCAGACAAATGCTGTGACTCTCGGGTCACTGGTCCTGTGCAGGGCCAGGAGCTGAAYTTAATAATCCTGATGGGTCCCTTCCAACTCAGTTTATTCTGTCATTCTGTGATACTGTGCTCCTATTAGTCAAATTGCAGTGCTGATAACACTTATATATGATTTTATTAAAATATTGTTAATATCCAGTAACAAAAAAGTGAGCACAAATTCTCTCCTATCCATCTGCTTTTGCTTATCTTATGGTAACCCTTCCAGTGCTCTGCTGGATCCCAAGGTAAATGAACCATTTGCATTACAGAATGACATAATACATCCTGCCTATTCAGTTACAAGGACTCCCTCTTTGGCAATTTCTACTTAACTTTCTTAAAGCACAAAGATGTGTTCATATGGGGATATTTGGCAGCTTCTTTTAATAAATGTTTTTTCATTTTAACTTTGTGTTATTTCAACTTGGAATATTTTTCTTATCCAAATTACTAAATRGCAGCTATAAAGCCACATTTCTATMCTTTGTCAGTGATTGCATCAGCTCCAATACATTCCTTAATTTTGGTACCGTACTAGTATGGTGGCCACTTGTCAACTAGCAACTAGTTGGAAATACAGGGAAARGACTGAGGACATTATCACCCATTGATGCTGTAGTCATACATATCAACAGAGGTATTCCAAGAACCTATGTTATTATTGTGGCTGCACTRTGAAGAGAGGATGCTAAGGCTGCCTTTTGACTGTTATATGAAACATAATCACCTATCATATGAAGTGCATATTGGCAATAGAAATACTTCTTGTGATTTCATGTAACAAAATACAAGCCTTTATACTTAAGACATTACCTAATCATGGAGACTTCTATATCATTAGCCTGCCTCTTGCCTTAATGATTTCATTTAAACTAATACATATGGAAGGTACTTGGCAGTGTATGATCTGAGTGCTTGTGAAAAAGGAAGAAGCTAATCTCATGGAAATTGTTAATAAGTCTTAAAGTATTATCAATGTTTTAACATATTATTCTCTTTTGTGTGGTATYAGGGAGAGGGGAGTTGGCTAATGTGATAAGAAACCAATTAATATACAGAAGTAAGTGTATGATAAGACCTTTGTTCAGAATATTGCAGGCTTTGGTAAAACCTCCTACGCAGTCATTCAATAGATTCTTCATTGCAACTGAGACAGGCTTTTTTTTAATGTCCACCGTAGGAGARCATGCCTTAGAACATAGGGATTCGTTTGTTTCTATTTGTACAGCTTGGCACATTATCAGCTATGAAGTAACAACTTGGAAAACACCAGAATCCCTCTTCAAAAAAAAAATCTTTATTACTCATAGCTAAAACTCATGAGAAACTGGTAGTTTTTCATTTTATCTGAATATTCAGCTCAAATGTTATCCCTTCCATTTGAAATATTACAGTTATCATCCCACTAAAATACAAATATTTTATAATTTAACCTGGAGTGAAAGAGCTTCTCTTATGAACCTCAGGATAATCTTGTGTTTGAGAGATATGCAACTCAAGTTTAAATAATGTGCATATTTATGGGCACTGAATATGTCTCAGTAAACACATGAGTTTGAATATATACTTTAAATACAACTTCTAAAAAATGTTAGGAATTCTACATGTTCTTATGTGCATGTTCATCACTCTAGCTTTTCAATAAATAAGAATACTGAATATGTTTAATTTTTATTGATGCTGTTATCCTATGCAATATGGTGTTTCAATGATTGCTAAGTGCAGCATTACTGCTCCAATTAGAGTTTAACAGTGGTGAGATTTAAATGTTAGMTTGTTATATTTCCCTTTATTTTTTTGTCTCTTTCATGGTCTGCTGCTTAACATTTTATTATAAGTAATCAATACTATTACTATAGATATTGGCTTACTCATAATGTTTAAGTGATAATGGAGTCCTGTGTCTTATGTTGAAGCAATGCTGAAACTATTTTGAYAGACATTTGTAATTTTGGATTGTGATTTGCCTGGGATCTCCAGAAATTAGCTGTGCAGTGTCACTGTAAAACTATAATATGCAAGACATTATGTATTTCCATTTTTGATACTTTTTTTTCCATTAAGGCAAGTCTGTTAATAGCTGCAATAAAAAAAAGTAGATTTTTAAAAAGAGATAGTTACAGATGAAACAAGCAGTGTAGAGCAGGTGAATAAGGAAGCTTAATTCTTTCTATCTCATAAACGGATAGGCAAAACATTAAAAAGAAATGAACAGTGGAAAGTCTAAAGCTAATGGAAGAAAGTGAAAAYTACTCTTTCCATACACAAAGTGCATTTTCTTTAATTTCTTTCTGATCATAAGTTTGGCACCCTGTGCTGGAAAAGAGTAAGGCCAGCAGATGCTGCCTTCTAAGGCATGTTCAAATATGCTCTCAGCTTGAATTCAAAAGACACAGCTTACTTCATTTTAAAACTGGGGTAAGAAGATGAATGCAAGATTTAAGATCTGGGYGACAGTAGTTAAGAAAGCTAATCATATTTTTAGTTAACTATTTTTTGAATTTGTTGCTAAAAGGAAGTTGTTAAACTCTCATTTGCTTTTTCAAAGTGGAGAATTAAAGCTTTCACCAATGTGCATCTTTTTTACTTCTCTCTCAGTAAATGAGATGAAGTCGCCCTTTCTGAAATAGACGTTGAACTCAGTAGCTTTGAGATTAAAGCATTGCTATGTGTATTTTAATTCTGTTTTCATTACATTACCTTAATATATTTTCTTTTCAATTGTTCTTTTACATTTTGTATTTTCAATAAACTGTGTTCTATTCTAAACATCACCAAGCTTCTAATTATTTGAGGCACAAATAATAAAAGCCAATTTGTTGACATTCCCTGAAACACCAAGGAATCCAGCTGAGAGTTAATGGATTTCTCTATCCCTTCCTTAAGAGGCAGTTTTTAGTTTAATTACTTCTCTGGCGAAGGATGTTTCACTGAAGCGTAAGTTCAGGGATCTAAAGGTTATGAATAYAGCTCTTTGCTGTCCTATTTATTCTTCTGGGGTCATGAAACCTCAGCCTGAGATACCAATCCCTTTCTAAGACAAAAATAGAGAATACAGTAAACAGAATGAATTATTTTATCTATGTAAATAGCAAACACATTAAGTAATATTATTCACTACTTTAAAAAATTTGATAGATACTATGCATAGGGGCTCAGAAATAATCAAAATACCTAACTACAGTTATATTAAATCTGTGAAATGTGAAAAGCTTATCTAAATGAAATTTTTCCCCTGGATCTTCCAAAAAACTGTCTTTCTGAGGTTGTTGCTGTAGATATTCTTTAAAAAGAAAGTTTCCTTGATAAATGCTTACATTATTTAGCTCACAAGCTGCTTAATACTATTATCCAACAATATAATTGCTAATTCTTATTGCAATAAAGATATTTCACCCTGGATTGTCTCAAAATCATTTACTTATTTTAGTTATTGCATTTCAAAATGTTCTAAATTTCTAAACATGAAGTGGATTGGAAAAAACAGAGTACTAGCTAGGACTTATTTAATTCTAAGAGAAAATAGGAATGTCTGGGTGACATTAAATCCTTTCAATCAGTGATGCTATCACTGTGATTTTTGTGATTCCTAGGGAATATGTAAATTTTATGATATGTTTAAAAATTGCTACTTTGAACTGTAGTTAATGTTCTTCTGTGTTGTCTTCATGCAAAAGGTGACAGTCAATAACATTCTGGATATAAATGAGGAATTTGGTGTTTCTAAGGGAGCAAGCTTAGAGGGTCATCATTCTTTAAAATTATTATGAAGATCAGGAGTGCTGAAATCAGTTGAGGAATGGGGATGTTTCATGCAATTCTTGATCCCATGTTGCTGCTGCCAGCAGAATCCCGGATAAAGTTTTGAGGGATGAATCCAAAGAATACAAATAGAAATATAAACACTTAAAGGTATGTGTACATACAGAGAAAACACTAAGTACTTTTTGGTGCCCACATCTAAGAGAGGTGTGAAAGCTCCTGTTACAGTCAGTAACCACTTAGTCACAGTAATTAAGCATCTAAGGCTTGATTTAGCTGCTCACACAAAGGTGCATAATACTATGTATGAAAAAATCTGCTTAGGTCAAGCAAGTCAGATAGCTCTGCCAGCTTTGATGGTAACTTTGATGAATTCCACTAAAATAAGAAGTTAAAAAAATCACACTTTTTTTTTAGTTTATTAATTGCCTAATACTCTTTTGCTTAGCAGTAATCAATTTCCACACTGACATAAAGCCCTTGGCTTTTACTCCCTAATTTATTCTCTTAGGAGCCACATAAGTGCCCTGCAAAGCTAAAAGTTCATTTCATCTTTCTTTAATTGCACATTAATTTCATGTAACTTTTACAAGAACATCATTGAAAAGCAAGATAATTCGACCTATTCTTTTATAATTGAAGAACTACAAATGCAGGGGAAAAAAAGAGAGTTGCTGAAATTYTCCTTATATTAATGAATTAGGCTTTTAATTGATTATACATTAATTCTTTCAATTAAAACCATGATAATTATAGGTTAGCTTTTTWATTTAGTTGGTAATCTGTTATTTTTATTTAATAAATGTATTCATTAAAATATATAGGCTTTATTTCTGTGTGACAGCTATCAACATAAGTTGATAATTTATGCAGTGCAATGTCAGAGAGCTCTCATATCATTCCATCTATAGCTTAGAGTCATCAGAAAGGGAGGTTAGCAGGCATRTTGTTAAGAGTAAAATATTAAAATGCAGTTCTTTCAATAATTTATTAATCTGTAAAAATTTAACCTGAAAACTTATTTTTGCTTGTTCCAGTTTGTCTGTGTCTCAGGACTTTTTCTTTGCCTCCTCACCTCCCAGCACCTCACAAAAATGAGAACCYTAGTTTGAATTTAGCCTCTTTTAAAATATGGAAGTAGATGAAAAGTTTGTAAAATACAGCCTTAATACCCCTGCTTAAAATCATGGCCATACTGTACTGATTTTGAAAGGAAATACCCAATAAAATCTTCTGTTTAAAGTTAATTTATCTGTTAGAAACTTCGATATTGTGTATGTGCACTAGACCTGGCTGGGATGGAGTTAATTTTTTTCCATAGCAGTCCATATGATGCTATGTTAAAGATTTATGACCAAAACTGTAATGATAAGCCTCTAATAATCTATCTTTTGCTAAGTACTGTTTGCAGGGCCATCTCTGCTTTTCACTCTGCTCCCTTTTCCCCACCTGCCCCCAGTGAATAGACTGGTCAGTGCTCAATTGGTTGGAAGTTGAAAAACCTGTGCAAATCACCTGTACTAACCGAAGAGATTCTCCATACCATGCAACATCTTGTTCAGTTATAAAAAGGGAGAGATGAAGCTTTAGGGAGTTAGCCATCTTTTTCCTTAGGCCTGGCTGAACATTTGTTTACCCTTGGGACATAGTGAGTGAATGCTGTMATAATTTTTSTTTTSTTTTCTTTTCATCTTCTTTATTATTCTACTTATGAATTCCTTCTATATTCCTCTTTTTGTTTAATAGTATATTTAATTTAAAAAATCTTGATACAAAGGGGTTTATTTTTCTTTTATTTTTTCCTTTCCTCTTCTTCTATCCCAGTAAAGCCTGGATGGGGGAAGTGAGTGAACAGGTGTGTGGTGCTTAGCTGCCCACCAAGGTTAACCCACAAGAGTAGGACAACTTTTATTTCTTCTTTTCCCAAGAAAAAMTAACTCATGGCTATATGTTGATCCCCATTATTAAAACCAGAGAAGAAATACAGTATGCATTAATTCCTTTATAATTTTTGCAGTAAACATGAAAAAACTCTGTCCTACTCACCTTGTGATCAATTTTCTAAAAAAGATTTGAGATACTTCCTTGATTAAATTGCAGAAAACAGATTATAGACTACACAGAATTGTGCAGATTTGTTCTAATCATAATTAGTACTTTTGAAGCCAAACATGTGAGATGTGTGAGAGGGAAAAATCACRCTAGCTTAGTGATGGACTTCCAAGTAGAATCAAGAGGAATACTAGCTATGAAATGCTTCAAGTAGGTTTCTTTACCAAGCTTGCAAACAAGATCACGCATCTAGCCAAGACTTCAAAGTCTTGGCAGTTCCAAGGATCCATAAGCTTCTGTCTTGTTCCTGGTTGCTCCCATATCTAATTAATTCTTCTTCTAAGCCTCTTCATGCTTTTTTTTCCTACCCAAACTTTTTATTTCAGTTTGCAGCAGTACCCTACCATTTTCCCATCACTGCAACAAAATATTTGTTGTAATTAATTAAAACACCTTTTTGAGATTTGAGGCTTCTGTATGTTAAATCACAAAAATTTATTTGAATTATTAAGTCCATGTGAAAGCTGATGGACTACAGACCCTCTTGTCTGACATCCTTGTGTACATCTGTCCAAGTTGTTCAGAACTGTGAATAACATTTACAATACTGCTTTTCCCCAGTGTTAGAGGGAGCTGTGCACATGATGGAGTAAGTATCAGGCAACACAYCAACACAGAGATGATAGAAGCCATTTTGAGCCTGTTATATTGAAAGAAAAAAACATGCTTTAGAATATCAACTTTATGCAAAAGTGTTTATCTTCTGGAATATACACCTGAAACAGCAAAACAGAAAAAACAACTGAGCAACCAAAACTAAAACACCCCAAACCAGAACAAACAAAAAAAACCCCCACCAAACAAAAACACCTACATTCTAAATTAATTATTAACTAGAATCACCCATTTGAGTTCAATTTTTCAGCACACGTTCGATTAAAGTAAGTCCACCCTATGGAATGGAAACAAGAACATTTATTTATTTCACTTTTAAATAGCGTTTTTAAATTTTACAGAATTATTAGTTTTAAGTCACAAATTTACCCTATCCAGGACACATTAGTTATTTCCCTAGCATCTAGGTTCCATATGCTTTTGTTGACATYAATTTTTATTAAATTTCTGTAATATATTTAGGAAAAGAGATTGCAAAAAATGCTTGCTATGACACWAAGTTAATGTTTTACACCTGTAGCAAATTATCTGGATCATATAAAGACACAAATGTGGTTTAACCACACACTCTCACCTCCCCCACCCCAGAGGAATGGGAAGGAGAATTGAAGTAAAACTTTTATGTTGCAATAAGAACACTTTAATAACGGAAAATAAAGTAAAATACAATGATAATGTTTAATAATAATAATAATGAAGGTAAACAAAGAAGTGAYGAACAGTGAAATTGCTCACTGCCTGCTGACTGATGCCAGAGCTGCCTACCCCAAACCCAGACTGACTGCCCTTCTGGGTAACTCCCCCCAGTTCAAACACTGGGCATGATGTTCTGTGGTGTGGAACATCCCTCTGGTCAGTCCAGGTCACCTGTCCCAGCTGTGCTTGCTCCCAGTTTCTTTTGCATTCCTCCTCACTGGCAGAGGATGTGACAAGAGAAAAAATCCTTGACTTAGTACAAACACCACTTAGTAAAATCCAAAATATAAGTGTGTTATTGACACCATTCTCATTCCAAATCCAAAACAGAGCACCATAACAGCCACTGAGAAGAAATTAAATCTACCTTACCCGCAACCAGGACACAAGCATTGAAACCTGATTCATGATTAAAGAGTATGGTACTTGTTTGCAGTGTATACAAAGAACATAACAAATTGAATTTTCTTTCTGTTAATAGTATTTGGGATAATGACTATTGAAGCTTAAGTTTTGAGGACAATTATTTTCTGGGTGTTCCTACATGACCTTGTTGCTGAGAAGTGATCATAATGTATTATTTCAAAGGAAAAAAAAAAAAATTCTTGTTGGGTTCTGGTAGTGCACCATGAGAGAAGTAGTGAAGAAAATATTGCTTTGAAGGCAGTACAACCCCATATGTTTAGTAGACAGAAAGCAAACTTCATCTATCATCTTTATGAAAAGTCCCCAAATATGGTCTTTGATGATCCTAGCCTGTCCCATGGCATTGTGCTGTTAGATATTAGCTGCTGGTACCAGGCTCTGGAGTCTGTAAATAGGCTTTGCTGTCATACTAACACAGCTCAGTTACAGGCCAGGCAGTTGTGTTACCTTTCTGGTTGTGTGATAACGTCTTAGCACGTGGATGCTTTAGTTTAATCCTTATTCCATGTCATTTCTTATCACTATAACCAAGAAAGTGCATTTGAAATTACACTTTCTGCAAAAGAATGCACAACACTTAATGTCAGTTTAGATCTGTTTAATAGCCTATTCAACATAAYAGATTTAGTTGTTACTAGGAGCATAAATTCATAGCATTACACAATCTCRTTTTTGTTTATTTAATCCTATCATTTTAATCTCTACACTCGTGGGAGATGATGCTCATTAAATTTAATGAAATACTGATCTTGTTAGTGTCAAAGGAATTTTGTGATTGTCTTTTTTTAAATAAGAAATTCACATACGGTAATCAGGACTTCAGTGGATTCAGATTTCCCTTTTATTCYATTCAAAAATTTGTTGCTTAAATAATGGCTCATCTACAAATTTTTATYCACAAATTAGGAAAATTGTTTCCTTCTTAATAGTTGTTCTTTAACAGTTTATACTTCCATAGTCATTCTTTACTGCTTCTCAGAAGCATTAAAAAAAAGGAATTTTTTCAAAAGATAGGAACTTCATAAAAAAAGAGACCTGCTCCAAAAAATTTACTTYAAAACAATGAAATTTGTGGCTATCATCTAACTGGTGTTGATAAATAGTTCAATTCTTGTGCATAAYGAGCTGGTGTATAATTGGATTTTCAGCAATATTTCAATGAGTTGCTAAAAATATAAGTTAATTCTTGAGATGTTAAAAGCATAAGCAGCTGGACATGGAAATTAATAGTGTCTCTCCCATCTCTGGTATTCTTTTAGACCTGCTTTACAAAGAGATTATGAAACTTAGGGGCAAGTAAGCTGTATCTATGATCTTATTTGTGTGATAATAATGCTAAAAAACATCAGACTGGGCAGCTCCTCAGCCCCTTGCAGAACCATGTCACATCATTGCAATTAATGATTTATCTAGCCTTTGCAATATCATCTACAGTGATAGTGCCTTGACCAAATGCCCTTAAGGAGCTTATTTCTGCAAGAAATTGATCTTTAAGTTAATACCCTTTTCTTATTTACTTTCACCACTTTTCTGTTCTTTGCTTTTAGCCAATGCCCCATCCTTACCATTTTTTAGGCTAAATAAATCCCTTCTTTCTTTTATATAGCATTGCCTTGGAGGTRCTTGAAGAGACTGATCATGCCCCTAGCGTTTTCAGTTTAGTAGATGGCACTAGATCATTTAGTGTTCCTTCATATGGTTTATTTTCTGGTTGTTATATTTCATTTTGTTATCGATCCTTGTAGTCCTGCAGTTTGTYCTGTCCAACTCCTTATCTGTGAGAAATAGCATTGCAGATACTGGGTAATGGACTCACAGTGAGGACATGCAGCTTCCCTTCCTCCCTACTGGAGCAGTAAAAGTGCTTCTGTTAATGCTGAACGTGGGCACTGTCCTGGGGGTGCTGGTACCATAAGAGATGGGTATGTCACATAGTGCAGTTCTTATTGATGGGAGAGGTACAAAACCAAGTAGAACTTGAGGCTCCATTTTGACTTGGAGAATTGTTTTGTGATCTTTGCTGTGGTCTCCACTGAGACATGAAAGCCATCCCATAGATGATATAGATGTGWCAAGGAACAGCAAGGGAAAGGTGTGATTTGGTCATACTACAAAATGTCAGGCAGTTTTGGTTTGCAGATTTAGATTGTTATCAGACACTTACACTCTGCAAGTTTTCATCTTTTTAATTCTCTTCTGATACTCTTCCATTACAGCTAACTATGCATCCAAATGTGTTCACATGCATATGGTAAATCAGGGTAATAATTTCTACTTGGGCTGCTTCTGAGGACATAAATTTGTCATGTTTTAGCATTCCTTTAGTGATAAGGCTTTCACTGCTCCTAAAAGTGACTGGGTTGGGAGAAATCAGGGCTGATTATACTCATAACTCCCTCATCTGATAGCTTTATAGGATGAGATGGGTAAGTATACACCTTCTGTCTGTATGTATGCATGTGCTAATACTCTCCCCATGTATCATTCAAATGTAGACAGTGGTGAAATTTCTCCAAGGTGTCTTAGAAATCTCAGCTGCAGAGCAATAGCTAAACTTTGTTTCCTTATGTGTTTTTTTTGTTTGTTAGGGGGTTTTTGTTTTCTTTTTCTAAGTGTGTGCAGTTGAGGTGTTCACTATAGTGATGCTGAGAATAGGCATGAATATTTACATCGAAACAGAAAATCTGCAGAATTTCAAGGAGATGGAAGACTTTCACGGTAGCATTACAAATAGGGCAGGTAGCAGAAATCTTGTTTCAGCTGCCACACTTTGTAGTGCTGCTTTCATCTTGGATTCATTTCTAGCAGTTGGCTGCACCTGCACTCACCCCAAGGGGCTGATCCCATGCCAAGCAGTGCAGAATGGCTCATGTGCAGGGCATCACTCATGGCTACCTGCTCCCAGACCAGACTCACTGTAACCATGCCACATAGCACGCAGTTCTGGCTGTCTGTAATGTCTGTGTCACCCTGAGACAAAGCAATTGTTTATTTGTGTGCTTTCTCAGGTCAGGATGTTGAAAATACAGTGTACTGCAGTCCTCAGCATGAGAATATTAAAGCACAAAAGGAAGTGTGAGGTTGGCCTTTCCTTAGAAGGGTCCTGAGGGCAGGCAGGACTGCTTGCAGGCAAACTACCTGTGGAAAATATGTTAGGGGGCTGTGAAGGGCAAAGAAAGCAAATCTGATATAGTCCTGTCTTTACAAATGATCCCTGGACAAAACTCTGCTCAGAACCATACACAGGTTTTCTTTTGGAAACTATTAATTGGTTTAGAGACATTTGTGTAGCAAAGAAAATTAGGGAATGAGAATATGAGGAGTAAACTCGGCAACAAAGCTATTTAGCGTACATAAAAGTGTTTGTTGAGTATGGTTKAAGGCGTTATTCCTCACTCCTTATCTCATAAAATTGTATTCCATAGTTTTCTCATTTTAGATTGGTTGCAAAGCATAGTTTCACATGTATCAAATTGTTTTACCATGCAGATAAGGCAACAATGTATTTTGTCCTGGCTATCTCTGTGTASTGATATTTAATGATCTGACAGCCTTGTTCAAATGAAAAATCCATTACTTTAATAGCAGATACAAAATTCCAGAGAAAAATAATATTTTAAACAAAAAAGTGATCTATGTGTGGGTGTGCCTCACTCAGCATTTATTACCCTTTATGGCAACTCAAACAATTTAAGAAATACTTCTTCCTACTCCAGTGTGTCAGCTTGGTTCTTTTGAAGAATGTACGTTCTCTGCAGAAAAAGCAGTCATTAATCCCRCCATAGTTCTTGCATTTTTATGTATTTTGCATACAACTCCTGCACAGATTWAAAATAAGTTTGTGAGGCTGGTATTAGGAAGAATTAAGTTGATATTTTAATCGTTGTCCCTTGCAAATCGTTAGCTGCTTACTGTCGTGTGCTTGATCTTGAATAATTTGCTTTCTACTTATGATGTAATTTAATACAGCAGACCATCAATGTGACAGTTTAAATGTTATAATGATATGTACATATTATATATATATATAAACTCATTGGTTTTTATTGCTTTCCAAAAGGAATTTATGCTGAGATTTTGGGGTTCTTGTTGAGATTGAGTGTGGAGAAAGATCCCTTAAATGTGTGTTTTCTATTTCATTATAAGAATCATGCCAAGGACAAAGTGAATCTTCTATTAGAATATTTCTGACYGTGTGTATTTGTGCAGTACATACTCATCTCTTCTGCCCAGTGTCTAAGGAAACTCTGTAACCAAAGTTTTCAGATGCAATAAAAAAGATGAAAATAAAAATGGTAAAAATGGCAAAAGTAATTCCTATGGGAACAAATTTTCCAAGCTCCATGGGTTCTTCTAGTTCATCAGCCATACCTGAGGTAAAGGACCAATGTTCTGGATCAGTTTTTCTGAGTATCACTCCAGTGTGTTGCAGGCCAGAAGAGAACTTCATAGTCTGAAGTAGTATATAAATTGGGTGTAGATTTGGGATGATGTAGAGATACACTCCTCAGTGGAGAAATATGCACTCAAGGATATCAGTTGAAGGCTTGCTTAGAAAACAAAGAAAGAAYATGACCTGGGATTTACTCTAAAAACATTGAAATGTTTTAGACTAGTAGAATCATAMAGGTTGGAAAAGATCTCCAGAATTACAGAGTCCAGTGTTGGACCAAACACCACCACGCCAACTAGTCCATAGCATCCTGGGGTTTCTTGAATACTTCCATGGATGGYGATTTCACCACTTCCCTGTACAGCCAATGCTTAGCCCCCCTCTCAATGAAGRAATTCTTCCTAATGTCCAACTTGAACCTCCTYKGGTAAAGCTTAAGACCATGTCCTCTTGTCCTATCTCTGGTTGCCTGGGRGAAGAGGCCAACACCCACCTAACTACACCCTCTTTTCAGGGAGTTGTAGGGAGACTGCCCTGAGTCTCCTCCTCTCCAGGCTAACAGACCTAACTCTCTTAGCTGCTCCCCACAGAACTCGCTCTTTTAACCCTTTTCTGGACAAGATCCAGCACCTCAAGGTTTTTTTTTTTCAATTCAGGGGCCCAGAACTTCACATATTACAATACTCAGGGTGTGACCACTGCTGAGCACTTACCTGGTCCTGCTAACCACATTATTTTTTGCACAGGTCACGATTTTGTAGACACCTGGTAACACTGCTGGCTCATAACCAGCCAATTCTAATATGGTATCTATTTTATTTTCAATATTAAAATATTTATAATAAATTGTATTCTTTATTTAAAAATTGCTGAAAACTTGGCAAAAAATAAGAGTTCTGCCTGACTACAGGAAAATATTGGAAAAGTTGGAAAGTATTGTTAATTTCAACATGGCACATTAAAAATATTCTATCTTGAGGGAAAAAAACCAAAAAACCCTCCCTCCAAAAAAAAAAAACCCTTGATTTTATTTTTCTTCTGCACACTTCTTTTCCATTAGTTTTCTTCTCACTGAGAGCCATCTGTTCTTCTTCCTTGGAGAAACTTCTTGGTCTTACTTCCTGCTAGCTACAGAAGTCAAAAGTAATGACCACTTTAAAGTTTTATATATTGGTTTCAAGTTCAACAGATCCAATAAATTAATGAGTACTATGGATCTCCTCTCTTTGACTTAYTGCTTTGGGCCTACTGCAGACAAGAAAAAAAACAAGAAAAAAAAAAAAGGTTTTGCTTCCTAACTGGAAAGATTCTTTTAAAACCAAAAAGAATAGAAAGATGATAAGTAATTCTGAACCTTTCAAGTAAATGACAAACTTTTCAATTGACATCAGCAAAGGCCAGGTTCATGCTCCATTCTTTGTGAGGTTTGAACAAAGCATGAGGATAATMAGCTACAGGAAACAGGCCTGGGCTGCCTTCTTGGTTCTATTTGTTGCCCTTACATTCCCACTTCCCAACTGGGAAATTGCAACTATAACTGCTACACTTTCTTATCCATAAAATATCTGTAGTGAAAACACTGATTCAGCAGTGYTTTAACACTTATGAATGTCTCTCTCCCACTGACGTAGAATTTTTATAGGTTCTTCATCGTGACCTGGAATTTGAGCAGATGTGCAAAAATAAAAATACCTCATTACTGCATTCTGAGGGATTTTTCACATCACTGTATTYTACGCTATTTACCTAGGTGGCTTTTTATTTTCCTTAAAAAATAAAAAGAAGAAAAAAGAGACCATGAAGTGTAAGCATGGAAAATCTGCCATATCTGTACTAATATATCTGATATGTATATTCTTTCAGCCTGTAAAACTGGAGTCATATATTTATTTATTTATTTATTTATTTATGTATATATTTCCTTTCAAGGGAATTGTAGAAGTTCTACACCTAAGACATAAGACAAATGAAACAGGGTGAAAGTCATTTTTGGACAAAGTATATCATGAACTCAGGAGAGTTACATCTGTCCTTATCACAAGGTTTAAATACAAAAGGAAATCATAATTAAAGAACTGTAAATATRCATAGTACTTTAGTCACAAATAGTAACTCAAGGTTACCTTCTCYAGTCAACCTTTCTTGTTTTAGGAGACCTAATGACAAAAGTGACTGTTTCCCCTTCATCTGACTAAAGGCAGCACAAAACTATCCATTTCCATTGTTCATTCCTTGTCCTAACCTCCTTTACAATCAACTGCTAAGTGGAAAAAGGAATGCTTTAAAAGGTWTCAAACATTTGCAAGATAAAGAGGRATGTACTACATTTGGATATATAGAATCATGTCTCGTTTTACACATTTCTTAGAACTGCATCATTGCAATTGAATTGGGACTGAATGGTGTCTGGGGAAAAAAAACCACCAAAACTATAGATTTGTTACAGCAAGATTATAAAAATAGAATTGGAAATCTATTTGTCTATAACATATTCAATAAAGATGTAAAATTTAAAGTATATTTTTGAGGTGCTATAGACTGAAAGGTCAAAACAGCATGCTGTTTCTTTTAAGTATATTCAGTAGTGTATTAAGTTTATTAATGTGTTTGCAGAAATTTTCCATGATTAACAGTGGCATATTCACTTAYCTATTTCAGATGTATATTCTTGGTATATATCTATCTAAAATAGCCTACTGTTATTTTAACCTGTCTGAATATATAGCACTGAATGCCCAAATCCTCCATTAGACATATCTGAGCAGCTCCCTTCAAACTGGTGAGAGTGATGTGTGAAAGCATTTGAGTGCTGATCAAGCCTAAAGGGTCTTCCTTGAAATCCTTAYAGAAAGTTAAGATTAAAGCTGTTGAACTCAATGAGACTTCCAAAGCATATCAAAATGATCGTGTAACTCTAGGCTTGAGAATTATTTTTTATTTAATCAGAATTCCTATAGTCAGTATTTGGCAATGTTTATAAGGGTTAAACAGAATATTAAGTAGTTTTTTCTCGCCCCTCATACTGCAAGTGTTAACTAGCTGTAAGTTTAAGAAGAATGACTTTGTGGGAGTTAGTTGTTTCTTCTAGCAATAAGAGAATAAACATGAAAATCTAATCCCATGTGTCCTGAAATATATGTCTTTTTTCATGTAGTGACTATTGCAGAAGAGGAGCTACTGAATGGTTTTTTTTTATTTGATATCAAATATCTGTGATTGGGAGAAATTATAAAATACAGCTATTTTTGCACTTGTTTTCCACTGAAGTACTTCAGTTGTCCTTCACTTACACCCTCTCATCACACCCACAACACATATTCATTGTATAATGCTTTATTGTTTAATAATTCATTTAACAAAGGTTTTAAGTCAAGAAGTTTAATTTATCAGTTGTGTAGGATTCTATTCCTCCTCCTTTCTCCTTTTGAGTGGGATTTGGTACTTCTTGTGCATTGATGTGAAGGTAAAAATTGAAGAGTTGTTTTATGTGTTTCCTTAGGCTCTCCATTTACATCAAGATTTTATTTATTTTTAAAAAATAATTAGAACCATAATCCTTCAAAAGGCTCTATGCTGAAATACTGCTACCTCTTTTCCTGTGGAAGCAAGCCAAATTGTGGTACATAAGGATTMATTTCAGTTTCATTGTTCAAGAAGTATCTAAAGGACTGTAGTCAGATTMATATGAAATAGAAAATGTGAAGTGGGTAACAAATAGAAGGATAATAAATCTAAACATAATCTTAAAAGTCAAAATCTTGAATATGTATATGCTCTGAGGGATTTTAGTTGTGAGATTTTTGTTTACTGAGGTTACAGGGAAAAGAAATAATGTGTAAATATATGGGAAGGACGATAAAACATTCTCGTCATGAAAGTTTCAAGCAAAAGTAAAAAAGAGCAAGTTTATTAGAAAAGTGGATAAAAACAAACTGTTTAAAATTTCCTACAGCATTTCACAAACTTTGCTCTTGTGCTCTTGCTTTCAATTTATCATCTAAACATATTTTTTTTCTCATATCCAGCTGTTGGGAGAAAAAGATCACAGTAGTTCACTTAGCAGGTTTGTAAGGCTGTTTTTTTCTTTCTGCAGGCCATCAACACCTAACTGTATTGTTCAGCATTTCAAACATAAATTTTGCTTCCTCTACTGTTCTGTTACATTTCTCACACATTCTCACTGATTTGCTCTTTCAAGCTCTGAGTTCTCAAGAATTCTGAAATATCTTGGCCAGAAATATGGGGCTGCACCAGACCTTTTCCACTGCTTAAGATGAGTAACTGAAGGCCTCCTAATTTATTGTCTAAAACTAAATAAGAATCGTGGTTCTGTTGCCCTAAATTTTATGTGTTTCTATGTTTGTTTGTTTTTTGTTTTTTTTTAATACCGCTGAGTACTGCAGTGAATGTAGTAGGTTGTAAACAGAGTATAACATTTTTACTATTGCTTGTGAACAACTGCATCCTCTATGTTCACACAGGAATAAATAATTTACACAAAAAAAAAGTCCTGCAGCATGGTTCATACATGTGTAATTTGGGACTGTGYCCCTGTGGAGCACACTGGTTCTGTCCACCCCACACAGTGTTGACCTGTGGGTTTCCTTAGAGCTCTATCTGGTACTCCTGTACAAGGCATCAGTAACAGCTCAGGATGTTTTGAACTGATCTGAAGGCTRTGTTGCAAACCATCAAAGAGGGATTTTGTAGCATGAAACAAAGGCTGCATGTTGAATTTCAGGTTGGGCATACCTGATCCTCAAGAATGCTGAGGCTSTTTTAGGTACCAGTGTAAGCCTGATGGAGACGTGCTGATAGGGAGCAGCACAGGGCACCACTGTGCTGACATTCATGTTAATTTTAGAAAGGGACCCTGACATGAACAGCCYTGTGTGCTTACAAATTCATGGTCCTTGCTCAGTGAGTTCCTTGCCCTGCACCCCCCAAACACACATTTGAATTTTTTTGAACCAACAATCTTTTTCTCACAGAGCTCTGTTGGGATTGAGTCCTGCTGAGTGCTAGTTAGAATGCTGCAGATGCTTCTGTAGTTGAGTTGGCTAGAGCACCAGTTTGCTCCCTAGTCCCATTTATTTAACAGTACAGATATACTCTGTGTTTATTTCTTCTTATCTGTGTATTCTTATAGCAATGCTGAACAGTTGCATCACTATTATTATGGCTGATCCAATCTTTGGCATTTTTCTGACTTCTTTCTACATTCTGTATTATAAATACACACACACACACGAGTCCAGATAAAACTGTTTTCAGTATTTTCAGATATCTTGCAGGGATAATAGCCTCATTCTCAGCATTTAGAACTATCCCAGTAGTTTCTTTGCACTAGCTACTTGTTTTTCTTTTCCTTTCTCATAACATTTCTCCCATCAGCTCCAGAAACTTTTGAAGTACTTGCCTAACCCTGGAATATTTGTTTGTACTGCTTCCTGACTTCAGTCATCAGATTTTATAAGCCATAAAGCAGAGACTTTATAAACCAGAAAGCAAACTACRGTATTGGGTTTATCTTGGCAAAAAGAGCCTTAATGCTCTAACAATTTTTCCTTTATAAGCAATGCCCCTATTGCACTGTGGATGCCAAAAGCATCACATGCTTCTTTTTCTTAATCTCTTTAGTAGGCCCTAAATTTTAGTTGTGATTTATAGCCTCTCAGTAACTAGTTTCTAGTTTCATACTCAGCAGTATCACGGTCCTCAAGTTGCTGACCTGCTCAGCAAGCTGYTTAGGTGAAAATTGTGGCACCTGGCTGGTTTCCAAGCATGCCTGGACCTCCATTATACTGGAATCCCAGTGTTCAGTTATTTCAAACCAAAACAACTCTTCCAAAAAAGTTAAATAATAATTACAAAGAAAAAGAAAGAAAAGAATGAGCTACCTAAAGAAAATTAAAAAGCCCCAATCTAGTGAACTCTTAAGCATATTGACCAGTATTTGGGGTACTGGTAATCAAAGTAATATTTATGCCTTCTATCCTTGTAATGTTTCATCCAARTCAAAGCTGACTTGAAGAAAAACTCATGTGAATTATCTGTTTTTTGAAAATCCAATTCTGCCATTGATGGTTTTGATCTTTCTATTTTTAGTATTAAATTTAACTTAGAAATAAAACAGTATTTTCAAATAGTACCTTACAACTCCATTACAGGGAGACAAAAACTAAGGAAAAATGTCTTCTTATTATTACTGCTTTTTGATATCCTTTGGGTGAAAGGCCCTAAAATTGAAACCTAKAATTGATTGCCCAGATGTGCTGAGTTTAGTCTCCTTGAAAGAGATAGTATGTGTAATGATGCTTGTTATTTACTGAATATCTACTTTATTGCTTCATTTTTTGAACAWCTATACCCAGCTGTCTTTAGGAAAACCCTTCACCCAGGAGTTTTCTATTTCTCTGAAATGACCATGAAGAACCCTAACTTGTCCCCAGATAGACACCTCTGTAGCACAGATAAGCAAAGTTATTTGAAAGAAATCCTACCCCTTCAGTTTGCTAAAGCCTTAAATTTATCATTTGAAAATGTTGTTTAATCTGTGCAAAAACACTGTTATGGATTTAGCATTCAAGTGGCATTTCAGATCTCAGCAGAGTAACTGAAAGTTCCAAAAATAATACACAGTTTTAACCTTATTTTAAAGATTTGTGCATGTAGTTTACTTAGTTTATGGCAACCAAGTTGTGATTCATATTTACTGGCAGCAGTTGCAACAACCACAATGAAACTGCTTTTTGTTACTACCAAATCTAGAAATCTCAGTGACTACTTACAAGGACATATTGAATAATTGTTCGTGAGTCTTCACCTCCCAAAAGGCACAGTAGCAGGCATTGCCTGCCTCTTGTGCCCATAACCCTTTACTGCAACACCATCTTTCCCACAGGTGAACAAASTGGACCAGTAAGGGCAAAGCTCTGGTTTCTTCTTGCCAGTTTCTTCCTCTTTTTCTGTTTTCTTGTTTCAGGGGTTTATCTGTATTTGGTTTTCTTGTTGTTTTTATTTTTTTCCTTAGCCATGCCCTTTTAATCAAGTAATTTCTCTTCATTACACAAAAGAAAAGCGACTGCATTAAAAGACTTCATGCCAAGCCAGTGCATAATTTCAGGGTTTTTTTTGTGAACTTGTACCACAGGAAATAGCGGTCACTTGAGATTAGAGGATTTGTAAAAGTCAAAAGAACAAACTCAAGAACTGCATGAATGCCTCTTTTGTATGGTATGGTTGTTTGAAGGTTTTTTTTTGTGGGTCGTTGTTTATTTTTCACAGGGAGTAAGGAAACATTACTTACTGTCATGAAAAAGGATAGTTGAAAATGCTAATGTATAAGCTGCAATATATGGTCAGCATTTCAGATAAGTAAAGTTCTGCTCTGACTGCCAATACATGCAAATATTTTAAGCTTCTGTTTTGTTTCTAAATATCAGCATGAATCTTGTTTGAGATTCAACCCAAACTGTTTTCCTGAAATTAGTCAAGCTAAATTTTTCATATAAAAATCAGCTGTGACTGTCAGGAGTTTACTTTATTGCTTTGGAATAGGCACAATGAAAATAGATTTTTTTTTCCTATGAAATCAGTAAGTCATAACGAAATGGTTAAGGCTGTGAGGTGTGGCAAATCCTGAACTATGTTTCTCTGAGATTGGGACTGCATGTGGGGCAGCAGCAGACCTTTTCATGGCCCTTTGCATTAGATGAATACTGCTCGAGGGCATGGCAGTGGAATTGGCTTCCATTGCTCACTCAGTTACATAATGCACTTGGAATGGAAAAAGGATGCTTCTCCATTAGAGAATCCAGAAAGCTGTGTCCCTTACTGAACCCACTGTTTAATATGCAGGAGAGAGCATTGAGAGGGGGAAGGCAGGGAGAGAGTGAGCTGTAACATAGGGCTCTTACACAGCTTCATAGCAGTTTGGGCGTTTGTTGTTTCATTGGGTTTTGTTAGTTTGTTTGGTTTTTTTTCTCTTCCTATCTGTGTCTGAGCATACTAATTGCTTCTTTTGCTCTTCCTTGTTAGTTCTTCAAATGCTGTACTGTGCATAATGCCTTACACTGAGGGGGAAAGTGTGAAGGTCAGCTGGTAGTAYGGCATATCTTTAGCAAGAAGGTTTTACCCTCTAGTATTCTTTACACATGGTCTTTTCACTTTTAGCAGTACTTTGAATTTAATTTTTTACTTGAATGGATGGTCTGTTTCTGAGGAACATTGTTTCTTTTTGTTGCTTTGTTAGGCAGTCTTTTTTCTTTCTTCACTRTGTTTGTGTAGGTCATGTGAATTATGGCCAGAAGCTTTCCTTGGAAGCCTCAGCTTGAATTTATTTGAATGAGAGGCCCAGGTACTGTTCTGTTAGGATGCCTTTATGAAAGGCTCATTGTTGAAATTTTGGAACAGGGAAGGATGTATTAGTGCRGCCCTAAAAGTGACTGCAAAAATGATAGTATGGCACGATGTAYTTCTGTTTCCTTTACTSTTTCTCAGATGGGCTCAGTTATCAGCCAGGACAAAAAAAATCTTTTCCACATGCCAGGTCAACAAAATCAGCCTAGAATCAGACAGCCAAGTTAATATGTGTTTTCTGGTGATACATACTTTGGGCTCGTAACCTAATTAAAATATTTGTTGMTGTTTGAATTTGAAAATAAATCAAGTTCATTTGCTTGTATGTGAACAGTAAGAGTGGCAGATTCACTTTTCCACAGTAAAAATGAGTGTGAGAAATAATCATGAATAAGATCCAAGTTTATCTTTGTCATTGGGCTGACCTTTTATGCACTTAGAGTTGATGTTCCTGATGTGCCTTGTAAAAAGAATTTTGATTCACAAGACAGACATAAAACCTGATGACTGTTGGGTATTGAAGATCAAACATTTGCACTTATTATTTTGATCTATTAGTTGTCAATGAAATACAAGTGTCTTGAATAGATATAGGTACATTTTATAATAGTAGTTCTAAARAATGCTTGTAAATGTTCTGCCTATAAATCACCTGGTGTAGCACAGCTGCATAAGATGGTATGATCTAGATGATACAAAATCATGAATGTTTTGGAAGTGAATGCAAATGTTSTACTTTAGAAAGCCAATTTGTACTTAGTTTCTTATAATTTATATTGTTGATATGATATTAATATTGCCAAGTTTAATATACGYTGTTTTCTCTTACTTTAACATTTGCTATTATCATAGTGTATTTTGTAAGATTAAATAAAAACATTATATTTATTTAAAGTTCTAGGAATGAAGAATTTTAATGTAGGTGAATTTARCATATTACATTTTTTTGCAGTGTGTCAACATTAATAGGAACTCTAGTTTATAACAACATGAATAGTGACATCTGTGCACTATCCATTAAGAATATTTAATAAAGAAAATGTCCAGGTCAAACAGCAAAATTGCAAACAATTATAACTTTCAAATGCTAAAATTAGTGAAATTAATATTAATAGTTAAATCAAGTTGTAGTGGCATATACAGTTTCTTGGTGCAAAATACAAGAGAAAAATCTGCCTTCATTTGTAAAGACTCAAAATACTCAAAGTTTTGGGATACTTATTATGACGTAGCTAGACTGCTGAGTAACTATTATAGCTCTACTTGCCTTGAATTATCAGTTCACAGTTTTGATCTTAAGAGCTAAAGTTTCTTCTCAGGTGATGCAGTTTTCACACGTGTAGTAAAGAGTGCAATTATTTTTTAGTTAATGTCTCTTGCAAAACAAATACTGACTGGGTATTAGAAATAGGCTCACAGACAGCATCCCTTATATGATTTCTAGTTTTACAGTATGTTAGTTACCTATTTTTATTATCAACTATTCATCCAGGTTTACCTTTTTTCCACTCTACCTGTAACATWTGGATTTGAAATATGGCTTATTTTGCAATAGYTGGCCTACGTAACAAAATACTATAAACAGGTGTGTCATCATATATATTCATGCTTTTCTTTATGCTGAAATACTTGTGTGYTTAAAATTGTGTATGGGTTATTTACTAATTTTTATCAGCATATAAATAATTAAATTATTCATAATACACATGCACATTTCTTAACAYTGTAGTTTTATACCAATGTATATCCCTCTGTACAACCATCTGGCATTAATTAGCAAAAGGTAAATTACTGTAATTTTAGTACAAAAGAAATAAATGTGTCAACTCTGGACTGCATAATATTACTGTATCCACTTACTTTTCACCACAGATTTCATACACAGAGCTATACTAGATGTAACAAGCTTTATTTTTACTGGTATTTTGTTTTCGTAGCATAGATCTAATACCTGTTTTGATTGTGCTATACTTCTTACACACACATGTRTGAGTTGGCAAAACATTCCTTGTGTAGATATATATAAAGATATAGGTATGGATCTGGAGATATATTCACATATACACCTACACACAGATATGCATAAAGTAATGTATATATGCAGTAACTCAGAATAGTCCTCATATCATCCCAGAAACAGGGTTTTATTTTTGTTCTGAAAAGCCTCTGTTGTTAAAAAGCCACCATGGCAATGGCAAATGCAAAGGATATATTAAGTAAAGGAGTGAGAATTGGGATAGAGGGAGATGAAAAGGATTACYAGTTATTACAGAATAATTCTTTGGCAGTTGGGAAACTGGACTTGAAAATATACTGTTTAAATAAAAAATTTAACACCACAATTTTGGTATTTATTTYCTCCACATATAAAAAGAATTTACCAAAATTAATTCAGCTCCATATGTTGCAAATGGGAAATAAATAGATGGAGTTTTCAATGAATTGAATTAGATTAAATCTTGAGATTGAAGTGCTTTTTTTTCTAGAAGCTCATTAATTTACTCTTCAAAAAAAAAAAATAAAAATTAACCAACCAAACAACAGTTTTCAGCCAAAAATAACCAGTGCTGAAAYTTGATAATATCCTGTGTTCAGGAATGGGAAACAAATTGATCAGTAACAGAGACCAGCCCTGATGTGCAGTGCCATGCACTTTGAGTTCACAATGAGTCASGAGATGATTAGCTTTTAAGCAGAGATGCAAACTGAAGACAATGACCACGAATGCAACAAGAAAGTAATGACTTGTCTAAATCAGACCTTTATTCAGTCAGCTGTTGACAGCTGGCATTGACTGTAGTGAGGTAGACTGACTGGATCATTCAACAGCTCTTCTTCAGGTTACAGGGGACCTGGACAAGCAACCTTAATTTGGTCCTTCTGTGTTCCTGAGSAATGTATTCACAGAAAGATTTGGTACCCATGGAACAACAAATAATTGAAGTCTCGTGTTTTGACAGAAAATATACATGGCATCCGAACCAATAAGAATCTTGCATTTGTTTCTGATCTAGCCTGGGTTTTTTTCCTAATTTTTAATGGTACTTCTTTTTAGTATCAGTGAAAGAATCAAAGTCTCCTCTGGTGTCAAGTGCTTTTAAGTCCTCCTGGATATTTATCTGTGTCTAGACTGTGATTTGCATAGATGGGCCCAAACCTTAGTTAAGCAGGAAAGCCCTTAATATAATTCAAGACTGATATAATCTTTATATTCCCTAGCCTTTTGTAGTTTGGATTCCATGCTGCTTTATGACAGGTATTGTCTCTCACTTCAGTGCTATAGCTTTAGCRTGTCATTTGCGATATAATGTTATTATCATTTTTCCAACTTATTTCAGCCCATCTATTTTTAGTAATCTTTCAAGTCTTGTTTGACTTCTAACTTTCTTTTGGAAATATAACAATACTTTGTTTTGGTATTTATTCTGTGAGATTTTTTTTCTTTTTAGTGTTCAATTTTTCATAATACTGTCTCAGTTTGGGCGGGGGCTGTTTATTCATTGTTTCTTTTTTTTTTTTTTTAACAATACAATATAACATCCTTACAAGTAAATAGCATTAATACAATATAATGTATTTCAGGATAGTTTGTAAAAGGGTTATTTGAAGCTTATTTACAAACAGTTCTTTACCTCCACATCATATACTCAATACATGAATAGATTTGTCATTTTTACCTATGCAATAGATGTACAAATGTGCTATTATTTTGTCACCATAAATGTTTGTATTGTATCCTCTCAACTGAATGGGCCTTTTCTAGTGTGTAACCTCAGTGTTGCAAGAACTTATCATTTTTTGTTTATGTTGGTTCTTTAGAACATTTTATTTATTTTTTTATCAACATTGTAATGAATTAATGAATTCTTACTAGTTTTTCTCAGACAAAACAACAAAATATGAAAGAACTAGATCAGTTAACACGTAAGATCAAGAGAGTAGAAAAATTCTGTTCAGACATATAGATTTAATTATTTAAATACCTAAATAATAAATATGTATGGTTATTTAATAATAAATTATTTTAAAATATTCAATGATCAATATATTACTATTAGTTTTTAATTCTAGGTACTTGCTTAGTCTTCATCAYCACAATATGTAATCACCTAATTCATCTCTAATTTATTTCCTGCATATGGTTTCACCAGGGTAAAGCAAATTAATCTTGGTTATTTAATGTCATTCTGCAGTCTTAATTCCCTCCTACTGAGCGTGTATTCTATGTATAAGGACAGTGAATTACTATGTTTCTGGGCTATTTTTTTACCTGTTTCTTTACCAGCTTCTGAGAGGAAGAGTAGAATTGTGTAATATTTCTAATCTAAAAAAAWWWTTTTTTAATAATGTTTTGGACTCTGTCTATTTGAATCTAAGATAAAAKTTTCCATTTTTCTGTCATTCCTATTTCTGTTTGTCTATATGTCACATTGGCATTATCTTTAGGGCATCTGTAAGCAACTATTTTATATGAATTCTTCATATTTTTATTTTAGTGGAATCTCTGTCCAAATGACCACAGGCTCTCCTTACAGATATTTTTTTAGCACTCATACATAATCCTGGACAGAGAGCTCCTGGCAAAAAAACAGAAACCACAGGAACCTTATGGAATCAGAGACAACAAAGCATGCTTGTGTCCTSACATGCACAACCAGTGTTTTTTGCTTTCCTGGAAGCCCCAAGTCAAAATAACTCAACCTGCCAAGGAAAAGAACAAAAGAGTTGGTTGAATATAAATATGGCTTGTATCTAGAAAGCCTAAGAGGCTCACTTGTTCCTAGCTAATATAACAAATATGTTTTCTGAATGTCCAGGCTAGCTGTATGCTTACCAAACAATTATGCACATACAGCAGGACTGGAAGCAAGAGTATTTGTATGCATGCTGCTGTCTTGTTGGCAAGGCTGGACTCTTAAAATGTGTTTCTACCCAGTACATGATGAATTATTCTGCAGACTAATTCTGCTGTTTATAGGTTGCTGTAGGCCACTCGTGAAGTCATGAGCATGGCCATTCAAATGCAGAACACTTATAAATTCAGGCTTTAAAGAAGACATATAAACTTCTTGCCATGCAACACTAGCTTGAATCACCCAACCTGAATATTAATGTCTGTGCCAGGTGTTGTGGAATAAGTTGAAGGTTTTTTTTATGAAAGCAGTGGAACGTTATCGTACCTAACTGTTCTTGTGGCCACTGATGTTCTTGAAATACTGTTCCCATAACAAAAGAGATGATGGCAATTTCTGAATCAAGAAAAATTCTTAAAAAAAACCATAATTGCAGTTTAAAGAAATCACATGTGGTGAAAATTGTTGTCTCTTTTTGTGGAAGATGAACAAGTTTTGAACTGCTCATATTCTTATCATTTAATGCAATTAGATGTTTAAAATTCTGGAAGATTTTTTTTGTTATTTTAATTTTAAATGCTATAAATATATGAKCTTCACTTCTAAAATATTAAGTGATCTGTTTAGCCCAGAGTGACTACTTATGAGTAAAAATGCTCTGATAAGAATGGAAGCCCTGGAAAACCCTTTACTAAAGTTGGATGCAGTTCATATCTATTAAACAGCACTTTACTTAAAGTAGGAGTCCCTCTGCATGTGATGCCTCTAAGAGCAGTGAAACACCGGAGTGTCTTGTGCCTGGGCAGGAGTGGGTTGAATTTAAAAAGGACCTGCTCCATGGAAGAACAACACTTCAAGTTAAAATTTGAAGCATGTTTATCAAAGCCTCTATTAAGAGGCCTGGATTTAGGCTTGGCCTGTAMATGAATTGTGAATTTAAATTTATTCTAATGTGCATAAAATCCATATCTTTGTCTGATATGGAGTCAGTTGTAATTTCAAATCCAAGTTTAACAAACCTTTTCAGCCCATTATTTCTAGCCACCTTTTCAATAGTTACATATTTTCTTACACAGCAAGAATAGAGATGGAAGCAAATAAACAGACCATCCAGAAAGTGCCTATGCTGCTTTCCCAGCAGGATCTCAATAATGGTATTTGAATTCAGTGATTGAAGTAGTGAGATCTCCTAGCAAGGAACTCATATGCACTTAGTGATTCACTTTTAAAAATCCATTTGTAATAAATTATTTCATGGCATTCCTTTAATTATTTATGATACCAAATGGTCATTCAACATTCTGACTCATGGCTTGATCCACTTACATAAACACAGCTATTCACTGCATGGCTTTCAAAGGTGCTAGGCATTTTTTACTTTACTCAAGACTGGTTTAAAATGTCATTCAAACTGCAAACAGAGGCCAAAACTGATTAGCTGTTCTAAAATATAAGCCATAATTTGCAACTGTGGCATAGAAAACCTTGCCAAATCATATATTTGTATATATATRAGTGTACTGTGTTCAGAATAAGCTTGTTTTAAATAAGTACATAAATATTTTAGTACACTTCTGAGGTTTTTTTGTTTSTTTCCTAATTTCCCTTAAACGTACTTGATTTAAATTCTGTACCATGGTTAAAATACAAAACAATACATCAATGACAAACTCAGTACTGCTCGTCTAACTAGTGGGGTTGCATCTCAGATATTTATCTCCTCTTGGGAATTAAGCTATGRAGAGCTACCAGGACAATCTTGTGCAGCAGGTAATAAACCCTCCAGGAAGTTGTGGTCTGTTTGGAGGAAATTGCTCATTCAGAATGGAAATTACCCTGCTTGCAAAACTCGAGTGCATACTGGGATAGGCAGGTTTGAGGTGAAGAAATCCTATTTTTCTGTTATGTTGTAAGCTAGCTGGCATCATTAGARTCTTCAAATTTGACATTGACAATTGAGATGAGCATCTGGTAGCATTTGATAATGGTCCACCACTGGAAATAAGGTAATAAATTTCCCCATAATGGTTCACTGCCAACAGTGCTCATTTATGAGTGAAACAAGATGACCATTTATTTTCCCAGTTGGGCAATGTTGCAGATTTGTGTTCTGTTCCTTTTAGTGAAGATCTGAAAGGGCTCTTAAAGATATATTATTGCAAACCGAGTGCATTGCTTTCAAATGCTCTGTGTGACAATTCCTTGTTGTAATTATGTTTTAATGTTGAACACTTTGCAGATATATCCATGTAGAAATATATCTGAATGTGCAGAATCCAGCTCTTTCCTCCTTGCTACAAATACATGCTTTCTGCATTCAAAGAGTAAAAGCATAAATTTTCTCTTGTATGCTGGAGGAAATCTGTGAATTGTGCTATTTTAACAATGCAAAAATCAGCTTAAAGCTGATTCAAATGAACTTAAAACAGCCTTTGTTTCTGCCACGTCTGAAATAGAAAATGCTCTAGGGCCTGGATTCACAACCAAGCTTATCCAAAGRAATTTTTCATACTTGCTGAAGTATGCATATTTAGGAAGTATTCTTAATTATGAACCCAATGTCGGTTTTTTTGTTTTGCTTTCATCAGCTGYGGTGTGTTTCTGGGTGTAGCAGAAATTCTGTGTGGTTTGGGCAAATATCTGCTGTTAGTCTAGGCTGGGATCTTGTGCCTTTAGACTTCTGGTATAATTGCTGGAGAACACAGGCACACTTTTACACTGCGGGAGTAGCTGGGTTAGCACTCAGCCTCCTTGYGTTGTCATAAGATTATGACAGCTTTGTTAAAAGCTTTCTCCTCTTGTCTCATTGCTAGTGTGTTGAGAGGAGAAGCTAGGTAACTCCAGTTCTCTGTAAAAACATCTGTGCTGAAGCACCAGCCAGGAYGGAGACAGTGTGTCAAAAAAGACTAGCAAGTAGCACCCGTTTGTCAGTGTAGTAGTCTGGATTTGATGATTTAGAAGATCACTTCTGCCATGCTTTTCTTGTTAAGATGTTGAGCAGACATCTGGGGACGTTTTATGCTCACTGAGAGTGTAACATACTTTGCTGAACAAAATTACAGTGTATTCTTCTCCTGCTTTTTCAGTTAAAAATATCTTTTTTCTTATTTTAAGCTTTTATACGTGGGGAGGGTGAAGGGTGAAGGACAGTAAGCTTGTTCATGATAAATGAGTTGCTGCAGCAAAAGGCACTGTATTGCTTACTATGTGTACTTGTCGTTAAGGAGAAATACAGTTGTAACAACATTTCAGTTTCTGCATTACATGCATTAAAGTGCCTGTCCACTAAGGACGCCTGCTTCCACTGATTCAAGTAGGAAAGTTGGCGTATTATTCCCCAGTGCACTAAACTCTATGTTGGCTTCTATTAAACGCTGCCAGACAGGCAGAACAATATTTGAAACAAGACTGTTTGAACTGAAATGTAATTGGACTCATTTAAAGTCTTATTACAATGAAATCTGACTTCCTCCTTGTAATTTGACTTGTAGAAACCTCTCAAAAAACATTACCTTTTGCCACAGGCTGTAAATTTAAATTCTGCACTAGGTAAGCATAATGAGAAAAGAAAGTTCTGACATGGCTGGAGATCATATCAGGTCTGGCTTGATTAATTATTTCCACACGATCAATCAGCACCTTATTTAGATAACTGGAGGCACTCACTAGTTAATTTGTGAGAGCAGAACAGTTAGGGCAAGCATTTATATGGTCAGTCAATACTCCAATTAGTGTTAGAAAGTCAAATGAAGGCTCGAAAATAGCTAGTAGAAGAAAAGGGACTGAAATAACATAGCAGCTTCTCTGATTTTAGACAGAGTTTCTCCATTCACCCTCTGCAAAAGTATTTGCCTAATTTTTCTAATCATCTGCTTCATTATATATATATATATATATATATATATATATATAAATCTCTGTATATGCTTAAAGCTAGGTAAAAGAAATACCAACTGTGCATTCATATGAGACCCCTCAAATTTGTAGCTGTGTATCTACTCGCGCATCTTATACCTTAACAGGACTTACTTTCACCTGCAAAACAGATGTTAGTTCTAGGAAGTAAAAAACTGCAAAATGTTGCAAGGCAGAAGTCGTAGAAAGGATTAATCACTGCTCCATGTACTGCCTGCTGCAGGGATTAATTTGGCTGAACTATATGGTGACCAAATATGAAGATTGACTCCTGCATTCAGAATAAAATATCAGGCCACAATGTCATGGGATAATCTGGCAGAGGTTTATGATGAACATTCTCCAAAATTACATTACTGTTGTTCCCCATAGCTTTCATTTAAGCACTGGCAAATGCCTATACATGAGAAAAAGAGAAAGGATCATTTTAGATAACATTATATTTCTCCACCTGTTTGCAAAAGGAAAGAAGCCAAACTCATAATCTGACCTTTCAGTTAAACCATTTTTATCAACATAAGACTGATTTTAACAGAATCTTTTATATGGGGAAAAAAAGTTTAGAAAATTAACAACATTTTAAAAGGAAACATTTTGAAATTTTAAAATATTTAAACATGCATAGTATCAGTTAACCAGTTCATTATGCCATAAAAGTATCTATGTGGTTGCTTTGGTTTTTTATTTAAATGTTAAGGAAGAAATTTTGGAAGGAGAATTTTGGCTTTGTGTCTGATAAAAGAAAAAGGTAGTCTTTTTGCACACACATTTATTTGGTGAAAAGACCATTACTTTTCTCAGATTTTTTTTAAGTTAGATCACTAACATATTCTATTACATTAATATTTGATATCTCTTTTTATCCTTAAAATCATAATTTCTCCATAAGCAGAGGTTAACTTAAATCAGAAGCCTTTACAARAATCACCAGCACATTTGCAATTGTTAGGTTCTGCAGAAATGTAACCACGAGGATCATATGGGGAACAAAAGATTGTGTGATCTCAAAAGCCCTCAGTTATTCAATTCAATTCAAAGTGAATCTGAGATACCTCATTGTTAGACTATTGTCTTGACTTCCACAGCAATGACTTATGTTATTGTGTGTTCCTGATTTTRCCAGCCTTTCAGGGAGAAAAATTATTTACCTTAAAGTATACATGTAAACATATAACAAAAAATATTTGCATTCTTCAGTACTGTGAAGAATTAAATTGGTTTATTACTTGCTTGGTACTGCTGCCCCATAGAAGTTCTCTCAGTTTCTCGGAGGATTTTCAAATCAGTTTCTAAATAAAATCTTCAGAAAGCTGCATGTAGGTGATCTAAGATATGATCTAGTTAACAAATACTTAGTCTTGTAATACTTTATTTGGCATAAGTAGGTGATGGTGGGAATCATTTTGATATTTTTAACACAAGTATAATTATTCTAAATTGTAAACACAACAAATGTGGCAAGAAATAATTACTCTGCTCACTTAGGTTAAACCAAGTCAAAGTGGTTTTTTGGTTTTTGAGTTCTGTATAATTCATAGGCCAGTTGGATAAACTGCATATTTGGCATCAATACCAGCAATACAGCAGATAAAGCATGATACTGAACACATCCAAAGTGTGAGTGCTCCCCTGCACGTCTCTAACTGCCCTCCAGTAACTCCAGGAGGCTCTGACTGCACACACACWACTATGTGCTTATGTGCACATGCAAACGTGTGTCTCCTGGGGTTGCAAGTGTGCTGGCACTGTGTGTGACCTGTGCCTGTGCTGCTCCCTACACCCCACAGTGGATGCCAAAGGTCCACTGGACTCACACAGGTGGTCCAAGGGGAGGTCTCCATCATGTGGCCGCCTTGTTGTGCCATGCCTCAGCTGGAGTGCAGCTGCCTGTGTTGTCAAATGAGGCAGACACCCTATTAGACCCAGAGGGAGGTCAGGATGGTGGTGAGGTGACATGAGGCAGTGTCACATTGGAGCTGGAGTGCTRCTCTGTCACTCCTCTGTTCCAAAATGTCTCCCCCAATCACAAAATGTCATGTCTCTTTATTCTTCCAGTCAAAACTATTTGTTTCTCACAAATCCCTTGCAATTATCTGATTATTGTTGAATCTAAGTGGTGGCAATTTCCTGCAAAGCCTGTTATTAGTAAGTTCCTCTTTAGGGGTCTCTGACTTGGGGCAACATTGTCTCAGAATAGGGTATTCCATTTACAAATACTGTTAAAACTCACTCTTCTATCCAGTGCTATGATCTATTGTTAGCCTGTTAAAACGAGGAATCTTTGCAGATTCCTCTGTGGCAAATCATCTTACAAGGTTTAAGAATAAGAGCTTCCAAAGAAAGTAGAAGAATCTTAGGGAAGGGAATGTGTTAGTAACTGGATTTGGTCTTGCACCCTAACACTGTCTATCTTTGGTCTATTAGCATGGGTATACCTTGAGAAAGAAGCATATGAAAGAGAATTTAGTTAAGCTTCCTCTGACAAGGTAAACAATTTTTTACTAAGGAAAAAAATAGTTTAAGGGGTATGGCAAAATAAGGAAAAGGAGGTTGTGTCTTTTACTGTGTGTCATCTGTATCCTCTCCAACCCAATTATTTTCCAGCAACTCCTGCAGAAACTATAGAAGTGTTAAAGTATGTCCTTTACACATGGCTGTATGCCAAGCCACAGGATTTTGTTATAATTCTCCTTTCCTACACCTCTTACCATATTGAATTTGTCCTTGGAATGGACGACATCATTAGGARTGAAGACTTAATTATAGCCACTTAGAGACAATTTAAGAACTGTTGTTTAATTTACTGCAATTTTAAAGTGGAAACTAGATGGTAGTTTGGAACTTCAGCAGTTTTAAAACACTGACACATAAGACACTTAGTCAAAGGTTTGTGTAAAACAAATTCATTCTCAAGGAGAACTGAAAGCAGTAAGGGCGCTCAGACTAATCTTTTTAAAGCACCAGTGTATATACCAAGGAATAATCTGACCAAACCTTTCCAATTTAGTGGATTTTTATAGTTGTTTTGATAAGTCATTTTGACTGGGGTTTATCTTGGCTAGCTTTAGACACTTAGAGTATGCAGATCTGCACTGGAGATGGCTAACCTTTATGAGAAAGATGCCCATTTTAAGGTATAATTAATTTGTCTGTTTTGGCTTGCTTCTTTAGATAGAAGTGAATCTTATGCTAAATAAACTTGTTTTTCATTAATTACAAAAGGTGCCTAGCAYGATTACCTCAGATGCAGATATTTAGTTTTGTTATAATGAATTCTATTCCAGTTGCCTTATAAACTGAAAAACATTTGCTTCTATTCAAAATGTATGTGGATGAGATTTTCGATAGATTTGTTTTTTATATCTGACAGTATCTAATTTCATCCTATTACTTTAGCATCTGTAATTCTGGGCTCTCTTTTCTAGTCCTGTACATGTGAATTTGAAAATATGTATCATCTGTCATACTCCTGAAAACATGGTAAACTCATCATAACTCCATTAGCCTATGACARTTTTACATCCAGATTGAGGAGGATTATATTAGTGTGGTTATTTTTAAAGATTGTTGTTGGTRTCATTGTTTTTTCTCTTTATGAGATCTTGCTGGGCAGTCAGATTTCGCCAGGGATTTTGATTACTTGTTCAGTAACACAAATATATTGCAAGTTCTCCATTTCCCTTTAAATACGAAGAGTAGGGTGGCRTAATGCAATTTACATGTTCTTTCAGACAGAGTAGGATTTCCAGACTGCAGTTGGGTGAGGATGTGTTTGTCCACTTGAAGTTGGTGAATAATCCTTAGCAGTTTTAGGAACAKTGCCCCTATAAATGGATGATTTTGAATTCTAAAATATAAATATATATAAATATATAAAATAAAATCCCTGTGGATGGGAAATGAAGAGTTGAATTTTCACTGGCACACACCACATCTTCTGTAGGTAAGATTTGACTGGTAAATGTGTTTCCATGTTTTGTCATATTTCACGTTATTGTCTCATTCAGTCATTTATTCCTMCAAAGAAAAAATAATACATTTCTATTTAGAAGAAATACATTTTTTTAACAGCTGACCTTGCATTAGATTGTTGGTTTCTGKAAGTGAACATTGCTGATGGTTTGGCACTGGTACAGATTTTGTTTCTAGCTTCCCCTAGCAGCAGACTAGCACTTACATAGCCATCCCTACCTTCCTGAAAGCTTCTATGTGACCCTGCCAGATAAGAAAGTAGGTAAAATCAGATCCTGAGGCCCATGAAGGAAATKTTATAATGCAGATTACACAATTTTTCCAGTTGGTTTATTTGTTTCAGTATATCTTTTATAGCAGGACACTGCACTATCTCTAGTTTAAAAGACTAGATTCAGCCTAGTGGTGAACCTAGTGYAGAGCTGAAAGACAGAAAAACATATTTCACAGATTTATATTGCATTTTATCTTCTCTGTAATTTTCTGCAATTGACATACTGAGATCCTGAACAACAGTACTTGCTGGAGTAGTTCAGAGGAAATAGTTTGAAGATGTGCTGCCWCTGTAGCTGGGAAGGTGGATGTGAATGGGGAACAAAATGTTATTATCCTTCTTCAGTTAAGTTACTGCCCCTGCCCCGCTCAGCWTAATGGTGGCATATGATAAAGTTTAAATAAAATTGCTGGCTAGTTTWAAAAGGGTATTTTAAGCTTTTGGTGATCTACTTGATATTTGGCTAGTGAGAGTTCTCAGAGAACCATTGCAAATGTTCCTTAATGACACCTACAACAAAGTAATAACTATACACATAATGTTGTTATGAAAACTAAAATAGTCCTCTACCATACTACTTTCTCCCTTTTACTTGAAAACCATCTTTCAACAGCAACAATATTAACTACAGAAAAATGTTTCCTTTTACAGGATACTGAAGAAAATCACCATTTCCCTTAGCAGTCAATGTTGGTTTTTTTTCTCTTGTGTGCAAAAACACACAGGTCTCATGATCCTCAATGCTCTCATTTTTTTAGCTTTAACTTAATATTAACTGGTAAATATTATCAGTTTCAATGTATTTCAATACATCTTTCTAAATTTCAGTTCATAACTCTTTATGCATATAATTTAAATTAATCTTTGCTTAGCAGAATATGCTAAGCATACAATACAATATGCCCAGTCTGTTTACACAAGAAAACTWTTTTTTTCATTTGATGTAGAAATGGATGAAGGAAAGTTAACAAAGTTCTAAAGAAGTTAAGAAAAAAAGTATTTTAAGATAAAATGTTACATTATTGATACTATTTTTAGCAAAGTTTCTGAAGCTTGCAAACACATAAACCAGTGYTAACTACATGATATTCTTCAGATAGTTCGATCATTTTCTTTCTCTGCCCCCAAACTTTTCAATTTTTGCAGAATCTATAAAATTTTGAAAATGTATTCTTTTTATTTTTCTTTTTCTTCCCTTGCCCCAAAAAGAAAGTAACAGAACTACAAATTTTMTTCCTCAAGATAAGACTTAGAGTCAGTTAATTGCACATGATTGTGCCTTTACGATTATTTTACATTTTTCTTCTGCTTTACCCTGGGGTGTTTTTAGATAAAAGTTCTGTTTATAAGCAAATTAGTTGTCATTACTTCTTTGTTGTCAGGTAATCTTTCATTGATTCTGGAAACCTAAGCAATTACCTGGAAACATAAGCACATACATTATCAAATTTCTCTAATTTAGAAGCTGTATCATAACTAGTTTTAGTACGTGCTTAAGTACTTGGAAGTAGTACTTTGTTGCTGACAAGGTGTTCTTGTCATCTATAAAGAACTTAAAAATTATAACTGAACAGTCAGCCTCTCTTTACAAGAGTAACTTTTAATAGCTAGAAAAATTGCAAACTTCCTTTTAGGTGCAAGTTACAAAGAAAACTGTGCTTCAGTATCACTGTGTATGCACATCTGACAAAGTGAAATGTCTTCTCTCTTAAACTAATTAGGTAGATGAGAGTAAGCTGCTAGCTATTTTCACTGCATAACTGTAAAGAGGACCTGATAGCTCACACATGGGCATGATTGCTGTGTTATATTAAGAGTTGACCAGGTATACAGAAGCAAATTTTAATTTTTTTTTCCCWTTTGTGTATAGTCACAGTGGTATCTCTTGAAGGTAACAACACAGGGAGCTGCAGATAATCGTATTTTGGATCACAGCGTGAAGTATGTTTATGGATTTTTAAATACTCTTAATTTTGACAAGGGATTTTTTTTTTTTTCACATATAAGATGTCAAGACAGGAGCACATGGAGCCTGGACAGTTAGAGCCCAGCTACAAGTGATGACACACCACTTGTGCAGTTCACATGATTCACAGATTATTTTACTAAGCAAACAATATAACATTATCTCTGCATATTTGGCAGTGATTATGCATAGATAGGAGAAACCTTTTCACTCTGAAGATAGTCAAGCACAGGAATAGTATCCCTGGAGGTCTCTGAACTCTCTATCCCTAGAGGTTCTCCTGTCTGGAGAAAGCTCTGGGCAATSTTAGTTAATCTTAAGGGTTATGCTACTTTGAGCACATGGAGGACCAGAGAGCTCCTGAGGTTCGCTCCCAGCTTAAACTAAGTCTTTGACTTCTCCATTCTTTTGGACAGCAACTGTTCTGTCTTGCTTTCTACCATGTTTTAAATGTCCAGAGTAGTTCTGGTTTCTRCAGGCAGAACAAATTTTATCTGCTAATATTACAATATCTGATCAAAAGGGGATATTTGCCAGCTTAAGAATGTTGTCAGTTGGTGGAAAATCCAGGAGTGCCTCTTTAGCTCTGGAAGTCGTTGTGTTCATCCTCATGACCTCATTTCACTGCTTTCCAGCTAGCAGCTGCAGATTTGAAGGGGAAGCCTCAGGTAATATAATCACTTTGGTTGAACATGTGCTGTCCCATTTATTTTCTGGAAGTTAAAAGAGGTCAAAACAGAATTTCTGCATGTCCTATAGCACAGTTACAAGAGCACAACTTGGCCAAGGACCTGTTTCTATTCTTTATTCTGTAAAAGGAAAGACATTTACTTGCAGAATTTTTCTTTTTTTTTTTTTTTTTTACTTTTATAAAATACACAAAACATCCATTTTTCAAGGAAAATAATTAAATATTTATATGGAAGCAGGTTTAACTTATTTGGGTTTGATTGTTTGGTTTGTTTTGGGGAAAGTGAATAAGAGGAATAGGAATTTCCACATTTGGACAAATTTTTCTGATAAGATAAGAAGGCTTTTTTTTGTTTTTTAATTAAATATTCTTATAATGGCTTATAATGCCATTCCACAAGCAATCAAGTTACTTTTCTTCTTTYATAACTTTGTGGCTTTATTAGCTCTATAGGGCCTTGTGATGGTATTTTACAATGTTGAGTGTGTTACTTTCATTAGATTTGTGTTCCTGATTTTTTCATCAACTTGGATATTTCCTTATAAATAAAAAAGGATTTCACAGTTGGTTGAAACCTTAATAATGCTTTATATTTGGTGCACAAATTCTCTCAGAAATAGAAGTCTAAGAGKTTATTTTTTAATAATTTGATAAAATTTAGTACTTGGTATATTATACTTGGGACACATCTGAGAAGCCTACAGACTAGCCTGTAAACACAGACATGTTAATATATTTGCTATGTTTGGCAATATTGCTGTCAATGTGTCACTTTATACCTTAAAGTGTTTGCCTCTGAAACTAGAGAAGGGTTGTTGCTGTTGTTGTTTATAAAAACAGCTTCAGATATCTTGAATTCAAAAACCTCTTTATTTAAAGGCATATTTCTAAATTAAAGTTTATTATTTCAATTATAAACTTTATATACTTTATAAACAATATAAAAATATATAATATACTATCTAAAATATGTTATKTTTTCCACTGTGTTATTTAACAAATCTGATGGATCTATTTTCTGCATTTTGTAGTAGAGGCTTCAAATATCTTTTCCTGATTGAATTCTCTTAAGAGCTATTGCTCCATAAGAAATGAAATCTGCTCAATGCTTCTGTCTTTTATAYTAAGGCTTTATACTGTCACTCATAAACATGTCATTGAAATACCTTCCACATAACTTGACTATCAATAGCAAATCTCTAGTGACAACAAAGGATATATTTATCCTGAATAAAMCAGCTCCAAGGAATGTTTCCAGCCACTGGAACCAAACTGTCTACGTTGTTAAATTGTTAGATTTGTCCCTYGTGTGGTTTTGGCCCAGACCAAATAAGACTCTTCCAAGCAGCTCCTGGGCATAGTCCAGCAGTCAGAACAGACCAGAGACCATCCCCAGCAGGCAATTCAGATATGCCTCTTCCTGACCTGATTGTTTTGGAGAGCAAAAGAGTTACTAGCAGCAGCACAAGCTTTACATGYTGCTGATCTCAGTGCCAGAGAACAGTCCCAGGACATGTAAGTTATAGCCTTGGATGCTTGCTCTCCTGTCTTTCCTCTATCAAAAATGTCCCAGAGAAGATATTTTATTTCTCTATTTTTGTTTTTAATATGGTTGCTTATTCTTTTGAAAGTCTTYTGGCTACCATTTGCCTCACCATTGTATGCTCCATTTTGAGCTTTGGGGACCATTTGATTCTAGAGATACTGTGTTTTACATGAAAAGGATTTGAGCCAGTGATCACTACATAAATTTAAATCCTTAATGGAGTGTAGGAAACCAGCACAAGTGAAACTTTGATGCTGTATATGATTTTTGTAGAACCATGTGGCAAACCGTGGCAGTAAAGCATAATTSACAGCACAGGTTTATGTTTTAATATCACACTATAAAGTGGGTAAATGCCAGGGAACATAGYTCATTTTTAATGTGCAAGGTATTTTTTCTTTTGCTGTCTTATTTGTTTGAATGTATTTAGATTAATTGCAGCAGGAYATGGATACTTGATTTGTAGCAAAGTTGTTACATAAAGGAAAGACAGAGGTTGCACACTGATCAGATCTTAAAGCTGAGTAATTACATTGCTTCTTGGTGCCAGAAATAAGAGAGCAAAGGAGCATAGTATACTTACATCTGGACTCTATGAGCAACATATTTATGTTATATGAGTCAAATACAAGTTATTCTTTTACTAGAGTATCTGAAAAACCTTTATAAAATATTATTTTGTTGCCAAAGTGTTGAATTACAACAATTGCAATATTTCATGTTTAAATCCATTTTCATTTGAACACAAAGTTTTGCACTCTATTTTCTCCTTCAGGCTTTCCAGCAAAGGGATTTCCATAATCATTCCTATAAAGAGGAGTTAAAAATGTAGCCCAGAAAGACATTTTGAATKAGTATTTCTATTTCTGTGTAATTCAGCTTTCTTGGGAAGTATATTTTTAATATCTGACCACTTTTGCTTATACAGAGACAAAGAATGTAATATCATTTACAGTTTGTTCCCAGGAAGGTCCATTTTCAGTCTCCCTCCAGCAGCAATTACTTATAGAACTATTAATATTGCTTTGAAACAACTTCTGAAGCCCTTGCAAGTGTCTGGAGAAAAGAGGGAATTTCATGCAATTTAATTTTTCTGAAAAACTGTAAGATTCTTTTGCTACCAATTACTGGGTTTTTTTGCTATAAGTTTGCCATAAATTAGCTGTATATGAACTTGAGGAATGTAATATTAGAATAATGCAGACTATTTCCCAGAYTTTTCCCCCCTAGGTTTTGACAGAAATAGCCAGTTTGTTAGAAACTCTTGTTAATAGATCCCTAATAATCTCCTAATTCCATGCAGTCACCTTAGGAGAACTCTCCTAAGTTCTACTAAGGAGAACAGTTTTCATACACTCGTTTCTAAATCCTATTTTGAAATGTGATTTATTTAGGACTTTCTATGCCATCTCATTTTACATCATTAGTACCAAGTAGCCCCTTCTTCTCAGACCTCTGAAGGATCTACCATTTTTTCACTAAATGATTTGTTTTGTTAGCTGCTGTTTAAGTGTGTGTGGTTGCTGATAAATATTTGCATATTAATTACACTTTACCTGTTATCATGTACAAGACAGTAACTTAAAAGTGAACATTTCCACATTTAACCTAAAGCCCTTCAGAAGCCTTGCTGTGGTTACTGTTTATTTCAGATATTTGCAGTCTCAATTATATTCAGAGATTTTTTTTTCTTTTCTTTCTGTATGATATCCATGCTGTTGTATTTTTGTTTTATTTGATTTTTTTTCCAGCTGAATAACGTTTAAATACATACAAGGCAGTGAAAAACACGTCTTATGTGTGATGTTTCAAAGAGCTAGTTCCATGAACATCCAAAAGACGCAATTGGAAATAGAAACGCTCAGAGGTGATATTAAAATGAGCACATTCATGCACACATGTTTTCTGTCCAAAAGTAATGTCTAATCTAAGACCWAATAAAACTACTGGTTGTGATGAATGAGGACATGGTGAAGGAAGGATCAGCATGCCAAAGCAAACAACAGATGATGGATGCTACTTTGTGTGCCCAGGACTTCACTGAAAGTGCTCATTTGTGACAGAGTAAAGCAAAATATAAAAATATACCAAGAATAGCCAGCAGCAATAACTGATTTAGAAAGAAGTTAGGAGAATTCTTGAAGATATCTGCAACTAAATCCAGTGCTATACTCTCACTGTTATATAACACTCCATGTTACAATTTATCTATTGTTGCAGGTAGTTGTATATTGTATGAGCTTGGCARTAATATGTTGCAGATAGGTTTTTGTTTTGGTTTTTTTATCTCTTTTTTCTTTGCAAAGTTCTGCAGAAAGTTCTGATGAATTTCCGATAGGTTTCAATATTACTTTATAGAGTGTTGAATTTTAAGTTCTTGTGAATAAGCAAGACTTAAAAAGTAATTTTACAAATATCCAAGACCCTAAGCAGTGGAAATCAGTGCATCCAGATTTTGTAAAAAAATGTCTGCTGGACTCAAAGGTGTGCATTATTTCTAGCTAAATGTTGATACGTTGTGAATGCTTTGTGCATGTATGTAAATTCAGTTACATTATCCAGCAGGGGAAAATGGAAGTTCCTTTGCATGCTTTTTGAATTTTTAGCATCAGGAAAAAGATCTCTACCTTCAAGTTAAATTCCAATGCTAGAGCAAATTAACTTCTGGGGAACAGCTTCTTCATTAGGTCACATATTTTTAGTGTTCATGTAAAATGCTATTCATTGCCAGAGGGGATTTTGTGAGGAGAAATGAGAAAAAAGAGCAAAAGGGTGAAAATAATTAGGAGATGCAGATTAGAAAGCAGTACAGTTAGGAATATATGTGATGATGAATGCATTATGGTATTTTAGGTGGATTAATATCAGTGCTAATTTTGGAATGCAGTGAAATGAGTTAATGTTTAGTACCTCTCTAGGAATATTTAGAAGTGAAAGTATTTGGTGGTAGATAAAATGTTTTGGTTTTCTCTCTGTTACTTTTTCTGAATATTACTAATTTAAAATGTTTTCCTTCTCCATCCCATGGTTCAGTTTGTCTGTAACATTCTCAGTTTGGGTTTCTACTTCATTTACTTATGTGTTTGAGCACATGGATGTCAGTAGGCATGATAACAGCCTACTTTCTGCTAGAAAGCTTAGCAGATAGTATATTTTGGTCTTTTACTGACCAGAATTTTCCAATCATGTTGCAGAGAGAGATTACTTTCTTTGATATCTAAGAACTCATTTTTTAAACAGCTTATTAGATTGAAAGCTAACAACTGAATTACAAACTAAACTAATGCAGACTACTTTAATCTAAGGGCTGATCTTGGTCATGTTTCTATTTTATGCAGGAAGAATTTTAAAAAGCTTGAAAATCTTGCTTTTCATAATGAAAATTTTGTTTCCTATGAAAGACAACAAATGGATGTTGATGGTTCAGTGTGAGGAAAAGATAGTGTGAATAGTAGCAAACCACAACAGAGGTAATTGCTAATGCTAATGATAAATTGTGCTAGTTCCAGATGATGCCTTTGAGCAAACTGGAAATGTCACAATACTTTCTTGAAACTTTAATGTTCATCTCATATATTTCATAATAAGGATTTTTCCATATTTGAAGTTGGGAACATCTATTTTTCATTAAATACTCCAGATGAACTCTTCTGATTTATCTGGTTTTCTTAGCCTGTTTCTGCTTTAACAAAATTCTTCTYTTAAAAGAGGAAAATTTCTAATCTGCAGCCTTTGCTCATAAATCATCCACAGAAACCTAGCAAATTAATGTGAACCAGAYGATCTAGTTCAGTGTTCTTCCCTAATTCAGTAAAGTTTTATTTCTGATATTCACTGTAGATAATTTCAGGTTTAACTTGATTTAGAGATAAGGCCTGAGATGACAAAAAAATTACCTGTAAGATTTAGACTTTGCATGACATAGCAAGGAAAAACAAAAAAAAATGTTCTGCACCAATCAATTTTGAAGGATAACATAAGTCTTTTAGAGATCCYAATGAAAAATTGTAGGGAGCAAATTCATTGCAAAACATGTATATAAGAGGGAAGTTTTGAAGAAGCAGTTCTTGCAAAACAGTACTGGGAAAGTACATTCTCATTTAATCAGGGAATAAGGTGCTGAAGAACTAATATTTTTAGAGAAGGAAAAATTAAGTTTGTGGTTAGCCTATTTCCAGGAAAGCTTCTTAGTGGATTAGAGGTTGTCTACAGATAGGATTGTCTATATAATTAGGCTTAGATTCATCCTATTACTTGATACCTTGTCAGGTGCCTCACTGGAAGTTTATTAACTGCTAGTGCACTTACCTTTTTAAGGGAAGAAAATATCACCGAGGGTGTGATTCAGGTATCAGATATGCAGAACTCCTAAAGATRTCCTCACCTATGACTAGACTTGCTCTTGCATGCATCTCTTGACTGAACTGTTGGTGTTATGAGTACAATCACCAGATTCTGGATGGGGGAATGATACACATTTCTTCAGTAACAATATCCATGATTGCAAGTAAATTAGATTTCCAAGCTATTTTGATATTTAAAAACACTTCTAGACAGCACAGGGTTTGCTGGGATGTTTTAATCTGCCTTCCTATACAAYTGTGCTATGTTCCTTGTTGAGCCCTAGTTCTAATTTAGCTGCCTGTCTTTGAAAACCATTTTGGAAAGGAAGGAACTGTCATTTGAAGGAAACAGTTGTTCTGCAGTGATTTTCCACTCCCTGGTGTCACTGTAACACATATAAGGATAGGTGAGATGAATCCCATTGATATCTAAAATTCTGAATTACTCTACTCTGCTGTTAGCCAGACCCTCTCATAGTAATCTGCACAGAGCAGGTTATGACCAGGAAGCTCAAGTCTGGCAGTTTAATACCACATACAATATTTTTTCCAAACATTATATTCCTGTATTTATTTTTAGTTTTGATTTGGGGTTGTGAATATTTTCTCTGACACTCAGCCTAATCTTCTTCCAAATATTTCAAAACTGCTTTCTAGAAACTGTGCACAGAATTTACCTTCTGAATTGTTCAGTTCACCCAGCAAAGCCATTCCTTTGTAAAATCTAACTTTTAACCAAGGTTTTTAAATTTTTTTTTTACTTTTGCCATTACAATTAATGGCACCCTTTTTTTTTTATTTTTTGCATGCTTTTATTAGTATTTTCTTTCTCTTGTCTTTGCTTTTAGTTTCTAGTATTTGCCTTTGCATACAGTCTTACTGATCCAATTTAATCTAATCATATCATGAAAAAAATCTTATGTCTATTTTTACTCTAAAAAGATTGTTTTTATCTCCTTATTTTTACGAATCCATTTTTTTCCCTAAGAAAAATRGTTCAGTCTTTGCACTTAAYCTRGGGTTATATTTGTGTATATTCATTTTCCTTCTTCACATAGCTTTCCAGTGCCACATTGGGCAAATAATTTTGTTTTGACAATTCATTTCTTTTTGCTTGACAGAGGATAAATCCATTAGCTTTCTRAAGATCTCATACAAAACTCCATTATGACAAAAATGTTAGTCATGACTGGCTAGTCATGTCTTGCTAAAGCTTCATTCCTAACTTTGCTGTTTTGAAAGCCACTGGACAATCTTCTCACAAACTTCACAACCCTTGTGTTATTTCCAGCTGGAAGCCTTTTTGGTGSAGAAATGGGAAACTGTGAAACTTCAGTGTGTCTTTTCAAGGACATACACAATAGATTTGYCAGGTTTATTCTTTCTTGAGAGCCTTTAGCAAACCCCAGTGTAGGCAGTGTCTTCCACATGACGATTAGAAGTGGAAGAATAATTTTATTTCTGCCTGGATTAACTGATGAACCAAATCACATGGAATCATGAAACAGAAAACATTTACTTAAGAACCTGTGGGACTTGCACTCAAAAATAGGAAAAGTCTCTTCCTAACCATAACTATTTGAGAAATATGTTTTTTTAAGGTAAAATTTGTGCATCTGAATATACCATAAATTCTGCCCAAGTAGTACTGTTTTCCTTTCTATTCTGCTTTTTAAGTATTAATGTTCCAATAAAATTTTAATGCGACACTCTTATTTCTAGAATTCCCTCAATTTAGCCACTTGAAGATACATGGCAAAGGTTCCCTTATACAGAATAATCTTTATTCAATATAGATTTTAAATTACATGATCACATTTTTAAGCTTGTGTTTAGGTTTTACAGAGGTTAATGGCTCCTAAAGCTCATGCTTGAAGATGAGCATGTGCTAAAGTGCTTCTCTAAATGGAGAAAAATTCATACACACCTAAGTGCTTTCCTGACTCTGGGACCAAATTACATCCAGGGCTAAACTTGGATATCTCTAGTGAGATTAATCTAGCATCTACAAATTTTAATTTTATTTAATTCTTCGTGTTTTCTTTGTTATTTTCTCTGATGTTTCCCATTTGATACTTTGATGTTATTTATGCTCTTTTAAAATGAAGACTGTATGAGTTTGCTTTTTTTTTTATTAAACACACTGCTGAAATTATGTATCTCAGCATGTTATCTCACTCTCTGAATTCTCATAACTCTGTCATGTAGAGCTGTCTGTCATTTCTACCTCACACAGTGTGAGCAAGACCTGCTAATGGCAAGCACTCTGGAGCTCCATACTTTATTACAAACTAAATGAATCAGGTAACTGGAATCTACATCCCTTAAAGTGTGTTTGGTTGTAGAAACAGGTGGAGAGARGAATGGAGATGGTGAAAAAGTTGAAATTTTGTTGGATGTTTTCAAGAAAAGGAAATCAAGAAAGAAGATTAGAGTGTCTAGACATTGATAATTTATCTTTYATTATAGAGGAATCATGAACTAACTTGTATCTGGGGTAATGCTACTTGAACACATGTACAGCTAAGACTAACAGTAGAGTCTAAGCATTTTGGAATACCATATGCTCTGCACTCACTAAAAATAAGCCATCATATTGCCTCCTTCTGTCCAAATYCTGTATGATTAATTCTGCTCCCACCAATCCAAGCCATTCACAAAACATGGACTCTGCTAACAGTATATTTTTAAAAACCTGGTTGCTGGCCAGTATTTGTAAGTTTTTGCCAGGAATGATTTGGATAAGAACTACACTGTTGGAAAGCAAAACTTTTGAGGTTTTGTTTATTTTTGTGCTGCAAGTGAAGTTACTCCTCTGTTTAGAAATCACCTTTGAAAATTCAAAGCATACTACTTCACATGAGACTTTTCACTCATATTCAGTGCCTCTGGCTTACAAGCAAGTGTCATATGGTTTCAATTAAAAGGATGTCACAAAAACTTCACTGTAAGTAGGGTAACATATGCTCCTAAGGGGTTTGTTTCAATTTCCAGTGCTTTGAGTCTTGCTGGGGTTGGGAGTCACATCTTTCACAGCTAGTCAGCCTTCCTGCCTTAGATATGTCAGCTGATGGGGTGCCAGTTAAAACATCTTCCAGAAATGTTGACAAGTATTTTAAGGARGAAAGCAAACTTCTCCAAAATAAACAGAGATGACTGCGGAATAGGAGTGGCAAGTTTTGCTCCAGAGGTGGTACATCTATCAGTCAAGCAGACTATGTGTGGCATTTGAGAAACATTTCTTAAGGGATAGAGAAGAGGTTTCAGTAWTTCTACCTTCTGCTGTGGGAACAGCCACAGACTTGTCAAACATGAGCCAGAAACAGGGAAAACAAGTAATTAAAAAGCCCCAACCAAACAGCACCGAGAGCACAGAAATGAGAGAAATATAAGATGTTTGACATTCATGCTTATCATAGAAGGCTAACGCTGCACAAAGTTGGTCCTGTTGCAAGAAAGAGCTAAATTAGTGAGAGAGACTCATCTTGAATGCTTACACTCTTCAAAAATAAGCTGCAAAACTTTTTTGGATGTGTTTACAAAGAAATGCCTTGCAGAGCTATTTTCTCATTATGAATTTGTTAGAACAGAGGCAGGCATTTGACTCAACTTCTCAATTCACTTTGGCACATGTACAATCAAATTTTCCTAGATTTCAGCATAATCTTTACATCTACTATGCAAAGAGAGCAGGGAAATCAATCTGCAAATTGCACGTTCGAACGCTATAGCAACATATTGCCATTTGGTCTTACTTCATGCAAATTTTTTATTTCCCTGACAGAGATTTTCCCTCCTCTCTTTCATTTTAATCCTTTATTTRGCAATTGAATTTCTCTTCCCATACGGCTCCTGTCTCAGTGTACTCTAGTTTCAGCTCTGGCTGTCAAAAAAATTAGCAATTTAATGTGCTGGGCGGAAAGTAGACATTCTTAATTATTTTCCCATATAGCCCAAGTACGTTCTTTCAGTTAGGAACATTGAGGGGAAAAAATCTTGCTTCAGACAAGATCCTATTTCAGTCTGTTGTATGACTGAACTCATCATTACTTCCATAAAATCCTTAAACATATTCCCTTTGCCATCTGTGTAAAACTTCTTACAAGGAGGGAGGTGCTAAACTTCCAGCTGATGTTCATAGAAGCTAATATTTTATTATATTATATTATATTATATAATCTTGATTTGCTTCCTTGGCCATTTACTGAAGCAGGTTTATGACAATAGTATCTCCACAACTTGTAGTAATTATAGTCTTAGCTGTACATGCGCACATGTAAAAATAAAAATCAAGTTAAAGTCCTTTGCAATTCATAGCAATGAAAAGAAAATATTTTTCTGATACTAACAATCTCTCTCACCAGTGAATTCTGCTTTATAGAGGGGGGATTCTGTTTAGAATGGCAGAGTTTAGCAATGTATCTTCTGTACTGCATGCCTTAAAGGTGACAGTATTGAGATGTTGAAAGTATTAATCATKCAATAAGTACCGAAGGTATTTAAAAATTCTGGGTGATGAACTATTTTTTTTCCCTGAATCTAGCTGACACTTTTATAAATTTTTTTGTCCTGTTAATTGTTGTCTCCTAAGTTGTTTGATTGCACTCTGCCTAAACCATATTAATTTTTTGTCTTTAGGATATCTTCACAATATCTTCCTGCTGTAATTTTAATTTTACAAAGAAAACAAACACATAAAAAACCCACCCCAAAATGGGAAAAGAAAAGCAAAATACCCCACACCACCCCCAAAAATTGTSTCCTCACCCTTGCTGAGATTAGTAGAAAAACATATATCTGAGAAAGATTTAGAATGGGAAAGTTCAAAACTTGACCATATGGATATGATTTTAGAAACAGATGTGATATTCATTAACAAAAGCATTTTTTCCTCAATGGGGTGATTTKTAAAAGGTTAAGACAGAGTAATTTTGAATAGCCTAAGAGTGGTGCCAATATTTGGCTTGTGATGGACTTAGTCAGAAGAGGGGGCCCTCCTCACACCCTATTTATTGACTTGCTGTGCTTTGTGGGGGTTTGGCCACATCATACGTTTAGGTCAGGAGAGAAGATTAGGGCTCACTGTGTGTAATGTATGAGATTACRGGACAAGAACCTGATCTGATTCAGGACATGACATTAAGCCTATGGTAATCTACTTTCTTTCTCAACAAAATCKAGCACTGTATAGCTACATTTTTAYATCATGAAATTYTATGAGCAAARAAAAAAATATAATAACCTGTCAAARCTATATTTAGTGTTTATAATTCAATCTTGCAGAAATATGTGGTAATTAGTGTTTTCTACTTGTGTTCACCTCAAAATAAGTTCTATTTCTGAAGTCTTCTTGGGATGTTTTTGTACTTTCCTGGCAGCAGCTGACAGAGGTCTATACMTATATATTATGGTCACAGCTGAGGTCTATATTCCTGAGCCATATATTATACTGACAGTACTAWGAAATATGGCAAAAAATATAAAAATACATAATGTATTGAACAAATATTTTTTTCTCTTGATAAGTTGTCCTGGTTAATCATGTCAGACTGAATAGTTGCTCAGAAGTATCATTGAATTTTTAATATTACCACACAGGACCATCAGCTTAGAAGTGGTTTGCAGTTACTGCTCTCAGTGTTGTTATTCTTTTTTTTTTTTTTTCCCTATGTCAGTGAAGAAAAAAACATTAAAATTATTATMTAGCAGATACATCTGCATTAGTATTTTGGTTTGTACCTGTTGTTCTGCCTTWAAAAAGTCTGATTTTCTTCTTTTTTCACTCTTGTTTTGCTCTGCAGACCAGTTTTGGTCTACTGATTCAGTTTTAATGTAGACTTCTTTCAGAGAGAGCTAAATTCTGGCAGRTGCACACCAAATGCTTTCTTGCCTTCTTTGGCATCTGAATCAAACACTGGCTTCAAGAAGGTACACACACTGTAGGGGTCTTCAGTCCACAGGGCCAGATAAAATAAAATTCAAAGCAACAGTCCTTCCCCCAGCAGAGGGAGGGTGGAGAGAGAGAGATTAGGTTTTTGGGTAAAATGACTTAGTACACCCCAAATTACTTGCTATTATGCTCAGGATATATTATGCAAACAGGACTCTGGAATTTAGTCATCCATTATGAGAAAATAATCCAAGCTGTGAAAGGATGGAAAGTTACATTTTATGTCAGTGAAAATTCAATGTAAAAGGCATACAGACATCTAGACTAGATTTAAAAAGTATAAATTTTCTGGAGAGCTGACACAACAGGTTGCCCAGAGAAGCTGTGAATACCCCATCCCTGAAAGTGTTCAAGGCAAAGCTGGGTAGAGCTCTGAGCAACCTGGCCTAGTGAAAGATGTCCCTTCATGTGGCAARTGAGTTGGAACTAGAGGAAYTTCCAACCTAAACCATTCTGTGATTCTGTGAATTCTGATGTCTTGAATCCTATTTTAGCACTGAGGCACATTTAGTAACACGGACACAAAGCATGTATAGGTACTATTTTCAAGTTCTAGGAGGATATCTCAGATCTGGGATTGTGAAGTGGTATTCTTAATACCCCAGATGAAAAAGCATGTGTTCTGTTWKGGAAAAGTCATCTGCATAATTCTCATTCTTATCTTCAATTCAAACCATTGTATTCCTGTAAAGGAAATTTCAATTTACATAGAAGAATGACTGGTTTGAAYGATACACATTTACTGTTAAAATGCAGAACTTGAAACAGATGAAGGACGCTAGGAATGAATTTATGAGATTAACACACACCTCTACACATCAGTTGGGAAACTCTTTGTAAGAGTGCAGATAGTACGTGCTTGATACATCCTGGTGGTGCTTTTGTGTAGATTGAGAGTTGTATTGATTCCGTAGAAGCACACAGTGGGAGTATGTTTTTATGTAGATTATTTCATTGGTTAGCCAGTATAGGAAAATAGAGAAGATCTTAGCTTGAGTATTTGAGAAAACAKAGTGGTACCCCATTTGAATGAATTACCTTCATCTTCTTCTCAAAGACTTTCTCTGATCAGAGAYTGTATCAAAGAATTGGCTTACTTTTTGTGTGTCTTGCAAGTAAAGATTTTTCAGGTTCGAAGAAAAAAAMCACTTTGATAGAGCTGCAATAATTGTTTGATGTGTCTGATCAAGCTGCCTGAGAATACAAATAAAACATATATGTTTGTATGGTAATGATTAGAGAGGGTGATATCAGTTTCTAAAATTCATATTTATCACTATAACCTTGGATTTTTCCAACGTGATGTCAAGTACTGTTCAAGTACCTGACTTAAGGCTGTTTTCAGTGTATTTTCAAATCACCCAGAGTTGTTAGTTTGAAATATGTATTTTAAATTTTTGAAAGATTGCGTTTGTCCTCATTCCTTTGTGTTGCAGATTTGTGAGCTGTCTGTGGAAACCACTACTTTAAAAATAGTGTCAAAAGCATGTCAAGTACAATGACAATGCACATTTTGCAATGAGCATTTGCTCAACACAAAGAGATCTGTGAGATCTACTCTATGGCAGTCGTGAAGGTGATAACCCCTTACAAACAGCACATCTTGAGATTAATAAACACTRCCTTGGTTTCAGCATCTGGAGTGTGAGTTCCATTTTGCATAGAGTGACCTTGGTGGAAGCACTGAAACAGAGATGTGTTCCTGTGTGCGTGTGCGCAGGTGCGTGTGACTGAATTTATGACTTGCTGTTAATACCAGCTACAAGGAAATAACATCCCTTGCTATTTCCTGCTTTCCTACTTTATCATTATTACTTTACAGCTTTATTCATCCAGGAGATATACAAAAGAACATCTTTACCTCTGTTGTTATCAATGTTGTTTCCTTTAAAATAATGAAAGAAAACATYGCTGAAATATTCCCTCATACATTTTTGTTTGAGGCCAAATTCAATAGCTGCTGATGTCAGATGAAAGACTGATATTGAATTAATTGAGTGCCTAGCCTTTATTAACCTTTATACAATGTGAGATAAATAGTCACTGCAGGTAACCCATTGCAATAGACAGCTGGCAACAGGTGGTGTACTTGTGCCTTCTCGTAACTGTAGGKGTCGGGTTTCTGGGTTTGTATCCTTCCACACTGGTCTTTCTGGCTGCTTCCTTTTGAATGCAATTCATCTTCATCAGTTCTCTGCTGAGAGAACAGAACCTACTCATCAGTTTTACAGCCARCAATACTTTTCATTGTTGTCCAGAAAAGGCTTCTAAGGGGAGAACTATTTTATTTTTTTTAAGGAAACACTGCTATGCATTACAAATTTGCTATGTGAGTGAAAAAAAATTTAACTGTAATTATTTTTTATGGACTAACCCAGTATTTTGTTTTATTTTACTACTGCCTTTTAAAATGTCCTGAAGAAGGACAGGGATGGTATCCATTCCATGTGTGCAGTGTTTCTTTGCTGTTCATCTGGTTCTGCAGAAATGGCTGACCTACAGACAGCTACACTAAGGAAATTCTGTTCACAGCAATATATTTTCTTCTACTTTTGAATTTCAGTTTTATTTTTCTGAGGCAATAACCAGTGTTAGGATGCCTGTGAAGAAACTTGTTACTAAGAGCCAAAGGTGGGGGAAGCTTCATAATTTGCAACCAGAGGTTTTGAAAGTAATGTCCTGAAGAGTCAAAATTGGCCCTGGTTTAGATCACGTGATGCAGTCTCATGCACACACACACACACACACACAAAATACTAACAATAAAAACATTTCAAAAAAAAAATCAGCAAAAGAAGCATCATGAGATGAATAGACGTTTTCCGATAGAGGGCCCAATTATTTCTCAGTGAAGTTTTCTTCCAATATTTTGTACCCAGGGAGTGTCTTCTGCCTCATATCATACCTTAGAGAATTGAAGTATTCTACATGGTAAGTTTAATAAAATAGCTGAGTAGCACACTTTAGAACCTAGTCACATAATAAAGCCACATAGCTCTGCATTTTCAGACCATCTGTATTGTGAATATAGCAACAAGTCATTCACATCATTTGCCATACAATAATAGTCAGGGAGCTATTTTAGGAGCAATGGTCCTTACATTGCAGACATCTAGCAAGACACTGCAAAATACAATTTATTTACTTCAGTGCTTCACAAAGATTAACTCTATCCTTAGGAGGCTAATAACCCTAGGCTCCCTTAATAGTCCATGGAAAGAAATAAGATCTTTCAGTTGTTTCTGAGCAGACCCCTGACTTGAAGGATGCAGACCATTTGGAATGAGTACAGAAGAGAGCAAGAAGAGGTTTCAAAACACTGATCTGCTCATAAAGACTGTGGAAATTTGACTTGTCATGAAGGGGAAGGATAACAGAGGGATATGATAGTTTCAAAACACATGGCAGACTGCTGCAAAGTCTGTTGTCCATGTAGAAAGTGAATAAGATAAAACAATAATACAGTAAGGAAGATTTATATTAAACAGTAGAAAAATCTTCCATCAGTATAGATATRGAAGCATGCTGAAAGAATTCCTCCCAGTAGAATACAAAGACTCTGTCATTTGTGAGCATTAAAAGCAGACACCTCTAAGGAATGCCATAAATATAACTGATTCCACCTGGAGAAATCAGCAGAATAAATGATCTATGGAGGCTTCCTGAAGCCCTGTGATCTTATGGCTACCTTAAGGATAGTTCTAGTTTATGGAATGGGTTAAGGAGATTTCTGTRTTCAAATGAACTTTTAACTTTTGCAACCATTATCCTTATTTAGTGTGCTAGAATATCCACTGAAAGGTTATCAGATGCTGTGCTTCTCTTCCAATAAGAGATAATCAGCCCATGGATTCTGTAATTGATTTTCTGCCTATGAGCAGCACTTCATACGTCATTCACTTGACACTACATTGTGTTCTTACAATACACATGCATATTAAGGCATTTGAYGTTATCACCTTCAGTATTTTCTTAGCTCAACTGAGAGATTTGATTCCCCAGTGATCCTATTTTTCCTATGATAATTCAGTTTACTAATAAAGTGTTCTGAACTGTGAGTCAAGATTTATATCCAGTTTTTGTTCTAATACTTAAAGCTTTTTCAATCATCTCTYCATTCACTGCTCCTACTAAAAAAGTAGACTTCACTGATATTTTTTCAATGAAACAATTTTTTTGCATTGATATACATATGTAATAGAGACATATTGGGTGTATTTCTCCTTCCATTTTTATAAATGAAGTAGAAAATAATTATCATTAACCAAATTCACTTATTATAGATTTGTAATTCAATATTATTTGTCTCTGTGTTCTTGTCATAAACAATTCAGTGGGTTTCGTCCTATAGGATAYGTTAGTATGTGCATTTTAGGTGAAAACAATGATAAATTTAGCAAAAAGTGAGAGACTAAGGTTTCAAATGGGCTGTTTTCATATTTTAAATTAATATAACAGCAACATCTTCTTTAACCAGTTATTTCTTGCAAGTCCTTTAGTATTGTCCTCAATCTGAAATTCTCAAGTATTAAGGATTGAGATCTTACATTGTCATTTCCTAATGGTTAAACTGAATCTATAATTTTTGCAAGCACTCTAATTGAGATTCATGAGATTAAAGTTTTGGTTTAATTAGACTTTTAATGGTGACAGCAACAAGTATGACACTGGTTAACACTTTTTCAGTGAGTACAAACTCAATGAATTTCTGTCCAGCACCACTTTTTGTCCTTTTCTTACAACATTTATTAAACTCTTCCAGGCACTTTATTTGAAGTATTTTACCAAAGTTTACCTGGTTAGAAAAAAAATACAAAAACAAACAAACCAAAATAAAAGCACTATAAACATTGCCAAGTGAGTTGAACTACAGAAGTATTAAATACAGAAATATTTAAATCCACAAGGATCTGACCCTACAATCACATAGTCAAGTTACTAATAGTGCAATTTTAAAAAAGATCATAAATTCACTAAAAGCATGCAAATGTGAATGTGGCTATAGGTAATTTCAATCAGCTTCCTACAACAGTAGTTCAAGATCATCCTAATCTTAATCTTACTTTATTCTACTTCACATTGTTCTTTGCAAAACTATATAGATTTTTTAAGCAGCATGATATTATATTTTTTTAATTTTTTTTATTCTCTTTCTGTAAATTAAGTAGAGCAGTTAATCTGTGCAATAGGTACGATTTAAAGCAGTTAATCTGTGCAATAGGTACGATTTAAAGAGCCTGCACATCCCCTAGGTAAACTGAGGTGTTATTTTGCTGTTGGAAGCACACAACATTTATACCTTGTATAACAGCTAAATCAAATTATTTAAAAAAATAAAATAGGGATAAGTATGTGGTAAAGTTGTTTCCTATAAAATCTGCTATATTCTTTCAATTGTTGTAGGGAGGCCAGCAAATAAGAATAGCAAATTATTTTCATACACAACATTATGAAGTTGTRTGATCTCTAGTAGSACAGAGGTCATAAATCAGCAGTAAAATGGGCAAGAGGATATAAAATACCATGACATTGCGTAAAGGAAGTGCAAGCCATCTTCAGTGTCATTCTGCTCGGTTTTGCTCTTTGGTAAGAAAGGCTAGAYGACCTGAATTCATGCTACAGACTGTAAATCAGCAAAACATTAAAGAGATTTCTATTTTTAAAAATCTTTAGTCTGATGAAAATTTTCCTGCACACATTATTTCTGGGCATTTGCTATATGAGGAGACCAGTGCCAGCTCTTTAGGGTTACAGATCCATATCATTGGAAGCATTTTTATTTTAGAAGTTCAGAATTATGGAAATATTAATGAGCATAATTTTTTATTAAATAAGTAAATAAATGCCTATCACTTGTGAGGCAAAGGAGAAACTTGGAAAAAAATGTTCTTTTAAGAACTGCAGGAAAACAAAAGGCATATTTTTTAGCAATCAAATGTAATCTTTATTTTTCTGTAAACTGCCTTGAATTTTGATCCTTGACTCAGAATTTTAAGTGTTTGAGATTGGCAGTGCTTCATATGCGTAGTCTTCTTGGGAGAAATTTTCTTTCAGCTAGTAGATGAACCATGAAATTGCTGAAATCAAATGGAGTTTCAGGATTGCACAGAGAGCAGAGGCAGTTTTTCTTTGTTTACAGCAGTGGATAAAACAATGTGCCTGATGAGCTAAGCCAAGGAGAAGCATTTCTGCAGAGATACATTCTGAGTTTTTTCTCTYGGATTGAATCAGTGAACCAAATTCTCTGCTGCTATAAATTGTTGCAGATTACATTTTCGTTAAAGGATTGCTGCTGTCCAGTCTGTGCATCTTCTATTTACGCTCCTGTGCTTACTGTTCTAAAATTCCAGCCAGGATTCTCACAGAATCACATGTACCACTTATGTTTCTGATTCCCTTCACAAAGTCAATTTTGCACCACTAAGGGCTTTAGAACTAGCATTGGAYTGCACAATGTATATAGCAAAGGAAGAACATTTATTCTGTGTGCATTCCTCTAAAGGGAGTAATTAAAGGGGCAGGGAGGTATTGGTTTAAATTGCTTTGGTATGGAATGAGGTATCTGATAGAAAAGGTAACTTTTAAATTGACAGAAAGATGTGGACAGTCTTTCTGAAGAATGAACTGATGTTAAACTATGTGTCTATTAGGAATAATTGCATCTTGYAAATTATTACCTTCTGAATTCCCATAAACAATAACAATCCACTGTAGGTGTTACAATGCTAACGATAATTGAGTAAAAAGASTATTGAAATTGCAATTATTAGAACCTTTTCTTTCTTAAGATGCTTTATCTGTTGTGGTAATTCAATTTAATTAAATTTTCAGAGGTTAGAAGTTATTTTTTTAAGCAACTTTGTTAAATGACTGGTACTTCAAGCAGTAATAACTATCAAGGTCATGTCATTTTTTTTCCCATCATATCCTACAGAAGGARTTTCTTAAAGCCTCTAACCATTTAAAGGAGAGGTAATAGGCAATGTACTTAGGGCACATTGATAAGGGGATTCTTCTTGGGGAGAATTTGCAGAAGAAAATTGATGTGCTTCCCCCCCCCCCCCTTTTTTTTTTTTTTTTCTTTTATTACAGATCAGCTCACTAGAATTCACAAGAAAATCAGACAATGTTTTGATGAGTGTAAAGAGATGTCCTCTAAACAAAAGTAAAATGACTCTGTTATATCTGGGATCCTAATACCACAGATTTAGAAGACCCAAAAGGAAGTAGTCTCACAAACTAGAGTGCATTCACTTACACATTCATTAAGATGATAAATAATTACCAAGGGCTTGCATGTACACTATTTTTTTTCACACACAGGAAGTATACTTTTACTAAGTTAAAAAAAATCTATTTAATTTAACGTACAAGTCTTTTCAGAGATGGCTTTTAAGTGTAAGTGCTGTGGTATAATGTTGGGTGTCCATAGAAGAAAKAATGTCATGTGGTGAAGAAAAAGTACATGGGTTTTTTGCAGCTGGCTTTCCTTTAAAGGCAAAAACATCAAACAAACAGGTGTTTGACAGGTGCTCAGAGATTTGGAACATTCCAAGTTGGCCCAGCAAAAAAGAATTTGTGGACCCAGCACAGGTGAGATGATGCATGGTAAATGCAGTCCAATTTTACACTTGCAGAGTTTATTTCATTTGTTTTATCACATCAAATTTAACTGTAGTACCTCTTCCTTTGACTTGATGATCCTGCARATCATCCTTCATTGTCATATTTAATGCTATCAACATGAACTATCTCACTGCCATGGTACTGGACTTGAAACAAGCATGGGAAGAGTAATATAAATGCATGGCAATGCAGAGTAGGACTTCAGCAATTTTTTTCACATATGATGCTCCTCAGTGTCAAGTCCTATAAAAACTTCCCTATAAGACTGCAGTTTTTGTGGTATGAAAAGTTATTTTATCCTAATTTAGTTTTCCTTATTCATACGCTTTTGTGTTCAGACAAGAAGGAGAAAAAKGGTAAATACTAAAAGTCAATCAAGTTTTGTACAAAATCCAAATTATACTTCAGAATCATGTAAAAAGAGATATTTGGAAGAATAAATGTTACCTTTTTTTGGGCAAAAAAAATCCAAACCAAATAATTTCTAGCCAAGGATGAAGTATTCTAATTCAGAAATATATGCCTGTACACCAAAAGATCTTCAATGCAGATTCTTTATGCACYTTTCCATAGCTTCACCTTCCTGGATTTTCATCTGCAGTAAACTTTTAGAAATGACAGACATTTACATCATGAAAATTTTTGTTTTCTGGGAAAAGCCCCTCATTTTTATGGGAAACTTTCAATTAAGTCTACCAATTCTGCTACAAAAATTATGCTTTTTTTCTGCTAGCTCAGRTAATTGGTTTCCCACTTCTATTTCTGTTTTACCTATAGAGAAGCCTGTCACAAATACAGAGGCAGGTAGGGTGTGTATGCCATAGGAACAGGTGACATGAAAGGACACCACTGGATTTGAGAAGCTGTGATAGCTTTTATTTCATACTGAGCTGAAAGTAAATTTTAAAAGTATTGTGTAAAGACCAATCTGTGTTGGTYTCTGTAGTCCCATAAAAAGTAACAGTGCTTTGTTTAATAAAAACTTTTCTTCTTCTTCTTTTGCTCTGTGTTGGGGGCAAAAAACTCAACAAATGAACAAATAAACAAAGTTGAATGTCATCAGACAATGAATAATTGATTACAATATTTATTTTGTTATTGTACATTGAGGCAGGCAAAAATAGGGGAATTGTTAAATACCATCAAAGCCTAACCAAGACAAATATTTTGGTTCAATGTTGAAAAATATTTTAGTTCAGTCTTAAATGTGAAAGTCAGATGCACTGCTGGATTTTAATAAGTGGATTTTCAATTTAGCCAGTTGTTTCTTTTCACAATATCCAGACACCTAGTGACTGATTTGTGCCAGGTGGCATTTCTCCAAATATGTGTTATTTCCATGTCTCTGTTCACAGCTTTCTGGAGACAGATAAAAATACACCAGAATATCATTCTACCATGGATGAATGAAAATGGATAGGACACATTTAATAGCAGACTAAAAAAGCCCTACAAAGCAGAAGTTTATTAATGAGTTTAGGGTAAATGAAAGTAGCATTAGAAAGCTAGAGAAAAGCTAGAAGATCATGCTAAATGTGTTTGAAAAATGAAAACACGCACCCCAGAAGAATGGATCTATACCAAATRTAATAAATCACTGTAATATAGAAGCTTAAAATAATCACTGTTATATCCTGATTATCAGTGTTTATAGCAGTTTATGATAACCTTTAAATAGCTATTTCATTAGTCAGGTGCTTGGAGTAAAAAAAKAAACTAGATGACTGTCAAATTGACAGAGCTCTCTGGTTTATTTGGAATCACAGAACTCAGAAGTTTGCTGTAAGTATGCATTTAGTCCCTACCASTTTGGTGCTTCAAAGGTAGGTCTCCCTGACAGAACTGCAGAACAGCAAAGAAATCAAGGTTTCCCATTTCCTTCTCTGTGCTGAAGACTCCCATTCAGGAGCTTGATGTAGGGCATATCTGGCCAGTGTGAAACTTCATCAAAGGGTCTTTGTTCTCAGAAAGAAAGTCTTAGAAGGAAAAAAGCTTGGAGGTGGTCTCCTTACCAACTGGGAAGGAATATTTTTTCACTCCCTTCTTTTTGTGGGTCTAAAATAGGAACCACATGTTGGTGATATGAATATGTTTCAGGAAGGGAAGATGAAAGATATTAACTGCTGTGTGGACAAGATATCCCTGAAGTGCATATGAAAAAAAAGAATTATAAAAAAAATTGGGGTTTTTTATGAGTTTGGCCAAGAATAAAAGGGTGAGAAAAATTAKTAACAATAAAAAGGATTTTCATTGCCAGTAGTTTCGAATCTATTTTTTTTAATACTTTATATTTCTTCTTTCCAAACTGTGAAATCTATATCTTCTCACTGAAGATTTTAAAACAGCAAAAGAACAAAACAAGACAACAAAAGAGCAATGCATTGTTTATATAACCTGTAGTTGTTATCTTGGACTCTTGCATATATTAGAAGAATAGGACTAGATTGTAGCAGAGAATTACTGTGTTCAAGATAGAAATGCATTCATTAAGAACACCTTACTCTTGATTCTTAAAGCATTTTAGACTCCCTGTCCACYGTCCAGAGAAGAAAAATGAAATTAGCATTTGTAASCATTTCCCAGTTACTAAAATATAGYTATCTGATAGTTTTAAGAAAAGTTARGGGATTGTCAGATCCTGCTGTTTAAAAGCTGTAGATTGACCATTAGTGGATTTTGAAAAATATGTTTTCCTCTTCATTTCTCTGTCTCCAAGGTTTTTTAGCAATATTGATCTTCAAGTCAATGCATCATTATGTTGTTCTGTGAAACCACTCATATCCTATTGCTATGTACTTGCAGCCACTGGGGAAAAAAAAAGTGTATTTTCAAAGAAATAATACTTGGATTACAAGCAAAATCAAGAAAAGGAAAAGCAACAAAAGGAATTTCACTTGAATCTACAATCAATAATATTTGACCTTATCTGGTGCTTAATTGGTTGGTTCTTCAAGTGTTTAGAGTGGTGGATTACTTACGCTGGTTAGTGGAGATGTTTTACAGCAACTATGCACCTTTGTATTGATCAGGGAGTTGTGCTTGGTCATGATTACACTGTAATGGGCCTTGCAATGGACAGAATTTACTTGAACACTGTTAGCTCTTCATAAGCCACCACTTGTTCACAGAATTGCTCGACTGTTCTGTTCTGTTCTGTTCCAGGACTGAAAGGCACTGAAGCAATAATATTAGGAGACAATTTATAAAGCAGTGTTATCAAACTGCAAAGATTAAAATTGAAGTAGAAAGGATTTGTGAGCTGTGAAGAACTGTCAATACTATTGACTAGTTTTGATTTTAAYTTTAAGTTTATTCAATTATTGCTATATGGAAGTATATATGTGTAGAAAAACATGCTTATCCATACAGGTGCCCACAATAGATTGGATGTGTCCTGTAAGTAGGATTATGATTGAGCAATTATATAAACACATCTTTGTTCTTTAGGTAGTATTCAATAAAGACAGATTTTTTTTTTCCTTTCTTATTCTAATTCTTACACTAGTTTTAATTTTATCCTTGTTAAAATTTAACTTCAGGTAAATGTGGATGATGGCCAGMTACTGAGAACAGACATTCATCAATTAATGATACTCTGTTAAAAAGGACTAAGAAATGTATTACCTGTAGTTCTGTTCATTTTCTTTACTGCATTAAATTTAAGCATATTTCTTCCATTTCTATGAAATGTAAAAATCTCTTTAGACTTCTTTTAGGTCAGAGTTACATTTAGGCATGGGTTTTTAATTATTGTCATTAACAGGAATTCCTCTACTTACTAAACCTCCAGTTTCATGTAGATTTCAGTAACGTGACAGCCAAGCATAGAAATCCTAAAAAGAACTCATTATCCAAATTGTGTGTCCTTGTGTAATTATGCAAGTCATTCAGCAAAACACTTCTGTTATCATTAAACAGCCAGTTGGCTCCTGTATGTTGATATGCAACCACAATGACTTCAGCTGAGGAGATAGTTAGTGTTACAGTGCATAAAATAAACACAGAACTGTTGACATGACATATTTAGGACAAAAGAAGCATACATACAGTAGTTAGGAAAAAAAAAACAAAACAGCATGCTGAATATTTTTGGTTTGGAGAGACTGTACAATTTGTTCATATAAATCCTTTGCTGAGTTTCTTTTTCAGTTATGAATTCAGAGCATACCCTACAGCACTTTCTCATGCAGCAGCAACTAATTGAGGGAATTCTCTCTATTATTTATGGACTTTACATTAGCTTAAAATTCCTCATATTTCACAAACAGTTTCTTTAGGATAGAGGAGCATAACTTTGATCTAGATTCTCCAGTTAGATTCCATTAAATTCATGTAACCTTATTGCTTCTCAGCCTATGTCCCAACACTGGTTTTATCTGAAGAAAATGTTCTTCTTGAGCTGAAAGAGCATGATGCATCTTTTAATAGAATTATTTTTCACTGGAAACATGTCAGGACAGCAATTGAAGCAAAGAATTTATATAATGCAGCATGGAATGCAAAGCATCTGAGACAAGGGCAGAGTAAAAAAAAATTATTTACAACAAAATCTGGGTATATGTGTATGTGCATGTAAAGGAAGTAAATAAGACATTATTTATATATGTGAATTTTTCTCCCATCAGAAAGGCAGTGTGTTTAACATTGAAATCTGTGTATTTGATMAGTAAAACACCTTATTTTCTTAATGTAAATGATAAGAATAGCAATTTTTTTTGTCCTACAAGTGTAATTTTCTTTACCAGACATACATTTTTCGTTTGGAGGACATTTTTCATCTGGGTGACCTTTCAAACAATCATCTGYACGCAGACAAGTGTAATGAATCTTCTTCTGTTTTTTCTTTTCAGTTCCACTAGGTATTTGTGACAGGRTAGTTCATTATGGTTTTTTCTTCTGGAAGTTGCCTCAAACTTTTTTCGAATGAAAGACATTTTTTTCCCCTCTTTCAAGAGGAAGATAAAAATAAAATCAAGTGTTTCTGAAAAAGTCTTGACAGAACTGTGAAATGCAAGCAGTAATTCCAAGGACTGGATAAAATGTAACACAGACTAGGATATTATTTGTGGCCATAACAATTAATGTAGGAAATATATTTACATGTGTTTTGCAAAATGGACTAGAATCTCTGRAGGGGAAAAAAAAAGTCACAGTAGTTCTTCCTCTTGCTCCAAGTTTATTTTTATAAACTGAATATGCTTATTAGTTTGCTTACATACGTAACTTCAGACAACCGAAATTCCATTTCTATTTTAATTAGCAGAAAATCACACAACTTACAAAATGTCTTTTATGTACATTTATTGGTTTTGCTTTAGAGCCTGCCTATACTGTAAATATGCCTGGAACTGTGTCAAGGCAAGGAGGGCAACTGGGGACCCTGTATCTCTGTGCAGCCTCAGGAGCAGTGTGGCTGGATGCTGACTGCCTGCTGGGAACAACCCCTGCCCCATGCTCTCCTCCCCACACTGTGACTGGGAGAGGTTGTTCCAGGAGACAGCCACTCTAGGCTCTATTTCACTTAGGCACTGGTGGTTTTTTTTCATGTAATGATTGTGAGACACTGAAGTAATTGAGATGTTACCCTTAGTGATTKAGCCTTCTAGGTTCTTTGATTGGTGTGCCTAAAATAAAAGTGAAAAAAAAAAATCCCAACTCTAAAATAATTACTGTTAGAAACATGTATATGTCTAGGTATGAAATTACACCTCTTTCCAATCTCATAAAAAAAAAAAGGTCATCCAGTGATTCATAAAGGCTAATTAATTGAAGTTTTCCCCATAACAAAGTGCATATGTCAATGATGTAGAAAGCAAGCTACTGCTAGAAACTATTCCTCCACTAATCAACACTGTGAATAAAACAATAAAAAAGCAAAACTATAATTTTTATAACTGGAATGTAAATTCAAAAGTGAAACATAACAGAGGAAATGATATATGAAAAAATCAGCAGGAAAATGTCTGAAAGCAGAATATATTCCAGTGATCAGTTTTAAAATTTGGTCTGAAATATCTGAAATATCCTCACTAGCAAACATTTAACTTGCTTTATTTATTACTGGAGTTTACAGTCAAAAAATATCATGGCATTAAACAGGAAGAATGTTGGTAAAATATGTTAATTGGCAATTAAAAACAAGGATCCTGATATCATTTACTCCATTAAATTTGAAATAAAATTACCTCTTACCAATACAAGTTCAATATCAACTTTTGACTGGGARTAGGCAGTAACTCAGATAAGAATTTTTTTTTCCAAATCAGTTTTTCATGACAACTCCAAGGGGGACAAGCAAAGAAGGGGGCCTGATGCAGCTTTCTTCACATAGCAGAGAGTAGGAAAAATGCCATTCTCATTCTTTGTTCATTATTTAACCCCTGTAATTTCTTCTCTGCTTCTTAAAAAGAGCTGTATCGTCAGTTACTTTGAAAAGYACAAGTATTTCAAACCTTTTGATTATAGATTGCCAGGAGTGTAGCCTTCCTTTTGTCTACTTTAAAGATCTAAATTGGCCTTAGAGAATCTAAAGCACCTCACAGATCTTTTTGATTAGCATTCATAATATTTGAAAGTGCTGAATTTTTTCTCTTCTTTGAATGCCAAAATCTCCTCTGGATAAAAGAGGAGTTCTGTACMGTTACTTAGGGATAGTGGAAATTCTAAAAGGAAATCCTGTGATTCAATGGAAAATTTCATCCATAAGAGAGGTGTATAAACCTGACCCTCATGACTGCACTACCAGTAATTCAAATAAATTCATATATAAACTGGCATTGGGTCATAGCACAAGGTACAGTGGTTATTGCTGTGCTGTGATGGATGGGCACATAATAATGTCAAAAACTGATACTGAATCATGAAGGGTCTTCTACCTTCAAAATAAGCAACCTTCACCCTGCCTTCAAAATCGTGCTCGGGAAGGGAACTGTTTCCCTTTCTTGGCCCAGATATATATTTCAAAAGCTTATTCCCTGATACTTGTTATATTCACAAACTATTTCTGCTAGCTGCTTGCTTGATTTACRGCAGAAGGGATTCACTCTACATGAGAAATCATTGTCTGGAATAAATAATACAGAAAGGGTATGCACAGCATAGAAGACAACCTCAGGTGAATGGCAGGCAAGAGGGGGTGATAGGAGTTATGTATGCTTTACTTATAACTGATTTACTCCCCTTTGTGATGTATAGGTGGCATGGTGCACACTGTGAATCTTAAACATTTGTATTTCTGTTTCAGCTTTGGAGGGAGAAATACKGTGCTCTGTATTAATTGGATAACTTTGGCTCAAGCTTTTAAGTGTGACAAATGGAGATGTGCCAAACTGCATGAAAGTAATTCTGGTTGTCAGTGAACCACAGTGGCTGCCAGTTTGTAGACAATTTCTAGTCTTCTTGAGTCTGTCACATCTCTTTCACACTAGCTATTTACCATCTGAATAGAAAGCCAGCACTGTGAGACATAAATAAATGTATTTGTCTTTAATATGACAGTGCTTCTTTGAGGGACTTGTGCTACACTGAGTTACACATCATGAACCAACCTGAACTTCTGCAAWGACACAAATTGCAGACAGGTATTCTCCAGCAAGTAACAAAATGCTGTGGGAAGTCAAAGAATGYAATTAATAATGAGGCGACTTTGTGGTTACCATGTAATTTTCYTATGCTGGAATGATGTTTGTGTTAGGTTAGCTCATTCTCCCCAGGACACCTGAAAGGATATTTGCGACAGAAYAAACAACCTACCCCTGCGGATGTGACAGCAGAAGGCTTTGTTGCTTTATGAGTCTGATCCAAAGATGCCTTATGTTCCTTAGTTTACAGGAAATCCAGGRTAAACCTTTTATTTACAGATAGGGAACTCTTGCCAGAACAGAATAAAAAAGCAGTTGATTAATCAGCATGCAGCCTTCATCTTGTAGGGTCTAGCTGCCTGGACCTTTTTAACATTTGGAAGATTAGCCTTGGTGAGAGAAATGTTCTGTGGAAATGCCTTTGATAGCTCTGTGTTTTAGTCTATCATGCTTTGGAAAGGCGATTCCTCAGGGTTTGAAAAAGTCTGCATGCTAGAACAGAGGATGTTCATGGCTGGGGAAAAAAATTACCTTGTTCTAGTTCTGTACTGCTGCCCTTTGAAGCAAAATGAGAGGAAAGCTTGCTCTGCAACTTCAGTTGATAAAAATCTGTTTTCTGGAACATTACCAAGTCYAAACATATATCATCTACAAGAAATAAGGCAGACAAAGGATTTTATTCCTAAATAAGCTTTGAATACCTAGGCAACTGGTAAGAAAACAAAAATAARGAACAGTGCCCTCCTAGTTTGACCCTTAAATTACGCAGCTGTTCATTACCAGTATTATATATCTCATTCTGCCCTTTGGAAGGAAGGCATGGTGCACAGAGCTGGAACAATTACTGAATTATATTACAATAAGAAAGGCTTCCTAAAGTGTCACATGCATGTAGAGGAAGATAAGAAAGGCCAGCTTAAGTTCTTGGCATTTTAAAGAAGGCAATCAAGAAACCCTTTGAATTCTTTGGTGTTCTTTCCCTGCAGTTCATCTACATTTTTATGCAAGTCTGACAAAGCATCCCATTCATGTGTCAGCACTCTCGTCTCTGGATGCATTAGTGTTTATTACAGACTGAATTTGCAGATGCTACCATTTGAAAACAGTAATAAAGCCAGTTGTGTGGCCTTAATATTTATATAATTAATAATGATTTCATGCTTCTCTCCCCAGTGCTTCTGAAATAAAAACTGCTACATTAGCATGGTCAAGCATAACAGGGCTCAATAAAATCCTGTAAGCCTAAATTGTTTTGCCATAACAGGCTTTGAATTTTACTCTGAAATAAAATGTGTTGTGTTAATCAGCTTACTGTTAATGAATGATTTGGGTGAGACATTTGGCACATTTTTGCACATTTAGCTGTGGGATTATTTTTTTAATATTGATCACACATCAAATGTATACTCTGAAATGTCTTGAATCTTTTGTATTTGAAAATAACAATGTACATTTTTCATCTCCCAAAAGATTATCTGTGAATATGGTCTGGAAATTAGCCAAATTAAAGTTTTTTTATATTTCCAGAGAGTGTTTCTCTTCATGCATTTGGATGGTACTGAGAAAACCCATAATCACACCCAGACTTTCAATGAAGCAAAAGTCGTACAATATTTCAGGTTGATATATTACTTATCCAGAAATAGAGCCTGTTGGTAAAAAGAATAAGGATTAGTCTTTTAGTTTATTCAATGCAAAAGTGTTTTTTGTGACTACATGTTAAATGTTTCCTCATGTTGACTAAGGACAAAAAAAAAAGGAAAATTAATAATACAACAGGCTCTCTATTCTATTTTTTTCATTGGGAGTAGAAGAATTCAGGYATTCCTACATTTTGAAATGGAAAAAAAATATGTTGGCAGATTGGGAGAGCATTTAAAGATTYATGGGGTTTTTGTTCATCTATTTGTTTTTTTCTTATTCTATTGATTTGTCACAGTGTTGAAAGTGATGGATTCAGTACATTATCTGTCAATAAGGATCAAATTCTAGCAAATATTCTGTAAAAACCAACAARGGAATTATTAAGGACAGTAAAAATTTTAGAGTCTGTCCTTCTGTTGTGTAAATATTATAAATCTTCAGAAAAAAAAGTATAATCAAAGCAAACCCTTTTTATTACAAAGGCCAAAAAAAAAAAGGAATTACTTGTCTGTTAAATGATCCAGATAACAGAGTTTATATGTCTGGGGTTTGGGACTGATGAGCAAATACAGAGAGAGCTCTGATATGCTTACTGTGTGGCTATGCCCAAGAAACAAGATCTCCTTTATCAGAACTGAAAGACACTTTTATTGCTTTTGTCTCAGATGCTCTTTAACTACAYTCACAGAGTAGCTTTACCAGAACTTCTAAGGATTGTGTGTGAGGGTTCTTGTGTCTTTTGTCTTATATTCTGTTTACTTTGCTCTGCTGTAATCTCATCACGAAAAGCTTGTATCACTCCTAATTTCAATAATATCTCTACTGTGTAGATGAGGCAGAAATCACTTATCCCCTTGCTGCTTTCTCAGTGACCCAAGCATAGCATGCTTGAGAAGGAAAATAACAAAGTCCTCAATGGTTTTTGCTGTCTCCTTGCACAAGTACCTCAAGTACTAAAGTACTTACACTACAAGGGAAGTTGTAACTGACTTATGCAGTAACAGTTCAGAAGTCTCTCAGAGACAAAAAAAAATTTGGTCTTCAAGACATCTGTTTGTCTTTTACACTTGAGTTTCCAAAACTTAAGCAGACCTCAATCAGAAGCAATGTCATGTGAAGCATAAAACCATATGGAAATCCACCACAGAAAGAGCAAATTCCCTCTTTGCACAAAGCAGTCTGTGGTGGAGAAGACTCTGAAGRGAGAATGTGTGTGGGGTTCTGGTCCACATGCTTACGCTGCAAATTACTATGTATGTGGGCATCACTGTGCCTGCATAACTCCTCTTCTGATGAGTGTTGGGCTGTGTGTGGACTTCATGCTTATTATTTGCTTATATTATTTGTTAATGGTCAATAGATGAGGTCAGAAGGGGAAGTTCAGGACAAGAAAGTGGGTTTTACAATTGTTCTGTATAATAGAGAGTTTCCAAGAGGAAGCACAATATGAAAAAGCTTTCATGGGGTTRATYGAGTAGAACAGAGGATCCTTAGCTCCATGTAAAGCTACAAATAGTGTAGGCATTATTTTAAAACTAGAAATTGTGTGTTATTAGGATCTTGACAATTCAGATTTAAATTATCTTTACTRTTGTAAATGAAAGCCATTACTAAGACACTCTCCTAGATTGCTCACTGAAAATTAAACTGTGAAAGCTTGCCAYTGCATTGTTTTAGCAATATGTTTGCTTTCACAGAAGTTTTGCTTTTGAATAAGAGAATTGCCCAATTGAAGTAAAGCAATATCTTTCAACTGGTAATGCTACTATCTTATARGATTAGGAGCTCTGGTTTTGATCTTTCAGGATAGGGTTTGAATAATGTGGTTTGAGTTATTTAGAGTTACAATTTATTATGAAAAGTAAAACTGTGAAAATCCTTTGGGAGAAAGAAACATTTTCAAATAAATTTTAAAATACAATTGGAGAGTTAAATATAATTTTTTGTTTCTTGTCCTGACATTAGTCTGGTTAGCAATAATGTTTGTTGCAAATTTATATTTACAAGTAAAACTGACCTCATTTCATTGTTTATACATGGCTGATATTGAATAGTATTGGCTTATTCCTATGTCTCTCTTACAGAGACAGATACTGGGGTGACACCCTCTGACTTTAGTGCTGCTGTAATAGCTGATACAGTTGGGGATTTGGTTTATAATGTCTGTGAGCAGTTCTGCCCTGAGAGGAAATAAAAAGAGAAGAGGATTTACATTTGTTTTGTGATTCTTTGTTCCTATGGAAATTGAAGACACCTTTTTTTTCTATGAGATGAATTTCAACTTTTCATATCTCTTGAGAATGAATTTCAGGCACCAGGGAGAACAAAAGAGAGCATTTCTAAGTAAGAAGAGTGCTTTCAGCCCAGATACAAAAAACATGACACCCCCCCACTGGTCTGGCTTGCTAGAGGGGTTACTACTCTGTCATCTCTAGCACAGTTATTTCAGTACTTCTTTTGAGTGAAATAAGAAGACTCAAATTTGGGCCTGTGAGCTGCAGATAGCTTTTCTTGAGATCAAACAGAGAAAAGAATGTCTCTTTTGGCTTTAAACATCGGATTGTAAATATAGGGCTGTTGTTCTTATTATTGACAAGTGCTTCTTTGTACCTCTTTCTCTTCACTCTTCAAATTCTATCATCAGCCATTAGCTCCACACAACATAACAGGAGGTATTTTTTTCTTTTTTTTTTTTTTTTAATTTTTTTAATTTATAGCAACTTTGAATGTTTTTTTTTTCTTTATGTCTTCTGCTGCTGCTGTTAAAATATTCCTATCCTTGATTTTACATAAATAAGGCCTCTATGTTTCTCTAAATCAATGTGGTTTAAAAAACCTTTCTCCTGGGGAATTCTGGGTGAATGCCAATTTATCCTTAAAATAAAATGGCACTTTCCTGCTGGAGATTTTTAAGCTCTGGCTGAAATATAAGGATGATTTTGACAACTATCCTAGGATAAAACAGGCTAATTTAGTTGAAGTCAACTGGTATTGGTGTAAACAAAATCAGCCTTTGCATACATGAGACACACATGTACCTTAGCATAAGTCCAATTGTTACTCTAGAAATGTGTTGGAATTAATGCTTTAGGAAATATTTGAATGCTGTAGAACATTTTCCTACTACCCGTCTTAAAATAAGGCATAGACATTTTAAAAGGATATATCAAGTGTCAGTGGGCAATAAATAGAAAGAATTATTTTCTTGTTGAAGCAATTGTTTACATAAGTCATGAGACAAATGGAACAGCTTGTGACAATAGAGAAAGACATATCCCATCAGAATTCTCTTATTCAGGAGGGAAGGATACCACCTCCTTCAAAAACATCACTCTTACTGTTATAATTAACAGGATGCTTTCAATGGTGCATTGCTTCRGGGAGGTACCAAAGGTTTTCCCTTTGTTCTTCTTGGCTTTCTCATTTAACAGGCCAGAAAAGGCCTAAGTACTTAAAGAGCATCCATTGCCATGGTATTAGAGAACTAAGTAATCCACAACCCCCTGTGTTACCCTGTAAGGTATGGAAGTTCTATTATCTTCATTTYATAGATGAGCATAAAGACACAGAGGAACCAAATGACACTGCTAAGGTCACACTCATTGTCTTTGATTTAGAAGATCTCTTGAAAAATCTGTCTTCTGTTGCTTCAGCTGTAGAAGTTAAAGATGCTATGTATACACCTGGTCTTGGCACTTTGGGTGATGTGGTAGGTAGCAGGGAGAGGTAGGCACTTTCAGGGCACAATTCATCTCACAGCAAAGTAAAACCTAGAGGTGTTCAGATGAATCAAGTTGTGAAAGAGCCTGTTAAAAGAATTTAGTTGATTAGCTGAAAGCTATTCTTCAATTAGAAATGTCAGTATTTCATCAGAACATTCCTTCTTCTAGTACCTTCCTCTACTAGATTAGATTTTTCAGAAGCATTCACACTGAAAAATCCCACCTTCTTGCTAAGAATTCTTATCCTTAATGATTCAAATTCTCTTTGTAAGGAATTATAAATCCTTTATCTATCATGTATTAGAAACAGTACATTGTGACTATATCTTTCTCAATGCTTTATTGCTGCACAAGCTTCTACTGTACATCAGCTGCCTTCACTGCAGTCATTAAGTAATTGAATAAAAGACTATAAATTTCCACTAATTTGCAAAATAAAATCTGTTGGTTTTATTGTGGAATTTTTTCTAAYATAGGAATACAAATGTTGGGATAGAGTCCAGTAGTCTCTTATCATAGACATTGTGGGGTCAGATTTGTTCTCATGATAACACTTTCTATGAATTCACAAAATAATTCAATGTCTCCATTAACAAATCAATGGCATTAACCTTTTTCTCTGTCTGGTTATTCTTCTAAATGAAAAAAAAAGCTTATTGACTCAACCTACAGGTTCTAGTAGYCCATATTCTTGCTAAACTAAAATAATTTACTGTGTGGAACTTTATTGCATGCTCTGCTGAAGTCCTGAGAGATGATATTTACTCCATTTCCTTTGCTTCTAAAAATGGAGTAATTTACCATGGTAATCTCACACTRTTTACCACTCTTAAAATATTTGTTTCAGACTTTCCTGTTTATGAGTTGTCATGATGTTATACTTCCCCTTTTAGTTCTGTTTTACTCCTTCAGATCAATTCTTAYACATTTGTGATAACTGGTTTCTGATTTTGTCCCCTTTAAGTATTGGTATACATTTATGATACCCCAGTCAGGTAGCACTCATCTTGTACTTCATTTATTTATAAAATGGGTTGGTGTTAAAAGTGGATTTTCCCTCTGATTAATTTCACCTATTTGTTGGTACTGAATGCCTCCCCAGTAAACAGCAAGTACCAGACAAAAGTACATAACATATGGACAAGGAGCCCTAGCTGATATGCAACTGTTAGCATGAGTTTAAGCAACTGCTTATAGTTGGTGTTGTGACTGCTGCAGCCCATGCTGAGGTGGGCATTTGTGCAAACAAGTATTGCAATCTTACTTAATCAGCCTTGTCAACAAGATCTCACTAACTCCATCTTTTAGCTGAAAAATATCACTCTGAAGGTTTACTGAGAAAACTAAGTAAAGAGACACAGAGAATGCATTCTCAATGCATAACATTTAGAATAGAGAATGTTTTTAATGTTATTGCCTTCTAGGAAAGGGATGTGCAAGACAGCACTGGACAATTTACCAAGAGGTTTATGTCATTCCCATGTTCYGTGACAGCATGGGTACAGAAACTGATAGAGCATAAARTTTCTTTCAAAGYCAGACTACTGAGAAGTTGCAGAGTGATTACCTGAGACTGTGAAATAGATTAATTAACAAAGAAAAAAAATGCAGTGGTTAAGAAAAAGTTCCATATTCAAGGTGTCTTCCAGGTGTTTTCTGCTTTCAGTGCTATTTTTCTCCCCACAGCAGGGAACAAAATTTTCCATTATAATCAGGAATACTGCTAGCACTTAATGCCTGAATTGGGGACCAAAGACAAATTACGATGTAATCAATCTTTTCAAACTTTTGTRAAGGCTTTATCCTCTCACTCTGCACCCAAAAATCCTATTAGTATTATTGGAAGTTTCAGTTGTTTCTTCTTCAGTTGTTTCTTCTTTGGTTTTGTTTGCTTGGCCCACTGTGCTGCACCTAAAGSTTTGGCCCCTTAACCCTTCATAAATCCATGCTGCTATGGTAAGAGATATCTGCAATACTCTGAAAGTGAAATTCAGAAATGAAATTCCATTCTATTTTTTATGTCACAATGCATGAAAAAAACCTCAAAATAACAAAA